>CM056995.1:238166179-238583679 GCA_029891345.1 Dryococelus australis | reverse complement strand
AATATTTCATTTAAATTGTAGAACTATTGAAAATATGGGAAGATTATATTTTCTAACAGTATTTTTTATAATATAAATAATTGTAAGTCATTAAATAATAGAATTCATACTGTAGTTAGTTGAATGCCCAGGTAGTCTCAACACAGGCAAACTCTTTTGTAGTTACCCAACCAGTGGAAACACCAAGGGACCCATGCAACCCATCACCTTGCGGTGCAAACGCAGTGTGCAAGGAGCGTAATGGTGCAGGCTCATGTGCCTGCCTGCCTGAATACCAGGGCGACCCTTACACAGGCTGCCGTCCAGAGTGTGTCCTCAACACTGACTGCGACAAGGCCAGAGCATGCGTGAACAATAAGTGTCGAGACCCGTGTCCTGGCACATGTGGCCTGAATGCAGTGTGCCGAGTTGTTAATCACGCTCCTTCCTGCAGTTGTCTGCCAGGACACACAGGCAACCCTCTCTCTGGCTGTCATCTTCTTCCTTCCAGTAAGAATAATTAACACTTTCTAGTTATCTGCTCTTCTGTGTTCTCTCTTGTTCCTCTGTCTCTGCTACCAACTGTGCACATATATTTGTTTTTTTCCTATAACAGCACCTCCCAACATTCCGCAAGGGAACCCATGCCAGCCATCGCCGTGTGGCTCATACAGTCAGTGTCGAGTGCAGAATGAGCATGCGGTGTGCTCTTGCCTATCTGGTTACAAGGGCAGCCCTCCATCGTGCAAGCCAGAGTGCATAGTGAGCACAGAATGTCCTCAGAACAGAGCTTGTGTTGGACAGAAATGTGTGGATCCTTGCCCAGGCACATGTGGCATAAATGCCCGCTGCCAGGTGGTGAACCATAATCCTATCTGTAGCTGTACCCCTGGATTCACTGGAGATCCTTTCGTGCGCTGTCAGAAGGAGCAGAGTAAGGGACACATTTCTTGCTTTTCTTTGTGTCTTTTGTCTTTTTTTATTTACTCTCATTCTTTTAATGTCATGTGCTTTTTTGTCATGGCAAGAAATTCTATCAAAATAATAAACCAGCATGTAGGTTTGGTATGTTTAAAATACAGTTTGTCACTTTTATTTAGAAATAAAAATCAAGTTTAACTTTTGTGAGGCGCGACACCCATAATGAAGACCACAAACTGTATGTTTTTTAATGGATGCCTTAGATAATCCAAATTTAATTGGCTTTTGTGTGGTATAATAACTCATGCTTCTATCATTCCAAAGATAGTTTGTGGGAATGAGTTTCCCTAATTTCTCTGCTTCTCATGTAAAATTATAAATCCATTATAAAATTTCATTTCTTTGCTATGCTCCACAGGAATACGTGTTTAATTGTATTTTTTTACTTTGACACACAAATGAACAAGTTCTTTATTGTACTGAGCTTATCATTAATAAAGATAGTTTTTCGAAGAGAAATATTATAAAAGAAATAAATTTACTCCATGTTTGTTTACATTTACGTTCAAAATTTGTATCAGTATGTACCAATTCGACCCTCATTACCATTTTGACAAAAAATTGCATTTAATTCATCCCTAATTTGAAAATTGTTGTACTATTGTAGTGATAGTGTTACATTTTTAGTCTTCTACAAGATATAGAGTACATACTGTGTCAAGTACTGCAAGATGAACCATCTTATAAATTTAAAAAATTTAACAAATCAAGATTTCTAATATTTTTGATGTTTAACAGCTCTTTTGTATATGAAAATAAATATGGTTAGCATTTACTTAAAAATCATTTCAAAACAACTCAATTTACGGAATTATGTTGTATTCTTATAATGTTTGTTTATTATAAACTTTTTTCTATTATATAAAAAATTCATTAATGTAATATATTATGATTATTCTTAAATTGAATATATTTAAAATGTTGCTAAATTTTTTACTATTGTGATAAGATTATTATTTATTCTTTTCAAACACTGTACTTATTTTTAAAACATCTGTTAAATCACATAAACTTTCTTGTTACTGTTGGTTTCTTGGGTACTTTACATTTAGAACTTGGTGATGGGTTTTTGTGAACTTGCATACCTTTATAGTATATTGTCTTTCTAGCACCCCCTGCACGTCAACCTCCCAGTGGTAACCCTTGTGTGCCATCCCCCTGTGGACCAAACTCTCAGTGCCGCATTGTCGGCAGCACTCCAGCCTGCTCCTGTTTGTCCGGCTACGTGGGTCGTGCCCCAACTGCAGGCCAGAGTGCACCATTAATGCAGAATGTCCCAGCAACCTTGCTTGCCAGAACGAGAAGTGCACTGATCCTTGCCCAGGTTCTTGTGGTTTCCATGCTGCATGCCGGGTCATCAAACATGCTCCAGTATGCATGTGTGAACCAGGCTATACTGGTGACCCATTTGTTGGCTGCTCTATTGTGCCGAGTAAGCATCAGTCACATTAACTACTCTTTTTACTTTTCATTTTGAGATACTGATAGTTTCACAGTTATTTGAGATACTGACAGCTTCACAGTTGTTTATACTTATAATAATAACAACAGTACCTACAAATTCTCAGTTTCTGGCCATTAGAGTTATGTTTGATATAACAAAAAACTAGCAGTGATAGCAAAAATTAAAAAAAAATAAAATGCATAAGTTATTAATACACAATAAAATTCTAATTTGAATGCTCAGAACAAAAAATACATAGTTCAAACTACATAATTTGGAACTATCTAATTTGTGATGCTGAAGAATTGCAGTTGTTTAAAAGAAAAGGGGAGAAAAAAGTATTTATTAGTGAACCTTAATGGTGCATCATAATTTTTTGCTCATTCAGTAAACTATGCATAAACTTCAAATACTTTCTTGCACATGAATATTTTGGAAACATGGTGGTTTTTTTTAAATTGCTTCAGACACTGCAATGTAGCAATATGACTGTACCGCTCAGCACATGCACTCAACTTTGCAATACTACACTTCTATACAGATGTTAGGAATCTCAGATATATTCTCTTCAATGGGAAAATGTATAATCTAGCACAGAACGATAATAAATAATGGTAAAAAATAAACCTGAAAGCTAATATCCTGGAAACTATAGTTTCACCATGGAGGAAATGAGTGAGAAGTGCCAAAAAAAATCAGCCAGTTGATTTTGGCATACTGATACACAGATATTACTCATTTTGACTATAGGAGTTTCCTGCTAAACTACCTATCTGCCTCTTGCATACCTGACATACTTTTTCATGTTTACCCCACTTTTTTTTAAAACCAGGAGGAGAACTTAACTAGTCAACATATTAAGCAATGTGTCACACACAACAAAAACAGTACTTTTTGCCTCAAATTAGCATAGACCATTTTACTGTGATGTTCATTGCATTTTATTTCCTTGTTTTTGTCCCACTCATATTAACAGACAAAAATTAAAACAAGAACTGTGTTTGTAACTGAAAGACCAAATCCACACAACTAGTTTCACAGGCAGAGCACTTCCTTGTTATGTTGGAGCACAGTACCTCCTTCTGATCATGACTTGACACACCCCATCCCCACTACTGTCACCTCCACTTCTGAGTCGTGCCCCACCTGTACACATTCTCCCATTGTTTAGCAGCAGACAGACACAACATTATAATTATGTGTGGAAGATCAGTCAGACGATGGATACTGTGCTTGCCATTGGGGTGCACAAATCTGTGCTCGCTGTTGGAAATGTTTCAGATCCAATAATAACAAGTACATTACACAAACTTTAAATTATTTTAGATTTGAACACTTGATTAGACAAGCAAAATGCTTTGAATTACATATTAAATGTATTTCGAACTAAGAAAATTAAATTACATAAAAAACTGAAAATGAAAACTTTGAAAGAGATGTAATTTAGCATTCATTGAATATTGAATTTACATTATTTTACTGCATTTGAATAATTACTTTCAACTACATTATCAGTGATCATCTGCATCTCATGTCTCCAAGTAAAAGGGCTGGTGTAATATATTTGACTTCAGCCTCATAGTTTATTGACATGAATTGCATTATAAGTATTATAATTATTGTGTTCATGTTTTGTGGCTTTTGAGCACCAGTCCATAAAAAATACCCAATTTTGTACCAACAAGGTGCATGTGAAGTCAGCACTGTGTGGCCATTGGTCAGCAGACACCCTCAGACGAGATAGTGGTATCATCTGTGCACATCACATTCCCATAAAAGGATCTTAAATGTAAAGTATAGCAACACAGTCATCAGTATAGACACACGGTATAATCTTAGTGATGATGACTTGGTCATGATTAGTGATGGCAATATATTTGATTTTTACGTGTGTGAGATTTCAGAAAAGTTCAGTTTTCTGTACACGACAGGGGGTGATGTAGGGGTGAAATAAGAATATAAGGTAGTTATAGTATGCTAATCCAGACCTGTTAAGCTCAAAGCTTTTTTTAAATTGGGACCATAAAAATCAAACTATAAGGAATCATTGCAAATGCTTATCTAAAACTTTAGATTTGCTTACATGAATGCTGTAAGTGATTGTAATATATGTCAGGAAGTGGCTGCAGTCACTACTCGGAATGCCACTCTTGTTTTGCTGTTGTGCAGAGCACTTGGTCACTGTGATCTCTGGGAAAAGCATCCTCTGGAGTGACAAATTATTCTCCATGTTATGTTAATTCAGCTATATGTGTGGGTTTAGCAAATGCCCAGCAAGAAATACTTACAGGGCTATGTTGTTCTCACTGAATTTCAGAGGGGGTGGGATGATCATATTTGTCATGTCCATTGGTTTCTGAGCATTGATCTATGAGTATTAAAGCCTATGAAGCAGTTTTGGACAGTTCACCACTACTCACCCTGGAACGACTCCATTTAATTTTCAGTATCAGTGCACTACCCAAAACGACCACTGTAAAGTTGTAACCTCACCTTCACTGAACACGTTTGGGATAACTAGGATAATTGGTTGAAAGCCTGGCCAAATTGACCACCAAGGGCAGATTCATGGCATAATGTTGGATGAGGGCCTCTATTATTCACATTTGTTCATTTTATGCCAATAAACTATTTGTCCACTCATAGGTCAAATCCTTTAAATTCACCAGAAAAATACAAAAATAATGGCTCTCGAGTTATGCAGTACGATATAGAGCCATGTGTAAAATAAAGCTTACTTGAAAGTATTAGTTTGCATGACCTCATACAAATTTTTGTGAATTTTCTTTCCAAGTTGAATTAATTTTGAGACAAACCATTTTGGGAGGGGAAATTTCCCCCTTTTCCCTCCCCATGTATCTGCCACTGTTGCTCACACAACAATTACAGAGCAGTTTATCATGATGAAGGAATAATGGAATAAATTCCTGCAGAAACCTGTTGCAAACTAATGGAAGGTATCTTTTTGAAGGATGAAGGTTGTGTCTTGTATTGGCAATGAAAGGCAAATCCACGTCATACTGACATCATACCAGTTCGTAATTGGAACATTACTAGAGATGTCTGCTAATTAATGGCCATGTAGTGTACATTCAATGTGGTGTATTTCACCTAATGGCATAAATAAATTTTTAGATCTTAAAAATTATGTAAAATATAATCACCAATTAAAAAGAAAATTAAGCCACTTTTTCCATATGAATTTTAAAGATCAATTTCATGCAACAAAAGCAAAATTTAAAATACATTACCGTATTTAAAACTGAGAGGGAAAGTCTACCAAAGAAGCAAAATGCAGGACATAAAGTTTACTAACATACTAGGACTGTAGTACTGCAAATATTTGGTGAACTCCTTCCTTTATTCAGGCCCTTTGTGCCATTTAGTTGACAAAATCAGCAAGAAGGTGTTAATTAGAGCCAAGAACTACATACCATTACTACTGACCATTCATTAAGTTTTATCTTAATTGTTTGTCTCTTAGTCTTAAGTTTTCATAATTCAACAGTTGTGCATGTAAAATAGGTACTTTAGGAAGGTTATGCTCAATCATAAAACAAATATAATATTATAAATAATAATCTTAAGTTAAATTTCATTCTAATTTTTGAGGTCTGTTTATAGTACTGAATCATTTTCTCATAATACCAAGAAACGTACAAATAATATTCCTGTAGCAATATCGGGTTGCTTAGGTCAATGCTTTATATTTTGCATTTCTGAGCTACAGAATTAATTACTGCACTGTTGCGTGTGTCAAATGTCCTAGCCATCACCTCTTGTATACAGTCTCTTCAACACATCTTGTGTAGCCGTAGGGCTTTAGGCAATAGCCTGGTAATTTTATTAAAATAAATTTTCTGTTGTAATGTTGAGAGTAGTCAACTATCCAATCTTTCCAAGTATCCAGTTAATATATCAGATGCAGCAATTTGGAAAGGCAGTGTTTTGGCACTGTTGAAAAACTTTGATATAGTGTTCCTTTAGAATCATCTCAAGTTAATGTTCATTTTGAAAACCACATATCAAAATTACATTCAGTCTATAAGTGTGGGTTTCAAACGTGTTGAAAATCAAACCAATTACAAAATACACAACTACCATAAATTTAACTTCATTTCAGCATTTTAAGCAATTTTATGTAATTAAAAATACAACCATTTTTCCAGTTACCCAACCAGTGGAAACACCAAGGGACCCATGCAACCCATCACCTTGCGGTGCAAACGCAGTGTGCAAGGAGCGTAATGGTGCAGGCTCGTGTGCCTGTCTGCCTGAATACCAGGGCGACCCTTACACAGGCTGCCGTCCAGAGTGTGTCCTCAACACTGACTGCGACAAGGCCAGAGCATGCGTGAACAATAAGTGTCGAGACCCGTGTCCTGGCACATGTGGCCTGAATGCAGTGTGCCGAGTTGTTAATCACGCTCCTTCCTGCAGTTGTCTGCCAGGACACACAGGCAACCCTCTCTCTGGCTGTCATCTTCTTCCTTCCAGTAAGAATAATTAACACTTTCTAGTTATCTGCTCTTCTGTGTTCTCTCTTGTTCCTCTGTCTCTGCTACCAACTGTGCACATATATTTGTTTTTTTCCTATAACAGCACCTCCCAACATTCCGCAAGGGAACCCATGCCAGCCATCGCCGTGTGGCCCATACAGTCAGTGTCGAGTGCAGAATGAACATGCAGTGTGCTCATGCCTATCTGGTTACAAGGGCAGCCCTCCATCGTGCAAGCCAGAGTGCATAGTGAGCACAGAATGTCCTCAGAACAGAGCTTGTGTTGGACAGAAATGTGTGGATCCTTGCCCAGGCACATGTGGCATAAATGCCCGCTGCCAGGTGGTGAACCATAATCCTATCTGTAGCTGTACCCCTGGATTCACTGGAGATCCTTTCGTGCGCTGTCAGAAGGAGCAGAGTAAGGGACACACTTCTTGCTTTTCTTCATATCTTTCTTTTTTTTCCCCCCCTTTAGTAAGTTTTTTTATTTCTAATTAATGGTGTGTGGTATGACTTTACTTATTTGAGGCCTTTTGTGATATTTAGTTTCCATTTATTTTTCCCATTTATTATCTAAATCTATGTTCTTTATGAATATTTTATCTTTATGCATGTTTCTATACTTCTGTATCTGTCTTTTTAGTTCCTGAAGTGCGTCCGTCTGGTAATCCATGCATACCTTCTCCATGTGGCTCTAACTCCCAGTGTAAAGTAGTGGGCACACAGCCAGCATGTTCTTGCTTGCCGAACTACATTGGGCGGGCACCCAACTGCCGACCTGAGTGTACTACAAATGTAGAGTGTGCCAGCAACTTAGCCTGCCAAAATGAGCTATGCATAGATCCCTGTCCTGGCACTTGTGGCATCCAGACCACGTGCGTAGTTGTCAAACATGCCCCCATGTGTTACTGTGTGGCGGGTTACACGGGCAACCCTTTCACTGGCTGCACAAAAATTGTGGAAGGTTAGAAGATGCATTTGTTGTTTGTATCAAATGAATCACAAGCTTTTGTCAAAAACATAATAATTTATTTATATTTTTTTAAAATTATTATTTCAGCACCAGTTACTACAGAAGATCCTAAGAATCCTTGCAATCCATCACCTTGTGGGGCAAATGCTGTGTGCAAAGAACGGAATGGAGCGGGATCATGTGTATGTCTGCCAGAGTATTTTGGTGACCCATACACGGGTTGTAGACCAGAATGTGTGGTCAACTCAGATTGTGACCGCAGCATGGCATGTCTTAACAACAAGTGTCAGAATCCTTGCCCTGGGAAGTGTGGTCGAAATGCAGAGTGCCAAGTCGTCAACCACGCACCTACTTGTGCCTGTCTGTCGGGATACTCTGGAGACCCTCTGTCTGCTTGCATTCTGCAGGAACCAAGTGAGTAATCTTCTACATCTTAAGCTTGTTAGTTTGTCTAGCATAAGTGTATGAATGAATAGAATTTAACAAACTCTTACACAAATTATTATTTTTTTAAATAAATCTAATGATGCTCTGTAGTTTTAACCTTCTAAAATCTCTGAGAATAGAAAATGGTAAAAAGTTTTTTCGAAGTGATTAAGCTCATTATTATAGTTCACCTTTTTCCACAGATTTAACGAAAGAGATTTATACATTCAGTATGTATTCTTGGGGTTTAACAGTTATATTATACTAGCTGTTATAGTTACAACTAGAATTGTTCCGATGCCTTGTTTTCCAATTCCAATACCGATACCCCAGTACCATTGCCGATACCCCGACACCAATGTCCTTGCCCTCCCTTTTGTTTGTAGTTCCAGCTAACCATTATCTTGCAGAAATATGAGAAATAATAAAAATTAAAAGAGATTTTCCTAATATTATCACCACCAAGAGCACAGCAAGATTAAAATTCTCCACTTGCATCCATGATATACATATTTTGGCGTGTATAGCAGCACCAGAAGTTTTTGCTGAAAAATTAGGGATAATTAATATTTCAAGTATAGGCCACACTAAATTTCTGTATTGCTGTAAATATTGCCAAATCATGATTCTGTACAAATATGGTAAATTCCAACTTAATTTCTCCCCTATAAAACATTTGTGATGGAAAATTCGTATTTTGTTGCAATGTTTACAAATATACGTAGTGCGATTACTATTCCACAGATGGTAACATGACATGAGAAAGCAAAACCACGGCAACATGTTACACAAAATGGCGTCTATCCGTGTACACTTATGGCACTGTGGCAGGCGTGCAAACTACGTAAGAAATCTTTCTCTTGTATAGCAGCAAAACTCACAAAATGGCATCTATCAATGTGCACTTGTAGCACTGCAGCAGGCATATAAACTGTGTAAGAAGTATTTCTCTTGTGCAACAGTAAAATAATTTTCGCATGTATGCCTTCTATGTCCGAGCTCCAACTTGTTTAAATTTTATGCGTGCGGGATGGTTATTTTGTTTATAAACGTGAATGAACAAATTATTGCACGAGTGATTAATACTGTAAAACGTACAGCCACACCATATAATTTTTGTATCTAAAGAAAGTAATAACCCAATTTCTTTGTCTATAATTGATACTAATGTATCGGCCCGATACCATACCCGATACACATACATCAAAAAAAGGTTATCGGCCGATACCGATACTTGGTTTTGGTATCGGAATAACTCTAGTTACAACTATTAAAAATCTTTATGCAATGAATCTAACTTTACAGAGTATGCAAAGGAGAGTATGGTAACAAAGAGAGAAAACTTATCATTGTTGCACAATTTTTTTTTTGCTCACTGCAGATGCCATTTAGTGTTTTGCAGTTGTGTTGGTTTTGAACAGCAGTGTGAATTATCTTTTTAGTATTGTGTGATACTGCACACAGCAAACATTCATGTTATCTTGTGTAAAAATAATTTTAATTTTACACTGCTGTAGTTACACATGTAAAATATTTACATGATTTTTTTTCTTGTCTCATGCTTCCAACTATTAAATCAAACAATATTGAAGCAAACTATTTCTGTAACTTCTTTATTTTCAACATCAAATAATTTTGTTGTTAAAATGAGCCAAGTGTTTTTTTTTTTTTTTTTTTTTTTTTTTCCACTTAGAAAAAAAATGTATTTATCACTTAGAAATGTTTCTAAAAACACACTTCTGCCCTTCATTATCTTTGCAGTTATTTGTGTTAGTTGAAAGCAATGACTTGCATTATTTTTTGTGTTATTTGAAATTTTTATTAACTCATGTTACTTGAGTATTTTGTCTGCTGAAATACTGAATCATGGAAAAATACTTTTATTTACATAGTTATATCTGAGTAGATATAATGTACCTTGCATCATGTTTATTCTTCTACTTGCATGTGCTTGCAGCATGCTGGGTAGCCCTAAGTAAATTATTGTGATCTTGTTGGTGGGAAATATCACTGTCACTATGTCCATCCATTTTAATTGTTAGCATGATGTTTGAGCATCAGCTATGTAAATTATTGTTGTGTTGAATGTAGGTTTGTATTTATCTACTAAAGTAAACTTCTTTTTAACTATACACTGATCTATGTAGCCATGCACAATAATGTTGACATCTGCTGAGATCAGAAACTGTCACTTACTGAAGTAAAACCTCATCATTTCGTATAACATAGTGACATTTTTATGTTCCATTTCACACAACTAAAAAATGTAATTCCATATGACTGTAAACTGTTTAAGGTTGTAAGCATAATACATACTTTTTTTGTATTAATATGGCATTATAAATATTGCCTATGTTTACTGACAGCATTCTTTCACAAAATTTTACTAGCAAAATTTAAAATGTAAAAAAAAAAGTAGTTCAGTATTATGCATATTTGGTCACTTGTCAATTATTTGTAAGCTGGCTTAGTTGCGAAATGAAAATTCTGCCATGGAGAAATAACAAGCAAATTGCTATGTACATATAATTCCAATTAACTATTTTTAAAATAATTCTGTAACTTTGTTGTCACTAAGTACCTTCAAAAGAATTTTCACTATTGTGCAAAACTCTTCATTTGTTAAATTTATGTATTGTGTGTGTCTTCGGTATTTATGCACCTTTTTCTCATAGATCATTCTTTTTTTAGTAGTTAATGTATAAGTAATTATAATTTTGTTTGTGGTCTTTCTTAAATGTCATTATTGTGTGGCTAAATGTTGACTTCCTCTTTTGTGTTTCTCTGTCATTTTTCTTGTTTCTTTTCTATCTTTCATATGCATGAGCAGTTGAAGCTGAGAAGCCTAAGAACCCATGTGAATCGTCGCCTTGTGGCCGACACAGTCAGTGTCGAGTTAGTAACGGGCATGCCGTGTGCTCATGCTTAGTTGGTTACATTGGTTCACCACCATCTTGTCGGCCAGAATGTGTTGTTAGCAATGAGTGCCAACCAAACAGAGCATGTGTGAACCAGAAATGTGTTGACCCATGCCCTGGCACGTGTGGTATTAATGCCCGCTGCCAAGTTGTGAACCACAACCCTATTTGTAGCTGCGCACCAGGTTTCACAGGAGACCCTTTCAAGAGATGTCTCAGACAGCGTAAGAATACTCATTCTTCTTTTTCTGTCCTTCTCTACCTTTTTTTCCACTTTTTACATTACTTATGTATTTATAATCGTCTTTCCATTTGTGTTTTCTTTATCTTTGCATACTGGTCTTTAAGGAACTGTTTTCTTCTCTCTGCTACTGGAATAATAGTTTGTTGGTAATTTGAACCTTATTGGCAGAGCATGAAGATTTTACTGACCATTTTATTTATGTGTTACTTATAAATTATTCAAGTAAACTGGCCTAGCTACAGGCTGGAAACAGTCAAGCAGTTGATGAATGATGTTTGGTGATGATTATTATGAATTGTGGATTACCATGACGATGATGACAGTACCAATAATAATAACAATGATGACAGTGATTGATGGTGATGATAATAAATTATTCAAGTACAGTATAAAAATATTTCTTCCTTAGTTTAATTTATGTACAACAATTAAATAAAACAGCTACGGAAGGTTCAAATTGCCATTGGAATAATTTAAATGTAACTATTTTAATGTAATAACTTATTTTGAAATTGCATTTATCTTGAAATATAGATATGAGTCTTGAAAACTAAAACTCTAGTTATGAATCAAAAGTTTCAATTTACTGGTAATAAAATATGTATTAGAAAAGTAGTGCTTGATTTACCTAGTACAAATAACTGTGGTCTTAAAAAATACACTATTATCAGTTAATTTTATTGGCTTTAAATAATTATTTTGGAGCACTTCATCAAGTATTACATTTAGAAAGTACCCAATTATCTGAGGTAAAGTTTAGCTTGATTTGGTTGTGTTATTTTGAAATACATCATTATCAGTTAATTTTATTGGCTTTAGTCAGTGAGCGTAAAACCTTTGACTTTTAATGCGGTTGTTCCTCACGCGTACTTTGGCAGTATGAGGGAAAAATGTCAGCACAGTTATTTGCCATAACCCAAGTCATAACTGCTAATTTTAGGCTATGCCAACTATATACATTTTCTCTCATTATAATTTTTATTCATTTTGCTAGATAAAAATTATAATGCTGAATTATGAAGGGTGACAATATGCTTTTTGATACAATAAAACATGACAGTCTTATTAATGAAGACAAAGCTATATGCTTTCCTAACTGAATTAAATTTACTGAAAGTTTATTTAGATGTAAAACAGATATTTTTGATTACTTCACATTTTATTTTCATTTGTGAATCAGAATCATGTACATTTTACAGATGAACTTGGAAATGTAGTTATTTTTCTGTTAGGTTAAAACTTTTGTAAAATGAATGGGAAACAAGTTTCTCCTCTCAATTCACTTCTCTCAAGTATAGGTAATGGTGCTGGTTGGTGAGCTTGTGGTCCATGTTGTTGTCCCCTGTAGCAGCCACAACAGCTGCTACTCCTGCCTCGAACCCGTGTGTGCCCTCCCCGTGTGGCCCCAACTCCCAGTGCAGAGTGGTGGGTCCACAGCCTGCCTGTTCCTGCCTGCCCAACTATGTGGGGCGTGCTCCTAACTGCCGCCCTGAGTGCACTGTCAATACTGACTGTGCCACCAACCTCGCCTGCAAAGACCTCAAATGCTCCAGTCCCTGCCCTGGCCCCTGCGGCGCTCAGGCTCTCTGCACCGTCGTTAACCACAATGCAGTCTGCACCTGCCCTCAAGGTTATGTTGGCGACCCCACCGTGTTTTGCTCACCAGCACCCGCATCAAGTAAGGGTGCCTTCTCTTCTTCTCTCTTCTGTCATTCTGTTACTTTCTTTATATCCTTTATATACTTTATGTTTCAAGTGTCTGATCTTTTGTGATTCTGTCGCAATTTTCACTTCACTCTACTGTTCTATTTTCATCTTTTTTTAGTACAAATTCAGCACTTATATCTGCTCTACAGTAGTTACTGATACAATAATTGTGACAGCAAGCCAACAAGGCAGTTTTTAACATACTTAGGACTTAAGCTATTTGTCAAATAGTAGTGTATAAAAATGGTACAATGTACAGGTAGAAAAGAAGTGTTGATATATTATTGAAACAACATGTTTTACTCTCACTAACACTGGTCAGTAAGAGTGAGCAGTTAAACAAGTTTGCATTGGTTCCCAGCAACTGAACGAACACTGCCTGCCAACCCATGTGAACCATCCCCATGTGGAGCAAATGCAGAGTGTCGCGAAAGGAATGGTGCCGGCGCATGTTCTTGCTTGCCGGGATATGAAGGTGACCCATATGGTAGTCCAGGTTGTCGGCGGGAATGTGAGACAAGCAGTGACTGCCCAACACAACGTGCATGTGTGGGATACAAATGTGTGGACCCATGCCCTGGGACTTGTGGTAGCGGAGCGGACTGTCACGTCGTCAACCACGTGCCAACATGCACTTGCCAAGCAGGGTACACTGGCGATCCGTTTTCCTCCTGCCGTCCCATCCCAGCTACAAGTAAGTACTTTGCCGTACTTATTACATTTGCTGTTATATAAATTATTTAGTTCAATTTGGTTAGGGATGGCACTTTTTGTTTGAAGTTAGCTTAGTTATTTGCATCTATAAGTACATCAATTTATGTTTTTTATAGAGCGGCAAGACAGTTTGAAAAGTTCCCAGTTTACCAGAATTCTAAAAAGAAAAACTTATCAAACATTAACTGAATTAAGGCTTAATTTTGCATGAGAAAAGCTACACACATTTTTTAAAAGTTAATTTACATGTTTTCTTAACAGCTCCACAAAGTACACCACAGGATCCTTGCCAGCCATCACCCTGTGGTCCGAATAGCCAGTGCCGCAATGTGAATGACCAAGCAGTGTGTTCGTGTCTGCGCAACTACGTGGGAGTTCCTCCATCGTGCCGACCAGAATGTGTGGTCAGCTCTGAATGCTCGCTTGACAAAGCTTGCATCAATCAACACTGTGCGAACCCATGCCCCAACACATGTGGTGTTGGTGCGCAGTGCACCACCAAAAATCATAACCCCATCTGTGCTTGTCCGCCAGGTCTCACTGGTGACCCTTTCACCAAGTGCTTTCTGCAGCGTGAGTACTTCTTGCATAATTTTTCTTTAAATTGTATTGGTTTTTGTACTTTTGAGGATGAAACATGGTCTGCGGAGAGCTTACGCAATCACATATACTTATATAGGCTGTTCAAGGTAAAATGAGCACTTTTGAAAGCCCTGCTTAAGATATACTCGTATGCACTTTTTGTAGTCTTACACTTTATGTAAAATTAACATTGTCATGGGTCTTATAACTTTCTTCATGCATCTGTCCATTGAAATTGTGAAATTATTAGAAAAGTAAATAATTTTCAAATCTGCTGATTTTTACACTCATGCATTAAAAAGAAACAGAAAGCTAAATAAATAATTTAAACCATCACAAATGGTTACCTAACATTTTTTATCCGACGTTAAGATATGGAACTACTGTCCCTTCACATGACCAAATTTACTGGGTGCATGTTACTCAGTGCACCCGTTAAAATATATGCAGGTAGGGGCAGTGAAATTTTTATAAGGTTGATTTCAAAAGTTCTCACTTTATCGTGAATAGCCTTTAATAATTTATGTGCTTCTAAGGATAGCAAGAAATTATATCTGAAGTAATAAATTGCAATATTAAAATTATATGCATGTCAGTTTTATAGCTTAACATCATAACAAATTTTGTGATTAGTAATGTAATCAACAATGTGTTCTTTTAATATAGTCTTCTGTTGAAAAATATGTATAGGTCATTCACGGTTAGTACACACTTTTCTAAAGCCCTGCTAAAGTTCTGTTTTTTGTTACCTATCACGTATCCTTCCACTACATGTAAACATAAACACATGTGACTTCAATGTTTAACTGTCAAATACTTTGTTGGCTGTTCATAATTTAGGTCTATAACCATATTTGGGACAGCTTTTTGACCTTTTAACAATGTCTATATTGACTATAGTTCTTATGGTTATTATTTTATATTATTAACATATTTGTTATACATGATATAGCATATTATGCATAATACACGTTAATATTTTGCTGCGACTGTGTTTAACCCTGTTACAACTGTGGTGGAAAGAACTGTAGTATTTAACCTCTTGTTACTGATGTGTATTGGGTTATTTTATTAAAAGGATGACCACAGTTGGAATAAATATTATAAACGAAGGAGCAACCAGTTCAATGAAAAGACAGTAAATTCAAGCATGCAACTCATGTTGCTTATATTTTGTATGTAGCAGAGACAAACTTAAAAGATAGTGGTGAACATGCACATAAATAGGCCTACTGTAACTTTTATTCTGCTCATATTTATTTGCATAGGTTAGGTACTTGGTTTTTACTAGGCTTACTTAATTAATTATTTTAAATTATTTGGTTGGTCTTATTATTTTGTTGGGATTGTGGCAAACATTCGAATCTCAGAAACATAAGCAGATTACACAATTGTGTTTCAAACACGTAGACTAAAGTTACATAGTTGTGATAAATAGACAGACATAACTTTCAAATATTTAATTTTAGTTCACGGTTAAAACATATAAATTATGCATGTCCAATATTTGGAATCTCACACACACATTGGTCCAGCGTAATGTAAAGGTAACAATGCTCTTTCACATGCAGTAGTCATGACACATGTTACAGTATATTTATTCCTCCCATGAAAACACAGATTTATCACAACGTCGTAATTTGCGTAAGTAGGTTTAAATAACAGATTGTGTACAAACTTGATGTGGTAATTTAATGTGGAAAATTAACTAGAGTCATTCCGATACCATGTTTTCCTATACCGATACCCTGATACCACTGTCGATACTCCAATACCAGTGCCCTTTGCACTAATTTTTATAAAAAGTATTACTGTTAATAATACATTAAAAAACATTTTTCCTGGACTCGTTTAAGTAAATATAATAACGTCTTAAGAAATGTACATTTTCCCTTTCCAAAGTAAACACAACTACAGGCCCGGGAATAGCTATCCTTCCGAAGGTACAACCCTGTTTTGGGGAACCATAAAATTTTTGGTTGAAAAAAGGCAAAAATTTGAAGGAAATAGCCCAAAAAATAAGTTTGTTACATTTATCTTTATCATTAATTATATGTTAATGTGCAGTAAAATATAGGTGTTGTAATTGTTGCCTTTTGGGCGAATTGCTATGCCAAATATATTAAAAAAAAAAAAGAGGTAAAGTTTGGTTTAAAACTGCAGCTGTAGTAGTCAGAACCCTCTCGCCCCCTCTACTATGAATAAACTTCCGGCAAATGTTGTCTCAATCCCACCCAGGTAGCATTTTTGTGTCAAGTGCTAAGCTGGGTTTGGCCTCTGAAAAGGTCGCTGGCTCCCTTTGCTACCCTCCCTCTCCTTTAACAGTCTACCCTCCCACCCACACTGCTTTGCTTCCTTCCTCCTTCCATTCTCCAGCCATGCCCACACCGCTACACTCCTTAAGTCAACAAATGTCAAATTATATTTTATTTTTAATTAATCTACTTGGAATCAACGAGGTTTTACTATATACGTACCGGAATACAGTAATTTTTTTGTAAAGAAAGTAATAACCTGCCTTAATTGTCTAAAAATGATACTAATGTATCGGCCCAATACCATAACTGATACAGATACGATGGAAAAAGGTGAAGTATTGGCCGATACCGATAATTGGTATCGAAACAACTCTAAAATTAACACTTAATTTAGCAACATACAATATGTCAATTTCATGTTGCCAGTAACCACTTCTGCCAACTTTGGATTTGTAATTGTATTGCTAACACAACTAAATATATTATAATAATTATTCAAAAATTAAAATCTCACTTGTTTTAAATTACAAATTCAAAAATGATTATTATTTTTGTTACAATAAGTATGAATATGTTAAAATTTAAAACATGTGTAATTTTCTGCTATTACAAGTGGTGCTAAATTTCCCGAGAGAGAGTGGGGGGGGGGGGGGGGGGAGACGCACAGAGAGAGAGAGAGAGAGAGAGAGAGAGAGAGAGAGAGAGAGAGAGAGAGAGACACTTCACTCTGCCTATTCAAGTTTCTTCCTCGGATGAAAAAAAAAAACCCCGGGTCACTGGAGCCTATGCACTGTAATTTGCGCTGATATTTTTAACTGTAACAGTGAAATATGTTTCCATCAGTGCTTCTTAAAAATTAAATATTTCAACAGGCAATGTTTAATTTACAAACAGCATACCACAATACTATGTTAAAACAATATTTTAACTCTGAACTATTTCTTACTAATCGTTGCCAACACATCACTGCTCTCATTGTTTTTCATTTGTATTGAATACAAATACAATACGTTAAAGTTAATCACAGTGTTATGTATTTATGATATACATGTTATTTAAAAAACAGTTTGACATGTTACTCCTAGGGTGTTTTTCAAAAGATTTGTTTCAAAACATCCGAAGAAACAGTGAATGGACTATATTTTGATAATGCAATTGTGCTACTTCTCTTTTAAAAAAAAACCACACATTAAGGCACTATTCACTACTCAGATGTTATAGATGTATATCAAACTGTATTATGTGTGTACTTGTATGTGTCTATGTACTATATTACCATTTATATTGTACCAAATAGCAACAACACCAGCACCAATAACAGAGAGACCTCCATCTTGCTACCCAAGCCCTTGCGGACCAAACTCCCAGTGCCAGATGATTGGTAGCAGCCCTGCATGCTCCTGCCTACCAGACTATGGGGGCTCACCTCCAAACTGCCGGCCTGAGTGTGTGCTGAGTGCCGACTGTCCCAGTCAGCAGGCATGCATCAAGCAACGCTGCAGGGACCCTTGTCCAGGCTCTTGTGGTTACAACGCTGTCTGCACCGTGCTCAACCATGTGCCTGTTTGCACCTGCAATGAGGGCCACACAGGAGACCCATTCACACAGTGCAATCCCATTCCCCTTACGCCCACCCCATCCACTCCACCTGAGGACCCCTGCATTCCTTCCCCTTGTGGTCCGAATGCAGTTTGCAGATCAGGCGGCATGTGTGAGTGTCTACCAGACTATCAGGGCAATCCATATGAAGCATGCCGTCCTGAGTGTGTGCTCAACACAGAATGTCCAAGAGACAGGGCTTGCCTGCGCAACAAGTGTCGCGACCCATGTCCTGGTACTTGTGGTCAGAATGCGCGCTGTGACATTGTCAACCACATACCTGTCTGTTCCTGCGATGATGGCTTTACTGGGGATCCATTTTCCAATTGTCGTGAAATGCCACAAGGTTGGTAGAATATATATGTGCTACATGTTGCACAATATTATTTATTGTATCTTTTAAGTTTTACAGTTTCTTATCTTTGATGTATTTTTATTTACTTTAAATACCAGAACCTCCAGCTGCTAGAGTGGATCCATGCCAGCCTTCTCCCTGTGGACCAAATAGTCAGTGTCGTACAGCAGATGACCATGCAGTGTGCTCATGTCTGCAAGGCTACATGGGTGCCCCACCATCATGTCGGCCCGAGTGTGTGGTGAGCTCTGAGTGTTCGCTGACACGTGCCTGCGTTAATAACAAATGCCAAGATCCATGTCTGGGGTCATGTGGGCTGGGTGCTCGCTGTGAAGTAATTAACCATAGTCCCATCTGCAGTTGTCGTCCACACCAGACAGGCGACCCCTTCAAGAGCTGCTATGACATACCTGGTAAGGCTTACCTGCAGTCATGTACATTATGTTTGGCAGTCATGTATGTTCAGTGTAAATTAAATTTAAATAGATACTACTGAATGTCAGTTTATTACTAGTGTATTTATGTACTTAGTGTGGTAGTGTATACATATACTTTATCAATTACATAATTTAAATTTTGCAATATATTTAAATTAATATGAATTATGAATTATGGGAAGAATTAAAAAAAAATTACATAAAAGCATTTATTCTTTTTGAGCTAGTGAAACAGGATTGGTGCAAACTGTACACAGAACTTAAGACACAAATTTTTTAATAGCTAATTTTTTTTTTTTTTTTTTTAAAGAACTGCTACAAATGAGGGATTATCTTGAATGACCAACAGTGCTGAATATACACTGACATCAACATTATTTATTTTGAATGACATGGTAATGTTTCAGCTGAGCCAGTGGTGCCAGTGCAGACCAACCCATGTGTGCCGTCCCCATGTGGACCCAATTCTCAGTGTCAAGCTGTGGGAAGCAGCCCTGCTTGCTCATGCCTCTCTGGTTATGTGGGCAGTCCACCCAACTGTCGACCGGAGTGCATCATCAATCCCGACTGCCCAACCAACCAAGCATGTATCAACAACCGATGTAGTGATCCTTGCCCTGGCTCCTGTGGCACCAATGCAGAGTGTCGTGTTATCAGCCATGCTGTCACTTGTATATGCTCTCATGGCTACACTGGTGACCCATTCATCCAGTGCTCTGTCCAGAAACGTGAGTACGTCCGTAATCAACAAACCAGAGTGGCTCAAGGGGTGATCTCACATAGATGAGGAAAAATTAGCTGAGAGGTGGTCAGGGCTTCAGTAAGAGAATACTTAGTACTTAAAAATTTTGACAGGACTTGTTAGTGTTGAAACAGTATTTACCTATTTGAAAAGCATAAAGTAATGGTGAACTTTGGTGATGCTGAAACTAAACTGAAATGATCCACATACTAGACAAAAGAGAGGGTTGGTTTGATTCTGCTGAAGTAATAAGATTAAACGAATACAGTCAGCTCTCAATTCTATGGCCCTTCATGGTTCCTGGAAAAAGGGTTGTTATCTCAAAGGGTTGTTATTAGAATTTTGGCCAATTTTGACCGACCTCCGACGCCTATTCTCAAATATTCCACTTATGTTGTACTTATGCTGCTTTTGAACAGCTCTCATGGCGCTTTTCTCATTGAATTACAGTAAAACTCTGTTACGAAGTTTTTGAAGGGACTGAAAATATAATTATTAATTACCAGGAAAACTTCTTAAAAGGGTCAAATTACACATGAGCATATAGACAAGGTTCAAAATTATTCAACTTATTAAGCAGGAAAACTTCTTAACAGGGTTCCACTATTATGTTAGCCTTAGCTACATACTATTATCTGATACTTACTGCTGTTATTTCTTGACTTAAATGATAACAACCTAACAGTACATTTTTTCTTCCCATTATCTCAAAACAAATTTTTCATATTATCAGTTGGTTTATATCCAAATTGTTGGTTATGGTTTCACATACAAAATAGTGTATTTTAGCTCAATTGAATTTAATTTTATGTTTTTACTTGAATTTTGGCATTACGTGATGTATTTACTAGCATTTCTGCGTTATTTCGGTTTTATTTCTATAATTTTGTCTCTACAATGCTGAACCCCCTTCAGGCAGAAAATAGGTTTTTATTATGATAACATTGTGCAGCTGTCATATTTAAATAGTCACAAAATCGTAGTGCTTGCATTACCTAGTTTTGAAGAATTGCTAAGGAATAATTGTCTTTTGTTTTGCAGAAGAAGTGACCAATCCATGCGAGCCATCCCCATGTGGTGCAAACGCAGAATGCAAGCAAAGGAACGGAGCTGGATCATGCAGCTGTATTTCAGGTTACCAAGGCAATCCTTATGAAGGATGTAGACCAGAGTGTGTTCTTAGCTCTGACTGCCCCACAGATAAAGCCTGCATACGCAGCAAGTGTCAGGACCCGTGCCCAGGAGTGTGTGGACGGAATGCAGAGTGTTCTGTTATCAATCATGTGCCAACATGTACATGCGCCCAAGGCTTTGTGGGAGATCCATTCAGCATATGTGTTGTGCAACCTCTAGTGGGGGGTATGTTGAACAGGACTTTTTTTAATGCTATATCTGCACTTTTTATGACAAAAGTGTATAAAAACCAGACATTTTTGTACACATGTAACTTCAGAAATCAGTTGACCTTGTATTGTATTTTTGATGTCTACCAAAATAATTGCAGTATATGTTGGTGTATAAGAGAAGGCAGAATGTAAGAAATAGTGTTTTCAGTATTGCAAAAAAAAAAGAAAAAAGTAATTCGATTATTTTGGATGAAGTATTGTATCAGTCTACCTTCCTCCCCCATGCAAGACCCACACTGCACATTTTGAATATCCTTAGCTGAAGTTCATGAATTTGGCAGAAGCTCGTAGAGTGTGGCCGAAACTCATGGTAAAATATCATATTAACAATTGCAGTTAAAGTAATATTATTTATATATATATATATATATATATATAATATACAAAAAATTTACTCTATATATAATATATATATATATATATATATATATATATATATATATATATATATATATATATATATATATATAATATATATATATATATTATATATATATATATATATATATATATATATATATATATATATATATATATATATATAGTAAATTTTTTGTATATTTTTTATTTCTTGATGTTTGGTCAAATATTAATTACCCGTGATTTTACCAGATATGACAGTCAATACTATTGGTATTGTGCAACACTCTGCAGTTTGCAACTTTAGGTGACTAGGATCACGACAATTTTTGTATGGCCATATAATACGGACAGTAATCTTGAAGGCTCAATGTTGTGGAAAATCTTCATCTTATACACCAGCAAGTGCTATTCTAACAAATTTTACAAAAAAATTATTTCCTGAAACAAATCACTGACCATTCTAATTTGTGTATGCTAAAATGTGTCACAATCACTCACACAAGCTGGTTACTGTGGCATGTGATTACGTTCACTGTAAAAGTATATAATTTGTATAGTTCATAGTATAATTTTATAGGCAAGCATTCCAAATGAAAAGTAGAGTGTTTTTTGAGATGGAGGATAGTTGTGGAGGAACTGCTCTGAGAAGTTGCTGAACCCAACAGAGAAAACAGAGAACACAGGTGAAGAGAGTGAGGCAATAACTGATGAGAATAGACAGGTTGGAAGGAGGTAGAACATGCACTCGAGAAAATGTATAGTGGGAAATTACCACGTATGGCATAATTGACAGACGGATGGTGTAGACCAAGAAGTAGTGTGAAGCTGAGAAACACGTTATCACTAATGCTATTTGTAACTGTTGGAAACAATTACAGTATATTAAAAGTGAATTAATGATAGCATAGAGGTACAAAATATGAAGGCAGTGGTGTTTGCTGATGACTGATAGTGTTGGATGGAAAATAAGAGGAGGTGCAAGGTACAGCTAGATGCTTGGATGCTGAGGAATGAAGTTCAGTACCAATAAGAGTAAGGTGTTAATGATAAAGAGGAAAGTAACAGGTTCAGGGAGGAAAGAAAAGTAGATGGAGTGGGGCTGAACAGGTACAGAACTTGAAATAGGTATATGGGGAGCATTTAGCATCTTGGAAAGAAAAGGGGGAATTGCTGAAGCAATATTATGTAGTAATACAAAGAGGGTAAAAAGAGAACTCTTTTTATATGTGTGTGTGAAGGACCTGTTATAGAAGAGAAAGTGCCAGTGAGATGCAAGGAATTCTATACAGTAAATATTATGTACCCATTGTTATATATGATGCAGAAACATGGATAGTGTAGAAGAGAACTGAAACGAAGAAAGAGGCAATGGGCATGAAATTCGCAAAAAAATCATGGTGGCAAACAAAGGTATAGGATTTAAAATTAATACAGATACAGAGGCTGATGGAGATTACAGAGGGCACATCAAAAGAATGGGAAGGGAGACGGTAACCATTTAAAGTACAAAAATGACAGAGACAGTAAAAAAATGCATTGTATACAACATATTAAACACTTATGCTACATTAAAGAAAAATGCAGTATTGTTGACCATTATTCTCCTTTGCACATCTGAATGATTAATTTTGAGCTGCCTTAGGTGGAACCAATGTTTACAAAGAAATCATTGTCAGAAATGTAGCATATTACTATGTAGAAATTAGGCTTCTACAAAACTTTGAATGTAACAAATCTCAGATTGAATCTTTTATGATTTGAATTGTTTCACCGAATCAAATCCAACGTGATAAAAACTTGTTTACAAAGTGGACCTATTGTTTTCAACACCATTAAATGTCACTTGCAATATCACATAATTTAATTGATAACATTAATAAAATGTATTGCAGTATAAATATTAAGCACAAACCAAACACAAAAATTGGTAAATGTCGTAAATATTTTAATTATTCAAGCGTGTCGGTGTGCAATGAAACACAGGCTGTGATAAAAACTACTGGATGTTTATTCATAATTTAAATGTTACTGATTATTATTTCCTTACACATAGTTATGGCACATTCTAGTAATTACTTGAATTCGTTACAGCAACATTCCGCTCAGTCGAACAAACTATTAGTCGGACAGTGATCCATCTATCCCTTGCTCACTCCCAACACCATCTTCATCGCTGGAAAGCAATCCTGTAGACACTTGAATGCTGTCATGCCACTGAATGAAGTAACATGTTCCTCTTTATCTGTTTCGAAGAGTAGGAGGGGTCGACATAACAGGATCTGCGGAGTCTAGTAATTGCTTACCGTAGCATCTACTACCCATAGCACTTACTAAGTGATAAAATTGCCATTACATTTGCCAGCTCATTTCATGCCATCATTCAATTACCTTAGCACTGTGTCTTCCCTACGTAACACCTTGGAGAGACATCAGAATTACTATTCCATAGTATGGAAGTGCCTTACTGATCTGTTTTTTTTTTTCCATACAATGTCAGAGTTCCTGAAAATCTTTACTCTATTTTGCTAAATTCGGTAAATCCAAATTTACTTATTTTGAACACCCCAACACCAACAAGTTGTTATGAAAATGTGTTTTTTCATGTTAAGACAGTGTTTTGTCATTGGTAATGCAAAGTAACACTTTAATTTAAATGAAATACAAACATAATTCACGACAGATGTTCTGCAAATAAAGTGGCACCCCACAAGACCATAAACAATATTTATTTGACAAGAAAAAGTTTAAACATTGTGTGACCTTTTAACTTTTAAGGAGGTCAAAATACATTTCTGAAGGCCTTTATGTACAAAAATTTGTACAATTGATTTCAATAGGATGTAGTATTCTTGATAAAAATATAATATCACAAGACCATAAATGACTTCATGTTGACAAGAGAAAAGTTCAAACATTGAGTGCCGCATAAATTTTAATGAGCGCCACTTAACGTTTAGTGAGCGCAAATTTTTTCTCAATGACACTTTGTGCAAAAATCAGAATATTTATTAACTAAACAAATTTATTTCACAAAACATAAACATTGTGGTACATGCCACTATGAATAAATTTTTTCCAGCATATATTTTTAGCGAAAGCAAAGAACTTTCTTACTAAAATGAAAAAAATAAATAAATATACAAACACACAATTGTTTTTACGCTGCACCACAATGCCTTCAGTTATCCAACACATTGACAGCCAGAACACATGCACACAGCTGGTGTGAAGGCTGCGGGCTTCTTTTCAAGGACAACTGTGACACGTGTGAGAGAGAATAGAAATGGGTTACAGCGGAAACGGGTGGTACTGGCATGCTGTTATTATTGATGTACACTAGTCATCAGTTAATAAAAAGTACAAAACCTAAATTTAAAACCGTAAATAAAATAACATTCCAATAAAAATAGCTTAAGCAGGTCGTTAACAAGCAGTGCAGTCAATTTAAATTGCAATCCATAGTCAGAATCCAAGAAGAAAAGCCAAAAATCAAAGTTATAAAAAGTACTATTGAAAAATGTATCCAAACGCTAAACAAAGAACATGGCATGATCATGCGAAGAAATGAGATAATCTGTAACCTGCACTGTTATTGGCTACCACTGTTGCTATGCAAGCAATTGGAGGGTAGCTACTAGCTAGGCACTCAGGGGTGGGATGGGCATGGCAGGGAGGGAGGGGTGAAGAACAAAGGAGGCCTTCATTACATCATGTGTTGTGTGAAGTCTATCTCAAAGTTACTGTGGCCCTGGAGTTGCAAATGGATTTTAACAAAAAAATTTTTTTGTTTTTCATGTTTTGACGGATGATTCAAGTTCAAGGATACCTACTGAAAAATCCTTTAATTGGTTTTCATTGCACCTTTTTCCATTTTAGCAAGGATATTTTATTCTTTTCATAATTTTTTGCTATTTTTTTTGAAGGTTCCTGGAAACCTTTGCCTAAGATTGCTATTTTTGTTATAATCTGTTCACGGTTAAGTGAGCACTTTTTAAGGATTTTATTAATTTTTCCTTTCATCCAATTTCCATCTTCCTGCTACTTTTAACATAAACATTGCAATATGACCAATAAATACAGTGTATACATTTCACCACCATCGAAATTTAATGCCTGAGGCTGCAATAAGATATATTTACTAGCGGTTAATGCCTGTTGGGAGGGCCTTAAAAAGTGCTCACTTTATTGTGAACAGCCGATACTAACTTGTGTGTTATATTGGTGTTTGACTGTATATACATACAGTAAAACTCTCTTAAGACATTTCTGAAGTGACTGAAAAGTTTGACGTATTAAGCAGGTTAACTTCTTAAAAAGGGTCAAATTACTTACATGTTCATGACCAGGTGAAAATTATGTAAGCTTATTAAGCAGGAAATCTTCTTAAAGTGGGAACTCCTTAACAGGGTTTTACAGTATGTATTTCTACATTCTTTTACACAAGCTTACTGATAGAAAGCTCTTTCCTTTTGTTAGTGGCAGCATTTTTTCTATATGTGTAATATGTCTGAGTTTTACAAAAAAAATAATAATCTCTCAGAACTAACATAGATACTTTTTTGCTATAATAGTACATTACACATTCTTCACACCAAGTGTCTAATATAATACTGTATTAATTTTAGTGGTAACAGAAGCAACAGTAGCAGATCCATGCAGCCCTTCACCATGTGGACCCAACAGTCAGTGTCGCGAAGTGAGCGGCCAAGCTGTGTGCTCTTGTCAGCAAGGTTACAGTGGGGCACCACCAAACTGCCGGCCAGAGTGCGTAGTGAACTCTGAATGTCCCCAGAACAGAGCCTGCCACAAGTTCAAGTGTAGAGATCCTTGTCCTGGCACATGTGGCATTGCAGCGAGCTGCGAGGTCATCAACCACTATCCCATCTGCAGCTGCCGGTCTGCCATGGTGGGAGACCCATTCGTGAGGTGCTACCGGGAGCCGCCCAAGCCCTCTGCTCCTGCATCCAAGCCCTCCAACCCCTGCCTGCCTTCACCATGTGGCCCCAACTCTGAGTGTAGAGTTGTTGGCGACCAGCCCGCATGCTCTTGTCGGGATAACTACATGGGCTCACCTCCCAACTGCCGTCCAGAATGTGTGGTCAACACTGACTGTGCCTCAACACGTGCGTGCATATCGGAGAAGTGCCGTGATCCATGTGAAGGCTCCTGTGGGTTCAACACCGAATGCAGGGTGCAAAATCACATTCCTATCTGCACCTGTCAGAAGGGCTACATGGGAGATCCATTCACGCAGTGCTCACAAATAATTGGTGAGTGTAAATGCTAGCAGTTGCAATACTATAGTGCATAATTTTTAAGTGACATTGTTTTTGAAAATCACATATCAAATAGAACAAGTAAATTTTTGTAATAACTTTTTGTTGAAACAGGTTTTCTCATGCTAAGGTACAATAATTTTGTAACTATTCTATAACCATACAAGTTACTTAGTCCTTTACTATGACAATTTTTCCATGTGAACAAGATCAAACATGTCAGGTTTTTGAGATAGTACAAAATAATTACTTACTTAAAACGGTATGGTCAGATGTTACTAATGTTTCTTTTAATATAAAACACATTACTATTTTCTAAATGTATAATTTTGAAAATTTTCAGTTTTTTGTGTTATACTACCTAGTGTTTTGAAGAAACTGGTTATCACATTCACATTGGAGTAATTATTTGTACAAGTCTGTGTATATTAGATCATAAAATTTGTTAAAAACCATTACTGCTATACTGCCATGGTATTTTTATTTTTGATTTTGACATTTTGTACCACTTTTTTTTATATTTTGTACGTATGTATATATGTGTATATATATGTATGTATGTGTGTCTATATATATATATATATATATATATATATATATATATATATATATATATATATATATATATATATATATATATATATATATATATATATATATATATATAGAGAGAGAGAGAGAGAGAGAGACACACACACACACACACTTTACAATAGTAGTTTTTGATATACCACTCTTAATTGGTTTATTCATCTTATGCATATATATCTTTGGCTGGTCAAGTTATTAGAATCAGTTCAATCCATGTTATCACTGTTTGTTGTTGTGTGATTGTTTTCCTCAAAAATCTATCATGACTTCATTCATATAACTTTGAGCTAGTATATAATTGAGTCATGCCCTATGGCTGATGTCTGTATTTGGTGCCTGTTAGTAAACGTGCTGGTCATTCAAAATGCAGCTTTTGTTGTCTAAATCCGTCTAAATTTACTTTATTTTTCATGCAGAACCACCAAAGCCAAAACCAACAGATCCCTGCAATCCATCGCCTTGTGGCTCAAATGCCAAGTGTGATGCGGGCACATGCACGTGCTTGCCTAACTTCTTTGGTGACCCGTACATGAGTTGCCGGCCAGAGTGCACCATGAACTCAGAATGTGCTCGTGACAAGGCATGCAGTAATCAGCGCTGTGTGGATCCATGCTCTGGCACCTGTGGGCAAGGCGCTCGCTGTGATGTTGTCAACCACATACCAACCTGTAGCTGTCCAGAAGGCTTCACTGGTGACCCATTTGCACAGTGCAGGGAAGCCCCCAAGCAAGGCATGTATCTCTTTCAAGCGTGTTTGCCTTTCTCTGGTGTTAAATGAATTATGATATAAAAAACAAAGCTGTTGGACAAAGGTCAGGATAAGCTTTTTATTGTTGCTGATTGTAATTGTTCTTGCTATCATTGGTTCTTATAGAATGAGAGAAATCAGGGAAATGAGAAATGAATACAGCACTTTTTCTTAAGTTGACCCCTGCAGTTTTGAATTACACTTGTGATGGGCTAGCCTCAATTTCAGGTCATTGAGTCAAGTAAACCTTTAAAAAAAATACCATCAAACCATGTTAATTCAATCCAAATTAAAAAAATAATAAATATTGGGCTAACCTGAGTGCAGCGACTGAGCTATAAGAGATTATAAAAGCTTTTTTTCAATAATAAAAAAACTTCTCTTAGGTTGAAATATTAAGTATTTAAGCACAATAATGTGTAAATACACAGGTTCAAGTCTCTACAATGTTAATACAAGCACATATAACATTTGCTACTTGCAGATGACACACTTATACTGTGTGCTGCCAATAATTTATTCAGAATGGAAGGATGTTTCCAATTCATAACTCAGAATACGATAGATAAACTGATAATTGGTTTAGTGAACTACAATAGAATGGTGAGTATGATAAGTTGACATGCAAGCTGTGGTTTCACTGTGTCAATCTATAGTGAACAGTCATGACCAAAAATGTGTGTGTTTGCAATGTGGTAACTTCAATATATCAATCAAGACCTTTTTGATCAGAACAGCTGTGAAGCCCTCAGAGTAACCAATTTTATGTGTAGTCTTTGTTCACAAGTAGTGTATTACTGTGTAGAGATATAAATAAAAGCAAATTCTAAACTCCTTTAGATCAAATTAAGTTATAACGGCTACTTCAAATGTGAGGAATTCAACAAGACCATATAAGTTGGCTTAAATTTCAATCCAAGCCAAACTGTAAAGACTTGAATCGACTCAGCTAGAGTTTTTGATCTTCTACACACCTCTAACTTACACATACCACTTGTATCAAGGTGCTGCATTCACTTAGGAGCAAGTACTTCATGTACCCAAATGACAAATACAGTCTTTAGTAAATCACAAAAATTAGCATTTTGTTTGAACAGTGATCATAGCTTAGGAAAAATTCCCAGCCCAACTGGTTCCATATTTGCAATACTCTGAAACCTAATGTTTTGGTCTTTCCCAGAGCAATTCTTGTCAAGATGCATCTTTCCATACCAAGCTATGAACATGTCTGAAATTCTTAGGTTGCTGTATGTTAATTTATGTGTGCATGTCAATGTTGCAGAAGCACCTCAGAAGCCTTGCGAGCCATCGCCATGTGGTCCAAACAGTGTGTGTCGAGAAGTGGATGGCCATGCTGTTTGCTCATGCCTGCCAGGCCTAGTGGGCAGTCCTCCATCTTGCCGTCCAGAGTGCGTGGTCAGTGCAGAGTGCCCTCTCACTCAGGCTTGCCTCACTAAAAAGTGTCAAGACCCATGTCCTGGAACCTGTGGTCTGGGAGCACGCTGCAATGTCGTCAACCACAATCCCATCTGCAGTTGTGCATCTGGCAACACTGGAGACCCATTTACTCGATGTTACCCATTACCACGTAAGTAGCAGTTTACAGTCTCATTTACACTTTTTATTTTTGTTTACAAACTAGCAACTTTATTTCAAATTTGAACTCTATATTACAATGTAGATGTGGCAGAAATAGGCTGCTAAGCTACTAATTGCATTATTAAAAGCAAACAGAATAAACATGTATTTACAGGGTGGTACTCACAGACCACACACATGCAAAAGTCATACAAACATCAGCGTGAAAAATGTTTTCGTCAAACTTTAGTTTGTGTCTGTCTATCCACGAGTACCACCCTGTGAGTACTTGTGTTTTCTATCTGCTTTTTATTATGTAATTACAATATAATTACATACTTTCATGTAGTATGAAAACATTGATGTATGTCATATCTCTTTCCTCCCACCACACACCTTTTTGACATTTTATTGTATGTTTATCACTGAAAGACAAATTTAGGCTTAATTGTATTCTCCCTAATCTATGCTATCCAGTAATATAAAGAGAAAGTGTTTATCTCGTTACTGAATTCTTCAAACAAGTGTTGCCTAATCATCAAGAAATTAACTACTGTATATCAAAGTGAAATTTTTAATTTGAAATGTTGTTCATTACTTTTATAATTTGCATGTAACTAAAGTCAATTTAATTAATAAATCAAGTCAACCTCAATTAGTATATGTCATGTCATAATTACATAAGTCATACAGCCTAAGTATGGTTTCTTATTTCTTGTAATTAAACTGAAAACATTACAAAGAAGGGTTATAAAATATTTTGAAACATTAAAATAAAATTATTTTAGGTAAATATTATTACTTGCTGCTAGATATAGTTTATCTTTTAAATGTTTCAGCGGAGCCTCATCCGAATGTCCCAGAGAACCCGTGTCAGCCGTCACCGTGTGGTCCGAACGCAGAGTGTCAGGTCCGAGGGGAAAGTCCCGCCTGCTCGTGTTTGCAAAATTATGTTGGTTTCCCGCCAAACTGTCGACCCGAGTGTACAATAAACCCGGAGTGTGCGGCTCACCTCGCGTGCGTGAACCAAAAGTGCGTGGATCCGTGTCAAGGTTCTTGTGGGACGAACTCTCGTTGCTCAGTCGTGAATCATACTCCAGTCTGCAAGTGCAACCCTGGCTACAGTGGTGATCCTTTCATCGGCTGCTACCTGGCACAAGGTAGGGTGTTTTCTGCTTGCATGTTTCCAACAATTTTAGGTGTGTTGGAGCATGTCTGATGAATAAGCTCTCTGTCCACAACATACTTAGTCTCTATCCAGAATTATTTTAAAAAAAACTGGATTTAATAATTTGTTCACAAGTTAAAAAGGATTATACTTCTTGTTTAATAACTGACAGGAGTACATAATTTGCCTTTTAGCCACCTTGCACAAAGTCAGGCAGAGAAAGTTAGGTCCTTCATACAGGTACAATACAGCCCTCCAAAGTGAACAGTCATTTAACATATGATATGTGATTCACAGTGCAATCCAAAGCCTGATCACCTTTAGTTCACATGTTCATATATAGGTCACGGGTGGAAGTCTAGCTAGGAAATTAAATACTGCCCGAGTCAGTGGTATATTCATCCTACTTCTTTAAAACTTAAAAAGTATGAAAACACAAAAGGGTATTTGAAGTGTTAAAAGCATACAAAATGAACAAAGTTTCTTTGGGGAAGTGTAACTTTATTGTATTTCCATACATTTGCGAATCAGGATAAACTTGCCATAGTTTTTAAGGAAAAATTGTATACTTATTGTTTTGGGAAATGATGTGTAATGTAAAGGAGATTGAATGGGAACTGTGAACTGAGTATCAAAAGCAAAGTTGAAAGTGAGACAAGCGCACAGTGCACAGGGAGCTTTGCTAATGCATGATTTGGGGCATGCTGCTTGCTGTATTTTGTTGCCATGGTATCTGCATGCTGTGTGTATATACATGTCTTCCACAGGGTGCATGCATCACAAGGGGACTCCTCAGCCAGGTAGGTGAACTGAGTCCCCCACCGTCATCAGATTGTGCTCCCAGTTCATGCATCTCAAGAACATGCTTTCTGCAACATGTCCACACTACACATTCTTTCATAAAAGTTATGACAAATTCTACTCCCATGAGATTACAATCCTGACTAAATTGCTTAACCTAATAACAGGTCAGAGCAACATTTTACTGACTTATGTTCTAAATCTGATATTTCAGCAATGTAACATACATTTCTATAAGGAATTCTTGCGTGGTCTTCATAATAGATACAGACAAGAAAAGTACAAAATATGTAAGTTTTTCTAAAATTTTCAAATTTGTTTTATGTTACTTTTGGGCTAATACAAGCAACATTATGAGAAATTAAAATGAGTGGTATTGTTAATCACTTTACGCTTTTGTACAAAATAACATTGAATACTGCAACTACTGTATTAAAGACAGTGTTAATAGTCAGAAAAGGAATAATGTTTAACAGGTACCAAAGTTAGGCATCCAGATATATTTCCTTGTAAGTGGATAAAATTTTTAGAAAAGGAAGTACTGTACACTGTAAGGTTATAGACTTTTCATTTGTCTACAAAATAAATAGCCTCAATACCACCACCCATCCATCAACTCATTTGTAATACCAGTTTAGATGCAACAACTTCCTTGCTAAGTTTCATCTGTCAGTTGAAACCATGCCACCATCATTTTAAGTACTGCTAATCACATTTATCATTTTTATCACCTTCTCTTCTCCAACTGCAGTGCCAATCATAGCACTCTTTACCCTGATAATTTATATTTTCATAAACCTTACCAAGTCCAACTTAATTCATATAACTTTTGTAGATGCCTTTTAGCAGAGTAAGTTTACTCTAAAAGTGTTTTCAAAGTTTTCTTTGCAAATTTATCCACCCCATGCATTTACCTTTGTTTTTGTACATATTTGAGTACATTCTTCCTTTTTCAGTGGTGTGCCTACCAGTTATGCAAACAAATCTCTTTTCAGCCACCGTTACCTTACCTGTCATCATTTTGATTTGTACTATTTGTGAAACAATTGTTCATTTACTGTTTGTTTTGTTTGCATAGTTTCCAAAACATATTTGACTACTCTTTTATACAGTATATGTGTTTATTTTTTATTCATTATTTCTTGAATGCTGCATTCTTATTTTTGTTGTGACTCCTTTCCAACCCTTATATCTATATGCAGTTTCTTTAATTAGTTTCATCATTATTTTTCATCATATTGGCATTCTTTCATCAAATTAGTGGTTTTTCATAGTTTATATCCTCTGCAGTTCCCATTAACTGTATTGCAAAACACCAGGATATTCATCAGAGAATATTTTGTAACTTAAGTCACTTGATTGTATGATGAACAGTGCTTGATTATATAACAATATTTCATCATTATCATTTGTTTCAATTTAAAATATCAGATAACAATAGTACCTATCATAGGTCTATATAGTAACTATTTTGTGAGCATAATGACAGTGTATCAAAATAATTATAACATTTTTTAATAATTATACTACAATTATTTTTCTTTGAACTTGAAAACCACATTTTTATTAAGTTTTCCATAATGTTATTACTTTCATGCTAAATTAATAAAAAATATATTTAAAACCTATTTGTAACAGATAGAAGCGTTATTTTGGAATGTACCGTATACATTTTTGCAATACAATATGCTAGGTACACTAATTAGACCTCTGTGCATGAAGCAATGTTCCCGATGATCATGAACTGGGAGTCAGAAGACGCCTGCTTCTTCAGCAAGATCGTAGTTCCACTCTACACAGCTGCTTCGCTATATGGTTTTCGAGACCAGGTTGCCGCAGATAACAGTTGTAGTTGAAAATCAAATACACTGCACAGCATTAACATCAGCATAAAGTTTAACTCCAATGATTAGGTGTATCCTGTAGTTTAACAGAAGCTAATTATGCGGTGCTTTGGATTTGACTGCAAGTAATTATTCACCTACATATTAATGGCTTTCCAGCAGTCCTGCAAATGACATTGCACAACTTATTTAAATGGTATTTGGAAAATAATGAATTAGAGCTTTGTAGTTACAAATTACATATATTAATCTAACATATTTAGCACCAACTATAAAGTTATCACTATCCAATGACTTAAATGGGAATTTAAGTTGTTTCTGACATCAGCTTATCTCCTGGCACTTAAGGCTGCATATCACCAGAAAATTCATAATTTTATATTCATACGAAATACCATTCAACTTATAGACATTAGTTGTAAGTATTCTTTTCTCACAATGAAAGATTTTAGATCACATAGTTCATGCATCATGATATGTCAAAATCACAATTTAAGTGTTTTTTTTTTGGAACATATTTATTTTACAAAACATTGTGAATTCCTACAAATTAAAAATGTAAAAAATAATGTCCATGTTTTGAGCAATTTATAAAAATTGCAGAAACATTTCACAGTGTGATTTTAAAGATTTCTTGAAGTAACTCGCTGTATCTTATTTTCGTGTGAATCACCTCATTTTGGAAAATGAGTTAGTTTTTATTATTTTACATCCCAAAAGCACCAAAATAGTTATTTTGACATGCCGTATGCAAAAAATGTGCAGTCTCAAATGTTTTTGTGTGACCAGCATCCTTGAGTGATAGAAGTGATGATTTGCAATTTCAAAGCAATTTTTTGACTGAGTGGTATTAGAGAAAAGCATGTTTTCTACACAGTTTATGGTTAAATATTTCTTCAGGCACACTCATACTCAGTATCAGCTTAAGGAAATGAAAATATGTGTAATTTTTGCAAACATTGAAAAGTAAAGTATTCACATCCATTTCAAGGTTGCCATTTACTTCAGTCCAGTTAAATTGAGTACACATACCAGATACTTGTTTGTACACAGTAGATGCTAGTTATGCACACTGTGATGTGTATTTACTATTAAAATAAAAGCAAACTTGACTCATATGTCTTCAGTCTGTACCTCCTCTGAATTACTTGACCCTAGTTTGTTGTCATTTTATTATTAGTGCACTGGTACACATGCTAGAGTTCATGCTATACAAACAATTTGAAGTTTGGGTTTTGTGCTGTACTGTTATGCATAGGACTAAACAGGATGGACCTGCAAAATTAAAGTAGGGTTCCAAGTACTTGAACTTACTTAGTGTTAATATAAGTTATACTGGAGGTTGGCCATGAACCTTCTTGACACATGAGTGTGACACCGTAAGTTACAGCACCATTGAAGACACTGTCAGCTACAATACACACAGAATACAGGAGTACCTTAGTTTATACACACACACACACACACACACTTATATTTGGTAGCACTGAAGGGATTTACCCTAAATTTATCTCTACAATACCAGGCTGGGAGGAGGGGGGTAAGAGGAGGAGTTAAAGGTGTGTGCCTGACTAGGATGTGTCCATACACTTTATCTATTTCATGTAAGCATTTATTTGGAGGAACGTGGCTCAAAACTGGCTACTATGTAGTTACAAAAGTGTTAGGCCAACAGTTTGTGCAAATTTTTGGCTAGGCACTTCCCACCAATAAAACTGGGTTCCCACAACCTGTGAGAGTCATTGGTAAACCAACATCATTGCTGCTGAAAACCCAATGATGATAGACATGCTGTGTGTGTGCTGTACTATGTGGAAAAAATATAAAGCTGCTACTTGTGGGAACAGGTTTAAGTATAGATAAGGTGAAAAAAAAAAAATGAGCAGGGATTTGCACTAGGGAACTTGGAGCGAACATACAGACAATCACGCTATAAAAAAGAACACTTGAGTTCTGCTGCACAGGTGAATATTTTGTGCCACAGATGGCCACATGTGCTGGTGAGCACCTCGCTGCAAAGCTACCTTACATTACCAGCGGTCTCTGCAGTGCAATGCCCCTGGTGCAGATATGCTAACTGCAAGCTGCCTGCATGCTGCAGCTGATATCAGGCAATCCATGGCGTGGAGAGCCAGGCAATGTGCAGCAGTATCTTCAGAGACTTCAGCAATAAAGGCAGCACTTCTCAGTACTGTACTTTTCATGATAAGAAGGATAGGTTGTCTGTCCACTCTCCATCAATGCTGGCTGCCTTTTCCAGGCTGATATGCAGTTCTGGCTTGCAGGGAAGATGTAACAGGGATGATAGAGGCCCTCTCTAGTACCCTCTCATGACAGACTTAGTTGTGCCAACTCATGTGAAGGCAGTCTTCACCCCTTCATCTTCCAAACCTGGTATTTCATTGCTTTTCACTGATGCCAGTTTGGTCCACAAGCTGGTATTTCATTATTCCCAGCAACCCCACATTGTGGTATCCCTATCTGTGGGCCAGAGATGCACCATATTGCAGTTGGTTGCTGTAACCCAGCTGCACAATGTGAACACCACAGTGACTGGCCATGGTACGGGATTACATACATCTAGCTGAAGCAGTTGATCATAAGTTGAACACAACACTTCTGTCCTCTGGCATGAACTGTAGTGTGCACGCTGTATGTCATAAGTGCAGGTTACCTGACAATGCATCATTACACTTCATTCAAGGATTAATGAAAACAAAAGCTGCCTATGTAAAAACAACTCATAGGATATTAAGTAGAAGATTTTTATATAAAACATTGTAGCTTCAGTAGGCAAGATTATTTTGCACATGTGATAAATCTTTGTAAGCATGAAACATATTCGTGTGCACCATGAAAACACTGGTGCATAGTTAAACTACATACAATTTTCAACTGTAAATGAATACAGGTTATTTAGTTTGTCAAGAGCTTATAAGCTGAATGGTAAAAATAAAGTATTATAGGTTTATTCACCTTGTTCCGTTAGTTACACATCTCATTAATTTTTTATACCTTTAGCTGATACTGATATGTGTATGAAGAAAAATATTAAATCATTTATGAGTTAAAAGTTTAATGTTTTCTGAGATTACTTTGTTAAAAAAAAAATTGATACTGGAGCTTTCATAATTTTGTATAGGGATTGTATCACACAAGTACTTTTAAATGCATTATGCCTACAAACCAGTGTTAATATTATTATAATTCAAATTTATAAAAGTCTTAAACTTTTACACTTGAAACATAACTGTTTCCATAATATCAGTAAGTAAACTTATTTTATCACAGTAACATTTAATGACAACTCTTACGGGTTAAAGCTTTTAAATTCAATTGGTAAAAATTTAGTTACAAATTTGTGACTGCAATTTACTGTGGAGTATGTTGCAGTGCTGGTTTTTGTATGCATAATGTAAGATTTAAAAAAAATCTGCTTAAATATTTGCATTATTATAATTTTGGTAACACTTCAGTTTACCTAGTATAAAACAAGTTATAGATATAACTAGAGCCTACTTTTCTCTACATGGATGCAAATAATTTTACTGAAGTTCTTAAGACGTTAGATAATAGGTGGGTATTACTGTCATGTTGACAGATATCATTAGAGATGGAGCCAGAAAAAAATACAGTACAATACTAGTGAGACAATTACAACTACACACGTGCCTCACCTGGGACTCAAATCCAGATCGCTTCACATCATGAGCTGACATACAGCCAACTGCATAACAGTGGTAGGATTTGGAGCATCAACTTCGGTTGTAATCAGTCTAAACTCTGGTAGACAGGGTTTACCAACCTTAAATATTTACAGAGATATCATTTTGAAAACAAGTGCATGAATCACTTAAATCTTAGAGAATTACATGGCTTAATGTAGCACTACTTGTGTACAGAGTTTGGTGGAAGTAGATTGACTGGTTCCCGAGATATAGCATTAAAGGTTTTCTCTCATTTGGCACTATCATAAAAATGTCCTAAACAGATTTTGTTTAGGCATATGTGATGCTTCTAATAGATACTCTCAGCATACAAAGTTTGGTTGAATTTTGTCATATGACAAACTTATCTAAATAATTTATGTTGCAATCATTAGAAAAACTCAGACTCATTTCAATTATGTAAGTTTTCATGTCCTACTGTAGTAATACTTGTGCGGAAAATTTGGTGGGAATTAGTTGAGTGGTTTCCGAGATACATAACATAAATGTTACATTTTGTCACCTGGCACTTTCTTATAAGAAGGCGGCCAAAAGAAGATCACAGTAAGCGTATTCATTGTTTCCAATGGATATTCTCAGCATACAAAGTTTAATTGAAATGGTTTAATAAATGTGATAAATTTATCTAAATTATTTATATGGCAGCCATGTTATAAATATTGCCAGACACACTTAATATGTGTGAGATTATGTGGCCTACTGAAGTACTACTTGTATAGAAAACTCAGTGGGAATTGGTTTATTGGTCTCCGACATATGACCAAAAGCTAAATATTTTCATGTGGTTTTATCCATATTAGTAGAGAATGAAACAGCTATATATTGGCACATTCTATGTTTGTCATAGATCCTGCTACATATTAACATCGGTTGAAATTGTTAGGGACATCTGCATACTAAACAAATTTATTTACATGGCTGCTTATTTAAAAATGTGTGACTACGTCCTTAAGTCATATAAATTTACATGGACTACAAAAGTATCTTGCCGCCTGAATTTTGTGGGTATCAGTTAACATTTTTTCGAAGATAGGGCAGAAAAGTTTAATGTTTCATGTTTTGCTAGCTTTGAAAATGTCTGACAAATGAGTTTATGTATTAGACGTAGCTCATTTGAGACTTGCATAGATACTGTCAGCATTCAAAGTTAAGTTGAAATTGGTTGTATTTTTTCATAGATAGGAACAAACTATGCTAAAATTTATGGCTGCTGTTGTCCTCTTAAAACATAGTCTACCAAATTACATGGCCTACTACAATACTACTATGTGTTTGCAGCTAAGTTAGGAATTGGTTTAATTTTTTCCCAAGATATAGTGTAACAAAACTTAATTTACTATGTGGCACTATCTTGAAAAATTACAGACAAAAGAGGCCCTGTGTAGACAAATTTGATTGTTGTAATAGATACTGCCAGCCTAAAAAGTCAGATACAAATTGGTTAATTTTTTTTCTCTTAAATATAGCGCACCAAAAAAATACGTGATTTTCTCCATTTTAAAAATAAGTTATTGGACCCAGTTGAAACATGTCTGCTTACATGGCCCAATACAGTACTACTTGTTTCCAGAGGTGTGACAAAACTTTTTAAATTCATATGGCATTATATTACAAAATGGGGGACAAAATAGTCTCTGTATAAACACATTTAATTATTGTAAAAGATACGCCATCATACAATGTTAATTTGAAATTGATTACATGATTTCACAAAAATAGAATACTAAGCTATTATATTTATATTTCTGCCATTTTGAAAATAAGTGACTGGCCGACTTAAAAAAATATGTCAATATATCTGGCCTACTGTAGTACTTAATAAATACTGCCAGTAAACAAAGTTACTGTGAAATTTGTCACATAGTTACATAGATATAGCATAGTAATCTAAAATCTTAATATTGCCACAATTTTAAAAATAAGTGTCCGGCCCACTAAACATATCAATTTACATGACCTAGCGTAGTATTGCTTGAGTGTCAAATTTGGTAGGACTCTGTTGATTGTTTCCCTGAGATATAACACCTTTATTTTACATGTTGTGCTATCTTATACAATTTCATACATACATACACTTGCAATTAGGCTACCGCCTGGTGGCGAGCTCTCTCACCTCTCCTTCACCCAACCAACTCCTTTTCCACTCCCTTCGTGAACTTACCAATCCCTCCCTCAACACATTCCACTCCCTCACAGACCTCACAAACATGGACTGCCTACCCCACTCCGTTCTCCTCCACACCCTCTGAAGCTTCTCACTGTTGTTTCCTCTTCCTCTAAACACCACCTTACTTAGTTTGCAGTGTAGCCCTCCCCATCCTCCCTCTTCGTTCACCAACCTGTACATCCTGACTAGCTGTTCAACTTTCCTACTGTCCCTCAATGAGCTCCACCCCATTTCTTTCATCATCACTGATGGCCTATGGTTCCCTTCATCCTTATCATCCTGCCCCTGCCTTCTCCACCTACCCTTCACCCATCTTGCTGTCCTTCTCTGCACCTTTTCCGATTCTCGCACCTCCACCTCCACATATGGGTCCCATACAGCTGCAACATATTCTAACATTGGTCGTACCATTGGCCATATGCCTTCTCCTTCACCTCAATGATGGACAGGCTTTGTGTTGACACATTTGATGGTTGTAATATATACTTTAAACATGTTACGTTTGGTTGAAATTGGTCAAACAACATGGTAGATATAGCAAATGAACATAAAAATATTTATCTGGCTGTCATTTTGAAAATAAGTACCTGACCCATTTTAATTAAATATAATTACATGGCCTACATTAGTATTACATATATGCCAAATTTGGAAAAAGAATCAGTTGTGTAGTTGCTGAGATATACCATAAAAAGCTTTTTTTCTTATCTTCTTATCTTCCAAAATGGCAGACCAATAACATTATCGCATTCTAAAATCAGTACTTACATCATGCACTGTAAATATACCAAATTTTGTTTAAGTTGGGTAAACAGTTTCCCAGATATACCATAGAAATCTAAATTTTTAAATTGCAGCCATGTTGAAAATAAGTACCTGACTTGATCGAAAACAAACGCCGGATATGCTTACAAATTACTACATGTGGACTGAATTTGATGAAATTTGATTAAAGGGTTTAAAAGTTGAAAAAGGGGCATATACATTCCAGACAGACATTCAGGTGGTTGCATAAGCCTATTTATCTTTCCTTTGAAAAGTGGACTAAAAATAGTTAACAGTAAAAGTTCAAAAATATTATTTGAATTTTCTGGAAAATTTATATAACAAACGTTTACATCAACTCTGGTTTTTCAAGTATCTGTTTTTGCTATTCTTTTGAATTAGTTTTTATCATTCTTTCATAATACCGTCTTTATATGTGTAGTGTCCTCCTTCATGTATAGCCCTACCTCCAATTTTTGACAGATGAATTCGCCAGAAAATATTTTATACATAACCACATTTCTGCTTTAACTGCTGGATTACTAGAGAGACAAGCAACACAGATGTTGCAACAAAAAATAAGATGTGTCCCTATATATTTACAAGCTTGAAGTGTTTGGTTGTACGTGCCATCCACAAGAGGTGAATGAGCTTGAACTCAACTGAATGGCTGAAAGCTTTTTATGAGAGCATTAGCATGCAGTCACTCCTGTCATACTGAGTGCACATGCACTGTTGTCACATCAACATACTTCATTTCCAGTGTTTACATTTAGTTTTGAGATAGCTGACCTCTCGTTCATTGCACAAGCTTTGCATAGTGGTAATTTGAGTGGAAATGCTGTAATTTTGTTGCTGAAGTTAAGTTGAGTTAAGTTGAGAGATTTTAACGGCTCTTAACAAGAATGCCTTGAGAGCTGATGAAGGTGAAATGAGGTGAGAATGGAGTAACACCGGAATGCAAGGGCGGGGAAATGGGAGATCTTCGAGTAAACCCACCAGCTAGCGGCATCGTCCAGCATGATTCCATTTGCATAAATCCGGGAGTTATCCGGCCGGGGATTAAACCTGGCTCACCTTGGTGGGAGGCGAGCAGGCTAACCGTTCAGCCATCACGGCCCCTGTTGAACTTAACTTAAGTTTGAAATATGTACAGAAACACGCTCAAGAAAAATGATGCAAAAATTTTTTTTACTGATAGTAAAGTCTGTATGCATAGTGTCAACAAGAAGGGAAACTGAAAACTGTGCAACGAAAGAGGCAAACTTGTCAACCTATGCATGCAAGCTTTCAGGGTTCTTTCTTAATGAGTTAATTAGACAACAATTACCTGGAGGCATACTCCAGTAGCAAGCTGTTATTGACACTCTCAATAAAGATAAGCAAGAGGTTTTACAGTGATGACAGGCTTTTTGTAAGGTTCTCACATCACTAAATATTTTCCCCTCCCCCTTCCACTGGATCACCTGCATCATTATGGGAATGTAACTAAGCTGCTTGTGTTCTTCTGCAGGATGTCTTCTCACACTTGTTATGCAGATTGTTTTTCAAACAGGCCACATTACAGATTGCTTCCTTAGATATATGTCACTTAGGAGTGGCACATTATGTAAAGTGTTTCACCTAATCTCTTTAGTGCCCGTATGCTTACTTCACTCATCTCCAAGGAGGACACTGGTCTCAGCATCTGTTAGTGTTGACATCAGCTTTTCCTAATTTATTTTCAGTAAAGGAAGGAGAATGAAAGGCATTTGTAATCTATAAAGTGAGTGGTATTTAACACCACTTAATGTCCAACCATTGTTGATAAAGTTCTTTTCAGCTGAGCATAATTACACCTTATTACATATTTGGTAGTGATACCTGAGGTCCTGAACTCAATTCCTGACCAGATCAGGAATTTTCGGGGTATACTGTCAAAGTTAATGAATGACAAGCCACTGCAGAATTATTTTGCCTGGTTTGCCCTTGAGCATACTGGCTGCCCTTCATGCAGTATGGCCATCACTTCCAATTACCATTAACAGTTTATATTGTTCGATCCCTCAATGGATAGACATAAAGTGCCCTTAGTAGTTGTTGTGTTCCTTACAATATGAACGTATCTGGCCTGTATACGTTTATTTACACCTCATGGCAAGCTCCCATTTTTACGACTGGTGGCCGCAGGGCCGCCAACCTGAAAATATCAAATGTACCAAGTTAACACAATATGCCACATTCCTCTCCACTTATTAGGAGTATCACAATGATAGGATACGTAAGAACAATTAACAGTTATAAATCAAATACTTTCTTGGGGGCCCTTTTATGGTTTTTATCCCCTGTCACTGAGTCACACACAGAACCACGTATACCCTCTTCGGGACTTGCCTCCTCACACACAAAACCTCTGAAACCTTCTTCCGGCTCCTCGCTTGGTCTATTCTTGTCCTGAATGTTGTCGTTGAGGCTCTCAGCAGCATAGGCCTCTGCATCATCTTCCATTCCTGATGCACTGTCATCCATTCCATGGTTTCCTAGATGTTGACTCACTTTTTCCTTGCTTACCTGGACACTGCTAGCTTCTGCTGCATCTGGAGCATGTTCCAAAGGGCCAGAACGAAGCTGATCCAAGTGTCAGTGGTAGGTGCTGCCATCAGCTGCCTGCATCCTGTAAGTGAGGGGGCCCAACTTTAGAATGACCACACCCATTTCTTCCCTTTGTGTGTGTACACTATGAATCGCACTTAGCTCGGCGATTAGAATGGGAAATAACAGGATCCTCTTGATGGGCGGCAACAGTCACAGACACTGATGGTGAAAGTAATTAAAGTCTATTGCGGATGTCCTTGCCAAACATAAGGCTACGGAGTGACTCCCTTGTTACTGTATGTGGGGTAATACGGTAATTCATAAGGAAACGAGGTAGTGCAACACTCAGGGGAACACTGGACTGAACTAAAGCTTTTAGCTTGCATTTCAGAGTTTTCACCATATTTTCTGCAAGGCTATTATTGGCCGGATGGTAGGGTGGTGAGAAGGTGTGCTTGATAGCATTTTTTTTACAGAACTGGTCAAATTCTTGTGATGAAAACTGAACCCCATTGTCAGAAATAAGTTGTTCGGGAAGACCATAAATTGATTTCAGATGCAATCCTTATTGCCTTTGGGGTTAGTAGCAGAAATTCCGATACCCCAACATGCAAATAAGAAAACTGAGCCACTGGATTTTCTGAACCTGGAAGAGGCAACCTGGACAGTTCATCAGTATTACTGTTCTCAACACCCTTAACATGTTCCACCGTATAATCAAAACCCTGAAGAAGCACTGCCTACCATTGTAGCCTGTTAGCTGCAAGCTGCGGGATGCTACAGTGATTTCCGAGAATATGTGTTAGTGTTTGATGATCTGTCAACAAGGTGAATTTACGACCGTATGTATTGGAAGAACTTTTTTACCCCGAAGATGATGACCAAGGCCTCTCTGTCAACCTGTGAGTATATAGTTCCTTTCTGTGGACAACAAGGTACAAGATGCAGATGCAGTTGGTTTTTCTACACCATATGGAAACATGTGGCTCAGAACAGCTCCTACCCCATAAGGAGATGCATTGCGTGCCCGCCTGACCGGAAAATATGGGTTGGAATGGGTGATTACCTGTAAATATGTGACCATCTGCTTGAGCCTTTCGAAAGCCTCATTACATATTTGTGACCAATGCAATTTGCAATCCTTTTTTAAAAGTTCATGTAATGGTGCCACGATTGTTGCAAATTTTGGTAAAAATTTAGCATAGTAGTTGACAAGACCCAACCATGATCGCAATTGCCCCATATCTTGGGGCCATGGAGCCACTACTACGGCTTCAACCTTGTCGTCACACGTGTGCAAACGTCCCAGGAACGTCACTGATGAACTAAAGAATACACTTTACTTTTAATTCTGCGTAAACCCATAGTCCTGTAGTCGCTGTAGTAAATTGTGCACGTTTCTCCAATGTTGCTCCTTGGAAGCCCCAGTTACTAAGATGTCATCCTGAAAACATACCACTCCATCTAGCCCCTGAAAGACCTGCTACATAGTCCTCTGAAAAAGGCTGGCCAAGATATGATGCCAAAGAGAAGTCTTGTGTACTTAAAAAGTCCTCTATGGGTATTTATGGTGCATAGCTCCTGCGACATTTCGTCAACCTGCAACTGTTGGAATGCCTGAGGAAGTGGATAGTGTTGTACTTCCAGCTTTGGGTTAACTGTAATTTTGATGTCTGCGTAAATACAAACTTTACCATCCCGTTTAGCCACTGGCACGATGAGAGTGGCCCACTCACTGAAAGAAACAGGGCGAAGAATGCCCGAAACAGGGCAAAGAATGCCCATCTTCAAAAGCCTGTCGAGCTCTGCATTTACCTTGTCTTTCATTGCAAAAGTGAGTTTTGGGGTAGGGAGAAAGACTGATGGTGTGTTCTCTTGTACATGCAATGAGACCTTCCTACCCGTGAATGTTTGAATTTGGCCAGAAAACAAAGTAGGATATTTCTGTGCTATGATGTCGTTTACTAACCTGTGATCTCCTCCTGGAGAAGTGCTCATGTGATTGAGGACTGGTCGTGGCAATGCCAAAGCATCGTACCAGTCCCTGCCGAGTAGCGGAGGACCACCGTTTGGCATTACAAACAAATTTAGCTCCCGTGACTCTTGCTGGCCCTTCACCTGCACCTTAACTGTACCATAGGGATATATAACGCCATTAGTGTAGGACTTAAGGCAGACTGTAGTTGGTGTCAATTGGTAGTTCACAAAAAGGTTTGTACATATCCTTTGCGATATTGCAGATATGGAAGCCCCGCTGTCTATTTCCAAGTCTAAATGCACATCGTCCACCGAGCCTGGCATGACCCATGGTTGTAGTCTTGCTGTAGGCTTCAGTAGTAGTACAATGAAGTAAATTCTTCTTCTGATGTTTCTGTGCTTGGGTTTTCTGGATTGGACACTATATAATTGTAACAGGCAGAGTCTCTCTTGCCACCTGCCTGCATGTTTGGACACATTCTCTTTAAGTGTCCCAGCTGCTGGTAGTTGTTGCACTTATATTTGTGAAACCTACAAACCCGTACAAAATGACCTGAGTTGCCGCAACACAAACACACCGATTGACTAATACCTTTTACAGCCTTTCTGTTCTTGACCATCCTGTATTCATAGATGCATTGCTGGTAGCCTCCTCATACAACATCACTAAACTTACCGCTTTTTCAAAAGAAAAGTTGTCGGACTCTAGGTACAGTCTTTGCGTGGTGTTTTTATCTTTCAACCCAACCACAAACTGGTCTCACAATGCAGAGTATAGAAAAGTCCCAAAATTGCAAAAGCCTCGACCTTAAACCCGGACATTCTTGATATCACAAAGAGGCCAGGAACAAAAATTAATGTGTCTGAAAATAACAGAACTAACACACCAATCGCATCCTTGTCTCCAATGTTATGTTCCTTATAATATAAACGTATCTGGCCTGTATACGTTTATTTACACCTCATGGCAAGCTTCCATTTTTACAACTGGCGGCTGCAGGGCCGCCAACCTGTCAATATCAAATGCACCAAGTTAACACAATATATAAAGGTCAAATTACCCCAAGAGAAAGACAGCACTAATTAATCACATGTGCATCATACTGCATTACTTTTGAAATTTCAACATTTTAGTAATACTGTTCCAACAATGGTGACTCATCGACACCAAGTTGTATTTATGTAGGTCATCTTAGAACTTTCATAGCAACATCTGTGTTTTTGTAAATAATTACCATGCTAAGGATTTAATAATTTGGGTTTCATATGTATGCAGATAATGTATTCTTAATAAAACTTGCATGTCCTTCAGTATAGGAAATTATCATGAACCCTGACTGATTTAACTGTACACTTTCAATGGAAACTGATACATCACCTGTACGCACACTGCCAGTTCCCACAAACTTATTTCACTTAACAGTGAGTTTAATTTAATCATGTCCAGCTCTGGTACTGTGTAATATACATATGTTCGTTTGTTGGCTGTTTTGAAACCATTGATGTATTTTTTAAAAAAATTTCTTTTGGGGGAAATGGGTTTTCCAAAGTTATGATTGAATGAAAACTATGTTGTTTTAAATGCATCACAAGTCATTTGTGAGCTCACCAGTTACCAGGGGTATCGGAAAATGGGAGACAAAGCAGAAACTGCGACAAAAATTTTACATGAAATAACTGTAGATTTCCATACTTTATGTTTATATATATATATATATATATATATATATATATATATATATATATATATATATATATATATATAATTATATATATATAAAATCAAATATTGAGGTCACTAAATAATGTTATACAGTATTTTTTGTGGGTATAAGTTTTTTGTGCAAAATGTGAGAATAGGGTACATGTAACTGATATAATTGTTGTGGAAATTAAATTTTGAGGAGGGACACTTTATCCAGCACTAGTGCTTAATTTTCTAAATGATCGTGCTCCCATCTCTCTTCAACCTCACACATATCTGACAAAGGTTCTCATGCCTCTGCTATTTAGCTTTCTCAATATATTGGCTATGAAGCATATGAATTTTTAAAGAGTTGTTTTAAATGTTATGAATGTGTGGATTCTGAAAGTAGTAAACAAAAAACCAAGAAGAAAAGTAGTATCATGTAAAATATTGCCTAGTAATTTTACAGGGTGGACCAGAAGAACGCAATTTTATACCTCAGTGCTGTCCAGCTAAATTCGGTTGGGTTTGACTGTGCATTCTTGGCAAGCGGGATTGGGCAGCCATGGCCAACACTTAAAGACCATGACTACCTCCCTGAGGGTACCTATAGCTGAAACTATATTCTAGAAGGGGAATGGGAAAATCTGCACAGACACTGTATAAATTGTGGTCCATTATCTGTATACAAAATCACAGGTGTACCATGTCTTTCGAATAAGAAATGGTATAAGAACTACTTAAGTCATGTAGGAGCATTAATGAAAATGCTATGTGAAATAGCAGGTGTGGAATCAATTTGGTTTAATATGATGGTGAAAGAATATTAGAGAGGGTGCAGGGCTTGTTGGCGCATACTTAGGGGCACATGTGCTCTTGAGGTGGTAACTGCTGTCCATGTTCCTGCGCAGGCTGCCTGCACAGCAAAATCAATAGCAACATTTCAATGCAGGGCCCCCCTGTTTCTCGTAGAGTGCATCAAAAACCTGGGCAGCTCAGTCATGGCACCGACGCCATCTTCGTTCTTCCGCATCGATGCCAACATCTCCATGCTGTGGATGAAGGCGGGGAGAATTGCTGTCTGGGAGCCACCCCCTCCCGCTCCTCCAAAATCTCCCTTGGTCGAAGACGTGAGCAGCGCTTGGTGGGACATCCAGGAGCTACCAGTTGTGGAGGTGAATCAGCTGGCCCAGGTATGGAGGCGAATCTGCTGGCCCATGTGTGGAGGCTGACATTGGGTGCTTCCAAAGTCAGATGCTTTTCTATTCCAATCCTCACACATCCGCAGTCGACAGTGTGCAGAATCCAGCAGAACAGAGGTTCGCCACACTTCGCATGTTTCAGTACCTTGGGATTTGCCTCCCGTCTTGATCATTGGGCCGCCTCCAGTTGATGTGCTACTGCCATCATCAACTGAGCCACCCAGGTTCCTGACGTCTGCGACGATTGTGCTTTTGAGCTGGCCTCTTGGTCCATGGGCTGGTGTTTGAATATTCCCAGCCATCCCAGAGTCTGGGAATCTCCGATCCGCACCTGGGGACACGGCTAGTTGCGAATAGGCCCCAGATCTAAGCTGCCACAGTCCAAGATGAAAATTACTGTGCGTTGGTAGGCAAGTGGTTAATCTCGCCACTGGATTGGAATGCACAGCAAGTAAAACAGAACATGGAATTCAAACAAATCCAGTAAATATAACATTTATGTAAGATATGGTCTTTCCAATTATGATGACATTAATTTCATCACTGTAGCATCCCATCTTATCACAAGCATTCCTACATAAGGTGTGCCTGTTTTACATAACTGACTTTGGATGGGAAAATTTATGTACATGTTTAAGTATGCTAGAATGATTCTCAGCTGCTATTGTCAGCATCTTGCTGTTTGGTAATCATGAACACCAACTAGATCAGTATTTGTTGGTACTTAATTTACTGAATACACTATTACATATTCGTACAAAACGCTGTCGGTTAAGCACACTACAACATGTCCACCATGTTTGTTTACACTGCTCAGACCATGACATGTCTTGACCTATTTCCATGACATCCCCTCTTTTCCAATGAGCAGCTTCTACTACTTAAGAGGAGAAGTTTTCAGAAGTGTTACAATTTTACCTTGACAGTCTAACAATCACTAGGGCTAACACTTACTTATATTGACAGTCTGACCATCACTACAACCAAACCTTACTTTGATTCACAGTCTGTAATCTAAAACTGGTATTGCTACACGTTTTAAAATCTATGTGATATAAAGATATAGTTTTAGTGGAGGAATCTCATTTATTCTACTCTTGAGTCTTTTTTGGGGTGCTAGGGGCGCTATTGTCCATGGTTGGATTGTCCCTTTCCTGGAGGTTTCCTCCAAGGCTCGGGAAATCAGGGGATGTGCTTCAGGAATGCGAGTGTGTTGGTGCTAGTTGTGAATATTCGGCAGCTGTATATGGAACTTGTTCCACCTCATCATATTTGTTTTCTCCTGGGTCAGCTGTCCCTTTGCTGTTTACTTGGATACTGGTTGCAGGTAAGGATGTACCCCTACGTCTGGTGAACCATGAGTTTTGCATATATTGACCAACAGGTATGTTGATTATATGAGTGTGATTTTATTACTGGTCACATTATCTTTGCTGGGACCCAGTGCTTCTGTGCCTCTTGATACAGGACGTCATCATCTTGTAGCAGCGTAGGAGGCAAGGTTCAGTTTTTGTTGAAGGTATTTCTATCAGCCTGTCATAATGATTTGAGATTGTGCATGACACCCTTTACTAACGCTGGTTGCAACAACTTTTTACTGGTCGGGAGTATGGTTTTTGTCCTACATCCCATGAGGCGTTGGACAGGAGAACCAAGTTTGCCTTGAGGGATATTCCTGTAATACAAGAAAGCACGCATTGTGTCTGTGTCAGCTGTGCCACAATTTACAAATTAGATTCTTAGCTTCTTGGATATAGTATTTGTTTAAGCCATTGGAACGGAGAAAGTGGGGGCTGGAAATGTGGTGTGTGAAATTCCACTCCCTTTGGAATTCATGAGATGTGTATTGAGGGCCACCATCCATCCGAAGTTCATCTGGGATGCCATACTGGGAGAACCTTTGTTTCTGCTCCTTAACTGCGTCACTTGTAGTTGATTGCAGCAGCGTAAATTCAAAATAACCTGAATAACTGTCCTCTATAGTAAGAACATTTTTGCCCTTCACCTGGAACAGATCAGAAGCCACACACATCGACGGGCGTGATGGAATGGCATCTGCTGTGAGAAATTCTAGAGTAGGATTCCCTTTTGATATTTTGCAGGCTGCACACTTCTGAACAAATTCCGTGATGTCCTGTGTCATTCCAGGCCAGAATACATGGTCTCTTGTCAGTTTCAAGCTACCTACAATACCATTGTGGGGGTGATGTAAGTGTGAAAGAACTAATCCTTTCATGCTACTAAGGATGAGGGTTTGAGCCTCCTTGAAGATGATGTCTTTGTACACTGCTAATTCTTCTCTGTAAGTCCAGTATTTTTTTTTTAGGTATTCTGGTAGGAGTTCTTGCTTTGTAGGCCACCTTTTTAGTATTGTGGTATGTAATGTCAAAAGCTCCTTACTAGAGTTGATGGCTTGTTGCAGCTCCATTGTGTGTTCTTTTGACAGCGGAATCAAAAGATGGAATTGAAATGTGGGTTGAACATCCACTTCTGGTGTGTTGTGGCAGTCTCTGCTCAAGGCATTCACAATGTACAATTGTGAGCCCTTGACGTATGTCACGGCAGGGTTATATCGCAGCACTGGCTTCTTAAAGATGGCCTTGAGAGGTTTATGGTCCGACTCAATCTGTAAATTTTTGTTACTCCAAATGTATTGGTAAAATTTCTTACATGCTGCGAATATGGCAAGGGCTTCCTTTTCAAGTTGTCTAAATTCAGCTGAGCTTTGGTAAGTGCTTTGGATGCATAAGTGATTGGCTGTTTTTCTTGGAGCAGCACTTATGCCACTGAATGGCTGCTTGCATCTACTGACAAGGTGACTGGTTTGTTATGATCGTAATAGCTTAACACTGGTGGGAACTTGAGGCATTTTTTGAGTGTCTCAAAGGTACTGTCTTGATTTTGTTCCCACTGCCAGGGCCACAATTTTCTCCAACAGGTGTTATAGTGGAGTAGACAGCTCCGACACATTTGGTATGAATTTGGACAGGTAGTTCACCATACCAAGAATTCTTTGCAGGATTTGTATGGTGGTGGGTTTCCTTATTTGCTCAATAGTTGCAACCTTTTCAGGGTCTGGTGATATGCCTTTGTGGGTAATGATGTGCCTTAGGAATTTGACCTATTTGTTGAATATGCATTTACTCGCATTGAGTTTTATCCCTGCCTGTTTCAATTTGAGTATTACCTTCTTTGTAATGTCGTTAAGCTCTTCCTTCGTGGAGGCATGAATTAGGATGTCATCCATAAAAAATTCTGTTCCATCAATGTCTTTTAAGAGGTGTGTCGTTACTTGTTGAAAGACTTCGGGAGCAGACACCAGGCCAAAGGGCATCCTTTTGCATGTGTAGCGGCCCCACGCTGTCGCAAGTGTGAGGTATTTGGAGGTTCTTTCCGACACTTTTATTTGCCAAAATCTTTTCATGCAGTCCAGTAGTGTGAAATATTTGGGGTGATGTAAGCGAGTTGCTATTTCTTCAAGTGTTTGGAGAGGAAAATGCCATCTTTTCAAGTTTCTATTTATATCATAAGGGTCAATATATATTCGAACCCTACTGTTTTGGTGTACCACAACTATGGGTGAGACGGACAGGGTGGGTTCCGTGATGGGTACTATGATAATGCTCTTCACCATGCTGTCAATTTCTTCCTTAACTTTGACGCATGTCGCTCTCTGAAGCCTGAACTAACACAGGGTCAATGTGGTTTTGGTTGCGCTAGGTCAGGTGCTCTGGATTAAGATTACAGGTTACTGTCACCTTGGATTATGCGGAGTAGGTCGAGTTGGAATCCGGCTTGACACAAAGTCTGGGACTGCGAGCACACCTTACTTACTCGATCAGGCTTCCTTACCTTGCCTGCCTGACTTGTAACCTGTTTCTCCAACGGCAGGGGTGGTTGGGTACCACTTGTACTGGCCCCAACCCCTGGTGTCTTACTGCTGCTGTTGACTGCTAGAATGCTGGGTTCTGCACTAGGCAGACTAGCTGCTTGTCGACGTTTGGTGTGAGTAGGAAATATGCCTCTTGAATAAAAACACACGAGTAGGAACAATACGTATTTATTACGTAGTAATAAACAAGGTGGCGCATTATCTCCTACCAAGTAAAACATGGTCAGAAGTAACCTACGGTAAAACAGGTGGAAGTGACCTGCTCCTAAACTAACTTGGGATAGAATGACTTCGGCGGCTACAAAATCAACTCAGTCGCAGCTACTCTAATTCGGGATATCTCAAAGAGACTTTAAGAAAAAGGTGCCACTACTTTTAACGGCAGTGGGTGTAGTTGCTACTACCAGAAAGTAGTGGTGATTGTTGAACCAGGATGAACAACAAAGGAAAGTGTGGTATTGGTGTCTGCAGGTTTACTGTTGAAGAGCTGGTGGTAGATGCTGCAGAACTTTTGGAGCTAGTGGTAGCCGTTGACGGTAGCCTCTTGGGGTGCTGCTGGCTGGTGGTAGGAGCCACTGGAACTCCTGGTAGCTGTTGAGATAAGCCTCTGGAGCTTCTGGTTGTTGGTAGTGGCAGCCTCTGGAGCTGCTGGTAGGCATGGCTGAAACGTCTGGAGTACTTGGAGAGGGCCGTGAGGGCATAATGTTCAGTAGAGAGCCCCAGCACACCAAGTGTTGAGACGAGCTACTGGAGAAGTTAACTGGCGTCTGTGGTCACGTACCTGCCTTTTTTAGTGTGGTTGGCCGGCCCATGCCTGGGCTGGAGTGGGAGTTATGACGTCCCTCTTTGATGTCTGCCTGGAATGAGCGGGATGGGAGAATCTGCCCTCTGCACTTGGCTATATGGCTTTGGGCGCTTGACGGCGCTCATCCATCTTCAGAAAGCGACACGCTGTCTGCCAGATGCGTCGGGGAGGCTGACGTGTTACGCGGCTGCTTGGAAAAATGTTATTTCACGTGCTGGAACCGCCCACTAGGCTGGGAGCGATCCTGTATGCACTCGTGAAAAACGTGTTGGGTTTGACCCTTCCTTGGGTTACGTAGAACTACATTAGTAGTGAGGCAAAGTAGGTTCAGGAACAATCAGGATTACCATATGACTGCAACTGCCCCTCCACGGGAAACAATCCTGTAGCCATCTAGTGTTGCCTTCTTGGGTTGGTAATAACACGTTAGGATGAGTCGTAGTCATTTGGTATAACTCAGTAAGCGGCATGTGTCACCTTTGTTCCTTATTGGATAGGGCACTTTTTGAGGGAGTATAACTTGAGGTTAGGCTGGTGTAGTAGGTTGATATCATACACGAAGTCCTTTAGGCAACCAATACCATAAAATAATTTGTCATTAGTGTCCACATTTTCAAGCCTTTTTATGAACTCCAGGCTTTCACACACTCTCATTCCCGAAACACATCCCCTGATTTCTTGGGCTTTGGAGGAAACCTCCAAGAAATGGACAACCCAACCATGGACACCAGCATCCCAACCCCCACAAACAAGACTCGCAGTGGAAGAAATGTGATTCCTCCACTAAAACTTGAACTTTAAGCTACATAGATTTCAAAATATATAGCAAAACAAGTGGTAGACTACAGACTGTGAATCAAAGTAAGGTTTAGTTGTAGTGATGGTCAGACGTCAAGGTAAAATTTTAACACATTTGAAAACTGCTTCTCCTAGGTAGTAGAACCTGCTTGTGTTGTTTCCATGCTTACTTAATACGCCCATCATATAATCCCAGGTTTTGGCATCATGTCAACATCTTGCTGGTCGGTAATCATGACCACACTACTAGATCAGAACTAGTTGGTACTTGATTTATTGGATACACTATTACATATTTGTACAAAATGCTAGTTGTCGGTTAAGCATGCTAAAATATGTCTACCATATTTGTTTACACTGCTCAGGCCGTGATATGCCGTGACCTATATCTGTAACAGCTAGTGTGTTAGATTTCAAAGAATTACTAAAATGAGAAAGTGATCATAATTTTCAGACATACATAATAACAAAAAGTAAAATATGTGAACACAAAAATTACAGTGTGACTGTAACAGTTTTTTACAAACCTTTGTTGACACTTGAAAATAATGAAAGGGCAGGAGGGTGTGATGGTTATGCACTAGTGACAATTGTGGGAATAAAAAAACACGGTAAAATATCATTATAGCAATAAGAGGGTGACAGTATTTCAAACATAGTCGCAAATGATTAACGACTATACATGCCAAAGACATGTACCGACAGTGGAACTTGTTGTAATAGCATTACATATTGATTATTTTCATCACTTGCAACTGATACTATGACAAAATAAATCAAAAAATATTTCTTCACTTCATATCAAGCCTATACTTCTTATAAAAAGGAAGAACATCCATTTGTTGATTCAAACATGGTTGTTGAAGTTATTACTCAGGATAAAAAACATTCTAGGTGAACATGCCTTTCAAAAATATGTATCTATTTAAAAGTGTATCAGTCATTAAAATACTTTTGTTATCTCCTATTATTCTGGTCTAGAGTATGTAGCATGCTGCTTAGCCTTTTTGAAAAACTGTCTAACAGCTACTAATGCTTTCTCTTGCTTTTATGGTTACCATAACTTTACTTAACCTCTTGCTATTTCTTGATTCTTTTTCTTCTGTTTCTTACTTTACTACTACTTTCAGCTGAAGAGTTGTCACAGAAGCCTACCCCATGTGAACCATCACCTTGTGGTTCTAATGCCATTTGTAGAGAGAGAAATGGCGCTGGAGCATGCAGCTGTTTGCAAGATTACATAGGAAATCCATATGAAGGATGCCGTCCGGAGTGTTTGTTGAATTCAGACTGCGCCCCAAACAGAGCATGTGTTCGCAATAAATGTGAGGACCCCTGCCCAGGAATTTGCGGTCAAAATGCAGATTGTACAGTCCTAAACCATCTTCCATCATGTGCATGTCGCATAGGATTCGAGGGAGATCCGTTCAAATTTTGCAAAACTCAGCCACCACTACAATGTAAGACTTCATCTTAACACTATTCTATTTCTTACTTTTTAATCATGTTTGTTACTAACCTCATTTAAAATTAATTCACTTGATTTTAGTGTTGGATTTTTTCTCCTTTTAAAATCTGTTTTCAATTTTATTTTTTTGATTTCTTTCTTTTTTTTTTTTTTTTTAATAATTTTTTTTTATTATTATTATTTTTTTAAACTATATCATTGCATTACAGTTTGTCACTTTTGCTTTAGTTTCTTGTCTAATAAGGCGGATTTACATTGCTTGTGGCAAGAGGCAACTAGTAGCATGACTTTTGTACTATGCATTACTGTTTTTCTCCATCACATGCAGCAAAAATGCATTATTGCCCTTCGGTGCTCGTTTCCTGTCACCAGCAGGAAAACAGTTGCAGTTATGTTGCATGTGGCACGGCGGACAACATAAGACTGGTATATGCAGAAAACATGTGGCATTATTGTCTATTGGTCTAATTGTGAGTTATGAAACCTGAATCATCCCAAATATAAGGGCAATCAACGAGTTATGGGTGCTGGTTACCAAAATATTCGTTATTTTATACTTGTATGAAACATTACTTTTTAAGTACTCTTTCAACACATAAACATTTTTCAGATTGCTTAGTTTCGTATTATGGCATATGAAAGTCACAATTCTAGTGTTTCTTGGAATGTACAAATTAAATAAACAAAATCATTTGCAAAAAATTTGTCAATGGCGATTGGAAGGTTATGACTTTATTCTTTTTGAGGTGTGCTTAAAAAAACTTATTTTACAAAAAAACCACAGACTGCTCTATGAATCAAAATATGCAAAACTTCCCTTATTGTAAGCAAATTTTAAAAAATTGCAAAAACATTTCATAGCATAATTTTAAAGATTCCTTTAAGCAATTCAAGGTATTTTATTTCAGTGTGAAATATCTCATTTCTATAAGTCAGTTAGTTTTTATTATTTGTACATTTCAAAAAACACTAAAGTTGTGATTTTGACAGGCTATTGCATAAACAATATGCTGTCTAAAAAAATTTTTATGTGCGGAAATAGTGCTAAAGACATATTATTGATCTATAACTGTCCCTTGTTATCAACTATTACAGTGTACACAAGAGTTTGACGTTAGTGAGAATGCAGTCCTGTAAATTTGTGTCATTTTTAGCAGTTTGAGAAGTCACTCAATCCAATAGATGATTTTTAAAAATTTAACTAATTCTTGTGTGGAGTTTTTAAACAGGTCTCTGTCATCAGCCAACAAAGATGAAAAACTGCTTGGAAATTATGATTCAATAAAAATGTCATGTCTCCACTACCTCCTGTACCATTTCTTGCTATCGATAAGAATATAACAAGTAGCAAAAACTGTAATCTGTCTTGATAAAGACATACTAGCAATTCCGCCCATAGACTGACGTTTCCTGAGTAAAAGTAAAACAACAAAATATGCGTAGAAACTTGTGTAAGTGCTTCAGCAGCAAGCCACGAGCCAACAGACATTGCGCATGGCATGCTGTGCATTACCTCTTGCTGCACACAGTGTAAATCCGTCTTTATACTTGCGTATGTGTATATGTGCATGTATGTATGTTTGTGCATGTGTGTATGAATGTGTGTATACACACATATGTACTTATATATCTTGTATGTGTGTGCATTTTCAGCAATATTATTTCTGTTTTAATTTTAATTTTTAATTTGTCACTTCTTTTTTGTGCTATTTCTTGTGTTGTCTTTTTCATGTTTTATTCTATTCTGTCACTAAGTCTCCAACTTTCTTCTCTATTTTTTTTCAATTTCCTCAATCTTAAACCACACATGCTTAGTACTTTAAATAAACAGACTTAACACAGCTAAAGTTGTTTAAAAAATATATAACTTTAAAACAGGTATTAAAATTTTTTAATACCGTAACATAAACCAAACACAAAATTTGGAAACAGTAATAACCAATTCCCCTAAAAGCACAAGTTGATATGTATTTATTCAATAATAAGTTGTTGATGTAACTTAATTGGTTAACTTGGTGTCTCAGAGAGCCATAAAATGTTGAACTTTAGTATCATATACAATTTGTATGATGCAAATTTCCCAAGTTACTGGTATCAAATCATTTATGACTTAACAGTTTAGCCTGCACACATCTGACATATACACTTTGCTGGCCCATAGCCGCAGGGTTCACACATTGTGTAACTGACCAACTTTTTACTGACAATTATCGTTATAGGCAATATTTTGTAGCTCACTTAAACATGTAATTCTATTAAAATTGATTAAGGAGAAGTGGTTAAACATTACATTTAAATATAGTAGGACAATCAGCTCAAGTCATCAGTAAATGTTTTATAGTTTACTTTTGTAGAGAATCAAAAATTTAACTTTTTATCAAAATACAAAAATGTTAAGCTAAGTGAAATATGAAAATTCATCAATATTAGTTGCTGGATTGATTAGAGGTTCGCGCACACGCACGCACGCACACACACAGAGAGAGAGAGAGAGAAAAGCAGTTTCACAAGTTGTTAAACTGACAATGTATTCGCTATATAAAAAGTTTAATTCACATTAGTTATATGGTTTCGGCTACATAAATCAGGCACAGGATTTTAAAGCTTGTAAATTATTACATGTCAAAAAATGTGCTTGTTCTCTATTACACTCCTACCATATTAAATTTGGCAGGAATTAGCCATAAATTTTTAAGATATACACTAACTTTGATTTTTCTCTTAACATTTCTTTCCAAAATAGAAGAAGCTAAGACTTATCACCCAAAAATATTATGTTCTTGGTAGTAGATAGTAGAAATGTAAAAAGTCTGAATTTCATTGGTTGAGTGGTTAAAAAACATTACTGTATCTGTATCAGGCTTCAGGATCAACTGTCTGAGTCATATGTTGTTCCAGACATGGGACATTGCTGACCAATGTAATAGTTGGCATATATGATGGCATCAATGTTAGAATTTAAACAGTTACATGACTAACCACTTAACTGCAACCTTTATTTAATGCATTGTTGATTTACACACAACATAAAAAAAAATGGTGGGCAACATATTACAAAGGAAACAGTATGACCGATACACTTAATAATGAACACATTAAAAATATGTTCAAATACCCTCTGTATTTAAAATTTTAGTCCATGACCCTTTGCACAAACCAGAAGTTTTTCTTGATTCACAGTTTTGGTGAGTATCTTTAGTTAGTTTTTCACCTGGGAGCATAAGAGTTCCAACTAGGTTGCAGTCTCACATTTTGAACTGTTTCAAGGTCTTATCAATAAAGCAATACTGATTGAGCCAAATGTTTTTATTTTGTCAATCTCTTGTTATTTTAAATCCCAAAACATGTTCAGCTTCACCAAGATCTTTCATTTCAAATTCTACCATTAGTTGACTCTTGGGCTCCTCTTTTGCCTTCCCAATATTGTGTAACAATAACTTCATCAACATAAACAGCAACTATGTAAACTGACCTTTCACTGATTCTGTGGTACACACGTGATTCAACCTGCTACTGATTCAAATCCATTCCTGATATTCATACTTTCATTAGACCTTCACAACCTATACTTATGTCACTGACACACATTATCCTTAACAAACAAAATCCTTTAAATATCTTGGTTGAGCAACGGCTCTTCCTGACCTAGTTTTAATTGTTAGATCCTCATTGGACTGTTCAATAAAACCATCAGTCTGTTCATTTAACCTATTAAATCCCCTAAAATTAAAGGGATTCCCTTCACTATTTCTTCTGTTCGTCATAGAACCGGGAGTAAACTGTTCCCCTACATTAAAGGGCTCCAGTTCAACCTCTTCTGGTTCTGCACTTTCGCTTTCTACCCCTTCGAAACACAATGGAGTAGTTTTATTATCAGTAATTATGTGTTTCCTATTTCTTTCAACAATGTGGCCATCCTCAACCTGAACCCTGTATAATCTAGGTCTAGCCAGTACCTTTATGATTTGCCCCCTCTGCCAACTATTTCCTTTTCTTACCGGTACCTTATCACCATCTCCCAACTGCTTCAGATCTTTTGCACCTTTATCATAACCTACTTGTTGCTTTAATTGCCTTGCCCTCAAATGGTCTGTAATGTTCTGCTGTAGTGCAGGATGTAGCAATTCAGCTGTATGTGGCATTTGACCTAGCAAATGTCTGCTAAAAAGTAACTGAGCTTGTGCAGGTAAATTATTATCTATTGGAGTATTTCGATATTCTAATAAAGCAAGCCTGAGATCTTTACCTTCCTCCCCGACAATCCATTTCAGCATTTTCTTTATAGTCTGAACATGACGTTCTATGAATTCGTTTGACTGAGGATATGTGAGGCTAGAGGATTTATGCTGGAAATTCCATTCAGTGGCAAACATTCGGAACTCTACCGAGTTAAATTGTGGTCCATTATCTGTATACAAAATCACAGGTGTACCATGTCTTGCAAAGACATGTAGGAGACTGAGTTCTGGATATTTCAAATAAGAATCTACCAGTAGTAGGTAGTCATCCCCTTTAAAATGTATTAAATCTGCTGCCACTAATTGCCATGGGCATTCTGGAACTTCTTTGTTTATACGTGTTTCTTTGCCATTGATGTTTTGAGCCGCCCTACAAGATGGACAATTGTTGACCACATCAGTTAATTCCTTCATTAGGAGTGGCCAAAACACGCACTCAGCTTACATTTTTGAATTCCCATATGATTATAATGGATGCACTGGAGTATATCTTTCCTCATGAGTTTCGGTATGACAACTTATTTACCCTTGTAGATTAAGTCATTGTGGACCACAAGATCCTCCTTATATGATCAAAAGGGCATAACTACCTCTGGTACTTCCGTGTTCCTATCGGGCCATCCCCTGAGAATTAAGTATTTTAACTGACATAGGGAAGCATCCCTAAAGGTGTGGTACTTAATTGTTTCCAACATATTGTGTGATGCCTGAATTTAATGTATTACAAGATCTTCCTGGGAGGCAATCTCCTGTTCCATTAAATAACTGTTCTTATCCTCTAAGCTATTCCGTGACAATGCTTCAAGTATTAAAAGTTCCTTACCCGGTACTGGAGTAAGATCTCATAGTTTTGTAGCTTGATTCTTATTTGCTGAAGGCGTAGAGGATGCTTATCTAATGGTTTGTCAAATATGGCCTGTAATGGTTTGTGATCTATTTCAACTACAACTTTATTCCCATATATAAATTAGTGAAATCTCTCACAGCCATACAACACTGCGAGGAGCTCCGTCTCTATTTTAACATAATTCTGTTGAGCACAAGACTAAGTGTTTTTGACACATATACTAATGGGCCTTTAGACTGTATTAAGACAGCACCTAAACCCTTACTTGACATATAGACAGAGAGTTTCAATGGTTCTGCAGGATTATGGTACTGCAGTACTGGTGTTTGAGACAACGTTCATATTTTTTTAAATTTTGAAAGCTGTTTTTGTGTTTTTTCATCCAAGTCCAATGAGATTCCATCTTACTTAGTTCTCTGAGTTTAGCTGTATGTTGGGATAGCATTGGCATGAATTTCCTCGCATAATTTAACATACCTAGGAACCTAAGCAACTCTTTTCGCTTAGTTAGTGCAGGATATCCCTGTGAAACTTTGACTTTTTCTGCATCAACCTTAATACCATTCTCACAGATTATGTGGCCTATGTATTCCACTTTGGTGACCCCAAATTTACATTTCTCCGTGTTAAAGGTGACATTAATTTCTTTTGCCTGTTCAAGAACTTTAGCAAGGATCTCATTGTGGTCCTGCAAACTTTTTCTGTAGATAATTACATAATCTATGTAAACTAAAACTCCAAGAACATCCTTAAACTAGCCACTAAAATTGCCATGAAAAATCTCGGGTGCACATGCAAGTCCATCGGGTAATCTGGTAAATCGCATTCTACCATGTGTTGGAGTGTTAAAGTAGTCAGTTTAGAGCTCTCTTCATTAAGTTTTCTCTTCCAAAACCTTCTATTCGCATCTAAAGTACTAAAATACATAGAACCTTCTAAGCTGATATTTCATCAAAAGTAGGCAGTCTATGATATTGTCTCTGAATTGATTAATTCAATGGCTGAGGGTCTAAAAATAACTTTGAGTCCCCATTAGGCTTCATAACAATTACAATTTGGTTCAGCCATTCCACTGGTTCTATAACAACCTCTAATACACTTAGATTAATCATTTTATCCAGTTCTTCCCTTAATGTACCCTGTAGTGCACATGGAACACCCTTAAACACTGCAATGTGTGGCTGACTTTCAGGCTTCAATTTCAGTTCAAAATGTGTAACACTAATTTTCCCAAGATCCTGAAACACACCTCAACAAGTATGATTGTAAACAAGTATTCTAGAATACTTGTTTACAATCATACTTGTGTAGGTTGGTGTTCGGAGTGACCTAACCTCATCAGCTTTGTTTATTATACCTTACTGTTGAATTACTACGAGCCCCAAAATGGGTGGTAAGTTGTCCTCTCATGTAACCTGAAATTTCAATACCTGTGAAATATCATCACTCTTTGTAGAATATAAAACACACTTTCCCACTACTTCAATGTCTGTACCTGAATATGTTTTTAGTTTAACATTTGACTTTAATAATACAACTTTTCTCAAATGCAGTTTCTGAAATATACTAACAGGAATGACATTTACTTGGGCACCAGTATTAATTTTGAAGTTAACATAGGTATTTGGCTCACGTACTTTCAGCTTACAAAACCATTCTGACTCTAGTCCTTCCCTGGATAAACATTTTTTTGGCATTTTACCACCTCCTATAAACATTGCATTCTAACATTCAGTGCCCAAAACATGCTTATTATTATACAGTAATGTGGAACTGTGTTTACCTTTATACTTTTACATTCAGTATCGGTACCCCCCATGCATATCATTGTCATGTGAAACCTTGTTTACCGTTGTACTTTTACATTCAGGACTACTAATATGTTCAACCTGTTCTGTAATACAACCCAACACCAAATTCTGTTGTAAGTTATTATCAGTTGTAGTTATTACTACTGTAGGGTCAGTAATTTCTTGTACATATTGTTTAGATTTACACATACGAGCAAAATGATTGTTTTTATGGCACTTATGACATACCACATTGAAGGCTGGGCACTGTAATTTTTCATGTCGTCTGCTACATCTGCCACAGCCCGACTCTTTACTCCATGCCTGTAACTTGGGACTGGTGAACCCTGCCTTGATTGTACTTATGATATGCAGTTGATGTGACGCCTTCACTCCCCCTCTGTAAAGGCTGTTGAGACATCCCTTGCTGATGGTAACGTTGTCTGCCTCGCTGACCAGGGTGGGCCTGTTGTGTGTACTGCAATCCACTTCTTTTTTGTACCATTGCACCCTGAAAAACTTGTTCTGCAACTCTGGGATTCTGCTTTCGCACTTCCTGAACCGCATGGACTTCCTGATCACTATCAATTGACTGAGTAGTTGCTGCGTCTGTTCAGCTGCCTTGCAAATTTGTATCACCTTTTTGAAGGTTAACTGTGGCTCACGTAAAAGTCATTCTTTAAGTTGCGCATCCCTGATGCCACACACTATACAATCTTTAATAAGATCATCACGTAAAGCACCAAAGCCACACTTTGCTCTTAAGCACCTTAGTGCAGTTACAAATGAATCTACACATTTATATTCCTCTTGCATTCTACTATTGAACTTGTGGCGTTCCACACTTTGGTTGGCTTCGGGCAGAACATAATCTTCTAAACTCTGAAGCACTTGATCAAATTTCTTGGAATCTGTTGTCGACATTGAGATATCGAATGTAGCATACAGTTCTTGTGCTTCTTCTCCCATCATGTGTAACAAAATTGCTATTTTCACTTTATCATTCTTTTCTTCAGCCCCTGTAGCCTTCAGATACACCTTGAATAATTGTTTCCACTTTTTCCAATTGCTTCCAAAGTCACCTTCAAAGCTTAATGGTTTTGGAGGCTGCAAGAATTCCATTGTGCAGCGTGGCAATGTACACTCAATAAAATCACTACCTACTCTTGGTGTGTAAACATAAATACATTTATTTCTTCTTTATATCGCTGGTTAACTAATATCACAACGGAATTTGCCCGCAGTGCCATGTTGTGTCTGGATTATGAGGATTGTAATCAAATAAATACGCCAGGTGTTCCATTTCTCCCGACAACCATCGTTATTCTCAAAAGCAAACCCTCTCCTTGCTGCTTCCTTCTATAGGTATGAATCACAATGAGACACAAATACCCCTCAAACATAAGTACTTACAGTATCACAAAGACATATACAACATGTACAATGTTTTTTGCAGGAGACATACTTTACTGGATTCACCAAGGTACTCTAGTTAAGGCATACAAATTTCTTTGCTGAGATTGCCTTGCAAGAAAACAGTTACAGTGTCAAGTTGTTCTATGTCCAAATAATGTTCCCCTGCGACAGCAAGCAAATACATTATGGAACTGTAACGTATCACTGGTGTATACATCTCTTAAAAATTGATACCCTTCTTTTAGGCACATCATTTGATAACAAGGCTGGCTTTGTGTTCAATAGTTCATCTAGCTGTATCTCACTTCACCTTGAATACCTATTTACAGCCCAAAGGTGTTTTTCCACTTGTAAGATCAATCAATTTCCACACCATTTTCCATTAAGACCTTGTATTCCTCATTAAGGTTTTCTTACTGATAATAGAACATCTTTAAAAAAAAGTTATTATGAACACTGAAAATCCATACTGACCATTTCTGGGCCATAACTTGTAAGAATTTGAACATTAATGTGAATAATCATTTATCCACAACTATTGTTTACTACATTATAGATACACACGCAATACAAAAATATGACAGGTAATATATTTCAAAGAAAACAGTGTGACCAGTACACTGAATAATAAACACATTTTGAATCTATTCCAATAATAAAACCTCCTGTGAAGTAACTACTCACTTGGGAAAAAGTAACACACTGACCTATCCATCTCTTTGTTTGATTATCACTCTGAGCAAGACCACTTCTCAATTTTCTCCCTAAGTTGTCCAGAAATCTTGATAAGAATTTCATTTGATGTAACACTGCATGTAATACCTACTGTCAGCCAAGGTGCTAAAACCTCTAAGGCTGTTTAATCAGCTTTCCAGAAATCCATAAGCCCAGGGATTATGCATATATTAATAAGTGGACACGTTAATTTGTATCCCATCCCCAATGAAAAAAGTGTTCATTATTACACAGTAATTATTTGATGTCAGCATACTGCCTAGCCAATACTGTGCTCTTCTGACCTATTCACTTACACACAATACATAACTGACTGTCAGCCTTCCTGCTGACCCAATTGTCCACTCTCCCTCATCAGCAGTTATGTCAGTTTCAGCTCAAGATGAGAGGCTAATGTTCAAAATGCTAAAAAATTTTAAGGTGAATAATGCCAGTTGACGTCCGGCGTGGTTGGACCATGGGGGGAATGAAGTGTGGTGGATAGGAATATTAACTTGCCAGGGTTAAAGGGCACCAGTCCGCGGTGCGAGCACTGTGGTGAACTTACTGAAGACTCTTTCTCTCGGGTCGTGACGGCAGCCAACCATTGGCTTTCCCCCCATGTCCGATGTCTTTATGAATGCAGTATTGATGATGTTGCCGCCAGTCAAACTAAATTCCAGATTGCCTTGCCTAATCAGTGATGTTGACCCCCCTGATACGCCAGCTCACTCCCGAAGAGTTATTTTGGCTACCCAACGCCATTGTTCGACAAGTGAAAAATAGATAAGTGAAAAGGTTAAGTAACCAATAGGCGGTTATGCATAATAAAGACGTAGGTACTTAACTGTCACATATTTTATTACACTTGGTTCCCCAACGGGGCACGTACATTTACACTACCGCAGTTCAAGCCAGGCGGGCTCTTAAGCTGTAAACATGGTCGTAGGGCGTACAAGGTTAGGTTGTATATTACGCCTCGGCCGTGTAAAATATGGACCGGGGTGTGAGCGATTGAGTACTCCGGCCTGGAAACGATAAAAAGTTTCCGGTAAACTACGTTAAATATATAGAATTACATGATGATTGAAAGAACAAAGTTGAGGTGCCCGGAGCACCATAGCGCAGTAACCACCTCGTGATGTCTAGGACGCTACTACTGCTCTCATTGGCATGGAGGCCGCTCACTGGCTGACGCTCCCGCCAAAGCCATCATGTGACATAATATACATAAAATGAATTAAATGAGATGATATGATATGAATCCATCCTACAATGCCAATGAGATGGATATTAAAACAAACCCTTATTAGCAAAGTACAATTATATACAACAGAAATATAACACAAAGTATTCTGGTTCAACTGGACTGTATTGCTGTGGCAACATAACCTCATTTGCTTTATTGATAAACACATAGCACTGTCGTTATCAGGACTCTCCCTTATGAAATTTATTGTGGCTACATGCATTCTACTTCCTTTAAAGTCTGTGAGTCCATCTTTAATTGACTAAAAACAAAGTTAAAATGGATTTGTATTTAATAGCGGCATTTTGGCCAAGTGTCTTTGCGCACCGGCCCACCTTGGCGCACGGTTTCAGAACGTAACTGGCAAGGTCAGTATTCCAATACTGGATGGTACTGTCTCTACTGGATAACACTATTTTAAACATATATAAAAATATTTGAGAACTCTTAATATTCATTTAAGCTGATTGGATTAATTATAAATAAGATTACTAAACATAACACTCGCCAGAGCGGCCTTGTGTGTGGCCATTTCATGAGTTATACGTGATGGCACCTCCCACCCCCAAACTGTCAATACGTAAAATAATCAAATACAACACTACATGACACAAGATAAGCACTGAATAATAATATAGATATAAAAGGGGAGACTATTTGTCTCGTACTTACGTGCGGTACAAGTTAACATGCGAATAATAAATAACACACTGACATAACACTTGGCAAAATACACATAACCGTGGAGATGTAATATTGTAAACATAAACATTGGCACGTGGCCATCAGCTTTGACGTGCGTGATATTTAGAGGTTAGAAAGTACGTGCCTGTTTTGATACGAATAATAAATATTGTAACATGCGCACCAATGCACGATACGGAACACTTGATTGCAGATGGCTTTAACACTTGACATAAAATTACTCATAAGAACATTGAGACACTGACAAGGTGGCATTGTAGGAGAAAAGTACATATGACACAAAAATAAACAACCACTCAACACTTCCTAACATATTTATTAAGGCCGTAAATACGCTCTCTACATAGACGCTGCATTAACACTGAAACATACGTGACACTGGTTCGAAGACGCAGGGGCTGCTCCATGGTGCTGTGTTGCATTTTGTGATGTCCCAGATGGCACGGGCGTGGACAATGGCCAAGGCGCTGTCCATATCACAGTGAACAACATTTCACCAGGCTCTGCATATGGTGTTTTCTGAAACACTTTTAAGAACCTTCAGGATTGATATTCCCAAATCAAATAATGAAAAATGTTCATATAACATTTTGGGGATTGTGTCACTTTTTTAAGTTCAAGGGAAGATGTTTCTTCTGATCTAATTCATTTTACAAAATAGCTCAAAATGAAAAGATGTTTTCCGCACATGAGTGTGAACATATGGCAGAAACTTATTGCACAAAACACAAGAGGGGATGAGTCAGTGATGTTACAAACCTAGTTTACAAACCTACTGCAGACAACTACAATTACACCTATTGTATTGCCTGTTGTACTTCATGTTTGCCTCAGCTACTGAACACATTGCAGACATTTTTTTTGCACAGTCCATACTGTGGTAATTCAATAATGTAAGTTTAGAGGCCAGTAAAAGTATTTGAACAATAACCCTTTTACCCTGTCGAGAGACATGAATGGCTGATTTGATATGATGCCTAGCCACAAGGAGAATCCCAATCCCTCTCTATCATCTCGCATAGGGATTCACTGATGGATCACTTCTCCATCCCTCTTCTACTAGGTTCTCATCTACGTAGCCATAGCATGAATAATAAAAAAAATTCCTTACTTGCAGAGTCAGCTACTAGTGCTGTAGCTGCAGCTCATCTTCAGAATGAAGTTTCAAGCTACAAGGTGGCTGGCCTTCTGACAAGGATAGTTCAGATACCAGCATTAAATGGGATTAACTGAATCCATACCTGTGATCCAAGTTTACACCTTAATAATTCTAAATAGATTACAGAATTCTCATAGAACTAAACTCAAGAGTAAAAAATATCTTTAACAGAAAATGTTGAAAGATGAGGTGAGCTTCGGTATCAGTACTTTTTAATCACATAGCTACCAAACTTATTTGCAAACCTAACCTACAGGCTTGGCTGGGGTGGCTAGATTGAACAACTCAAAATTCAATATTTCAGTACTGTTATACATAATTAATTATGATGACAAATATAATACAATGCTTATTACATAGTATCTACAATCTATTATTCTTTGGATGCTGATTCAGATGCAGTGGTGCTCTATATCATTATTGCTCCCTACTCACTGCAGAAAATTTGCCGTTTTGCCCATTGCATGGTCCATGCTAACATGGACACATTTGACACTAAGTACCTTACCAGGGTACCACCTCCTGCACCACCATAAGGTGGTTCTTGTGATGGTGATACTCGCCAAAACATTTTTCCAGGGGTTGCACTGTCACGTGCATTTAAAAATCTCATCCATCTGACAAGACATCTGGTTCCTCATTGCTCATCACTACATACATGTTTTCTGTCCTCAGTGCAGCTTAGCTCCATCAGCGTACCGCTGTATGCTAAATTGCTGACAAATGACACACTGCTCTCTACTGTTTGCATCTTATCTCATGCCAACCTACAGTTGTTGAGACCATCCTTGCCTGATTACAACAGACTTATGGGGCAAAGAAAACATCCAGTCTCATAACACTTATTCTGCTGTCTCAGACTGTTATATATACTTCAGTGTTATGTTACAAAAATAGCAAAATATGACTTCCAGAAAAGTCCCAGAATTCACAGTTATGACACTTCTCTTGCCTGATCTATTCTCACCATACTTTGCTTATTATCCTAGTTCTGCTGCCAGTACAGTACTATGTTTTCAGTTCTCATTTGTTTCATTGCTTGCAAACTGCTATCCACTAGCTAAGCATGATGGGATGTTTTGCTGGAAAAAGTACATTACTGTAACACAGGAACATGGTGCAAATGATTATCTGTAGGTTATATCTGTCCCTGGGACCAATTATCCCGTTAAATAGAACTACGGAAAACAAAATTTTCCACTCAAGCACGCAGAGAAGAGGCCTCACTTGGAGCACAGAAATTGTAAACATAACACATTTTACCTGGCAGCATCAAATCAAAATCACTACTACCATATGTTGCACATTTCCTTTAAAATTTACTATAATTACAATAAACACAGGCAGAATTTACAAGCTAACCTAGTTTATTATATACAACTATGCAATTTTTATGCACCAGGGTGAGTGAGTTCCTAGAGAGTTGAAGATATGTTCCCAGCCTGCACTTACCGCTGTCTTCATCTCCTAAGGGAGGAGCTACATTGTTTAATACAGATACCGGTACTTAGGATATAGGGCATGAAATACGAACACCTTTGTCTGTAGCTAGTTCTGTTTTACACAGGTAGGTATGAACACTATCCCCTGTAGCTAGTTCTGTTTCACACAGGTAGATATGGCCAATGGGCCGAACATACTCATTAAGTGTCCCTGGCAGGGTACAAACTCATTTCATTGTCATGAAGCACTCTCCCCAGTTCACCAAGTTTATTCTTGCCTCTCCTCAGCTAAGATTTATTCATCCCAAAGTTTAATACCTGACACACAGTCCTCATATTCCAGTACTTATTTAAGTGGCTTTCCACAAGGTTGTAACCTAAGTATAAAAAGTCTCTCATTGAGCTAAGCTGGTTGTTCAGGAAGGATAAAACTGTTTTCTCTACTTCTTTCTGTGTGGGGGTGGTACTTCTCCCTCCACTTCTTTGTGTGTTAGGCCAATGGCCATCTTTACGTTTGGTGTGTCCAGCATGGCTGTGTTTAACTTTCCCTAGGCTTGTTGATGCAGGCTTCACTGGGGTTTCTGCTGAGTCCCTTTGTCCCCAGTTCCAAAACCAGTACTTTTGATGTTCAATTAATTTTTCAGAGCCATAGACTGGACTCCATTTCCACCTGCTTGCTGATCACATTTCCACTGCCAGAAATCCTTTAAATTTGGCCTCTTTCAGAGTCTCACTCCCTGTAATGATCAATGGGAACAATCTTATCTTAACCTCTTATATTCCCATGTGTAACTGCTCTCACCAGGTGCTTTTGCACAACCACTTTTTTTCAAGGTGCTTCTGGACTTTGACTCATGGTTATTTTACTGTCATCTTGGTCCCAGCTGATCTGCTTGGCCTATAGTTTTCTTAGTTTATCTCATTTAGGTGTCTTCAACATCTCGTATTCCTTCTTTGAGATTGGTTTCCACTACCTCTCAGGTGTTTGGCCCATCTGGTATTTTTTCAATTCATTATTTTCTTTTCTGCTGGCTTATACAATGTTGGTAGTCTTTTCAAAGGACCTTGATAAACTCTTACTCAGAGACATAGGTAACAGATTCCTGTAACACTTTTGGATGGTAGGACTACATCAGTTTTCAAGGTGAAAAGGGGGCAGTCTCTAGCCTCAACATGCTTAGTTCACTTCTTCCAAGGTGATCTGCACCAATCTACAAACACACATTTTTCTAACTATTAAAATTTTATGAACAGCTGTAGGTTGGCTGCCTTTGCCTCCCCCATGTGCTTTTGTTCAGTACAGCTGCACTATCATCTATTTAAAGTTCTCAAACTCCTCTTAATCATACCATATACTATAAACTCACACAAAAAATGTGAAGTCATGTTCCTACCACCAAAATAACTCCGCAGGTAGTCCCAGGAAATTTTTCATAGGCTTTAACATAAATCTTTGTATTTTGGCCCCCAGCTGAGGACTGACCACGTAGCTGTCGACTCGGCCCACCTGTAATCATATATACATAGAGGGGCCTTGATCAGCTGATGTTTACATTGGTTGTTGACATTGTCATTGGCAACACTTTTTGAGTAGAGTAGGTAACAAAGGCAAGGGAAAAAAACCTTCCATATTTATGTAAAGAATTTAACAATGTTTTAAGATCTCTGCTGCAAAGATTGGTTTAACCATCTTCAGTTAATTATAGCCATGTTATGCTTACTTTGTCCCACCATAGATATGTGTTTCACAACAAAGGATGCAATCACCTGATATATGATTGAAGGTGTTTGCCCACTTTGTCTGTGCCATACCTTTCTTAATACCACTTTCCAGTTACACATGAAGTTTCATGTCATTTCCTGTGGAACTAAGGTGACAATGCTTTTTATTCTTGTGGAAGGGGCAGGAGACTTGCTTTTCTCCTCAAGCTGACAGTTTCTTGGGCATCTCCTTCTTGCATTCTGCACCAAGGATAGTAGAACAACATGCTTATTGAAAATTTTTTCATGTCCTGCCATCCCAAACACAGAAAATGGAGTGGCTGGTGACAGACCGCTCACACAGTGCAGTGCCCTCAGGCCCTCCTGACATCTTAGGGTATGAAATCCCTTAGCTTCCTTGCACTTAGCAATGGTAAATTGGACTTTTAAACCATTGCATATTGTCCTTCCATCCAATATTTAGGAAACAAAAGTTTTCTATACAGTCAGCACACATCATAAAAATATTTCTGAGGCAAGCTGTAGTATCAACACTGGCTGGCTTGTCACCTACCTCATCATGCCCATTATTTTCCAGCTTGTTGGCGTCTCCAATGTTGACAGCATATTGCTCATTGTCCGTTATAATGTATGGAATGTTTTAGGTGCCACCAAGTGTTAGTCATTGAATCCTCATCTCTTAAGATCACTGTGTAATTGGTTATTTTTTTATGGCCAAAGTTACACTTATTGGTTTTGTTTTATTTATTTTTGTCAAAAAGGGAAGATTTTATTATATTACTGGCAAAACACATAAAGGCCATCAGGATTGCAGATCTGCCTGTGCTAGGAATGGTCCTGCAACATGTTGGTCTCTTAGAGTTGTTCAAAACTGGTCCTTGATCATGGGTGCCTACACGTTTCAATTCCACAGTCTTTCTGTGAAGTCTAAATAGCCCAAATGACAGGAAATTCAGCATTCTGTCCACTTTGCCTCTTGCAGCTTTGTTATTCAGCCTATCTTAGTTGCCATTTGTAATTCATATGACTGTTTTGTGCATCTTCTTGACATGCTTGTCACTTATTTATCACGTCTGGCAAGTATTGTGCATATCACATCTAATACACTGTTTGAAGGAGTGTTCATATATGCCAGATAAAGAGCAACAGCATTGTCTTCATATGAGATATTTGAATGAGTCATTACAGAAAAAAATGTATAGTTTGCATACCACCCGTAGATGTACTTTCTTACCAACTATCATTCTTATTGTCACCTATCTCGCATGTTAACCCATCTGTGGTTATCACCACTATGGAATATGCTGTATTTACTGTCCATACTCAACACACTGGACTGTGCGCCACTGACATCCATACTAACAACAACACCGACACACCTGACCAGTTGTGCCAACCTACGCATGTCAATAACCTAACATATTCATACACAACACCATCTCCCCTTTTAACTTATTACACTACATAGTCCGTCAAGCGTAAGAGCTGTCATCTAACACGTTTGCATGACACCGCTTCCGGTTCCATGCTCACCAAGCCATTGCCCCGAGTCTGGTGTTCAAATCCTTTGAATGGACTAGCTTTTGGGCTTGTCAAAACAGGATGGCTTCCTGTTGTTGTGGGTGGCTGTTGGTCTCCCTGGTGGTCTTGAGGTTCCCCTTGCAGCTGGTCCCCAGCAGGAGCTATTGAGCTTGCTGGACTGTCTGCCCTGCGACTCTGCTGCTGCTCAACCTGGTTTTGCCACTTGTCCTGCCCTTGCTGACAAGGACTGTATCCCTGGAATCCAGTGCATGCGTGGAAGTGTGACTGCACATGATGCTAGCTTCTTTGTACGTAGGTCTGGTTCCAGAATTTCTTCTCACCAGTTGGTCCAAGTGGCACTTGTAACTCCTGCCAGACGCATCCCCCAATTCATATATGAACTGACCATGTGCTGCTGTTACAGCCCCTTGCAGCCACTTTGCCCCTCCACCGTAATTTTGATAATGTGTTCTACAATAAAATGCCTTCCCCTCTTTGGTTCCATTATCACTGGCGGTGACCGTTGTTCCGTGTCCTGTGGTCGAACCTGATCCAATGCTGTCCTTAACCGTCGCCCAAACAATATTCCGGCTGGTGTCTTAAACATTCCTACACATGGTATTGTACGCTATGCAAGCCAGTCTCGTCTTCCAGTCTCCTGCCTCGAGTTTCCTCAACTTCCCCTTTACCAATCGAACCATTCTCTCAGCCTGGCCATTGTTTGAAGGATGGAATGGCGTTGCTCGCATAAGACAGATTCTATTTTTCCTTGTGAAATACTTTGTCTTGTGACACAAAGGCTGTGCCGTTGTCAGAGACCACACACTCTGGAATGCCATGGTAGCTGAATATTTCCTGCAGCTCTTGGATCACAGCCACTGAGGACACCGATGTTACCATTTTGACTTCCACTCATTTAGAGTACAAATCTACCACTATCAAAAAAGTCTTCTCTGGAAAAGGCCCAAAAAAGTCTATATGCAATTGGGACCAAGGTTTTACCTCTGGGCCCAAACGTACTTCCAGCATTGTAGCGGAGTTGGCGCGCTGTTGCTGACATGTGTGGCAGTGGCTGACCATCCTCCCAATGTCTTGATCCATCCCTAGCCACCACATACAGCTCCGTGCCATCATTTTTGATTTTACAATACCATCATGGACTGCATGTAGCATTTTCAATAATCTTCCTCACACTGCTATAGGCATGATGACATGATTACCCCACAGGAGACACCTTTGTACAGTGATATTTGATCTCTCCTGTTCTAATACGGACAAAGGTCATCTAGTGTTTTTTCCCTCCGGCCCGCCTGTAAAAATATTGTGCTGCACTCGAGATAATACCGGGTCTTCTTCTGTCAATGAGGCTAACTGCCTCGCCTCAATTGGGGAGTCTGGAAGTGCCTCCAGCATTAGAACGTCCCCCATTACTGGCACATCAATTTCGGGCTGGTAGTCTACTTAACGCATCAGCTTGTCCTATTTCTGTGCCTGATCGATGCAACAGTTAGAAATTGTACATGGAGAGCCATAGACTCCAGCGTAATAATCGTGGTGACAGGATATCAGGGATCTGCTTTGTTGGGTCCAACAACCGCAGAAGCGGTTTGTGATCTCTGAATATGATGAATGGCCATGCAGTTAAGTGCTGTCTAAATTTGGTAACCCCAAGCATAATCGCCAGTGCCTCTTTGTTGATTTGGGAGTAGTTCCTTTCCTGCTTGTGGAGTGTGCGGGACCCAGAAGCAATTGGCCTATCACTCCCATCCTCAAATGTATGAGCTAACACCACCCCTAACCCATACTCAAGGGCATCACAGGTCAATATGATAGGTTTTGATGTATCATAATGGGTTAACACTGCATCTGATTGTAAGAGTTCTTCAGCTGCTTGAAATGCTGCATTGTGCACTTCTAACCATTCCCATTCTTTTCCGTGGTCCAGTAACCAATGCAATGGTTCTATAATACTTGCCTTAATGCAAAGTAACCTTTCATAGAAATTCAAGAGTCCTAAGAATTACTGTACTTCCTTCTTGTTGGTTAGTGCAGGTGCTTCAGAACTATAAACAATATTCTCCTAATCTACTGTAGAAATGCTTACACTATGGGTTTATGTTATAAGAAGAGTTTGGCAGCTGTTTGACACACTTCGTAATTATTTTATTTGTAGTGTCAGTAATTGGTCACTGTACAGTCGGGACTTATTTTGGCCTCATGCAACCTGGTTCAAAACACTTCCTGTTGTCTCTGTTTTTTCCAAGAGTTTGTGTATATAGTTTTCATGGTAACATTCCCCCATAACATATATTCTGAAATTTCTGTTGATATTCTTAAAATGTACTTATTCACAAGTATTTACCAAGAAAAGCTACATGCTGTTCAACAGAGTACATGATTATGCCACAGACAGTCACTTTAGACTGTATCAAATGCCTACTTAGCAGTTCTATGTCAGAGTCATGTGAACAGTCCATTTCATTGACGGGTGTTATACTTTGATAGCCCTCTCATTCAACAATGAGAGAATCAATTAGTAAAGCAATAAAAGTTAAACACTTTAACATCTCAAATAAATTATTATACATAGCACAAGTATCAGATAATAGAAATTTATGGACTACTAATATAAAATTGCAGAAGAGTCACATGAAATATAACCAAACCCAGCCATACCTAGGTCAAATTAAAATTGAAAAAAATTACAAAATCTTGTTAAAAATATAACAAGCAACAGTGTGTTGCGCCAAAATTTACACATCACCTATAAGTGAAATTAAAGCAAGGATAAAAATAATCAGCTCCCTCTGTGAATCATTTTAAAAACTACAATAGATCATTGAAAATTTTTGTATTGTGAGAAATATGGCTATATACATATATACTAAAATATTAACACATAATGTATGTACCTAGAACACACAATCAGCCAACAAAACTTTGATAGTGATAAAAAGCAAATAAAATTGAATGAAGTAAGACAAAAGTAAAAAAGGAGAACGAAATTAAATTTAAAATATTCCTGCCATAGGAAAAAAAAAATACTAATTCATTACTATAAACCAAGCAATATTCTTTATAATAGCTCTAAAATAACAAATTTAAAAACTGAAAAATTAACAAAATTTGTAATAAATAAATATAAAATATAAATAACATTTAAATGTGTAATGTAAATGTTTAGTTATATACATGTTTACAAACAAAATAATCAACAAAACAATAAAAAGAAAAAACCTAAATATACACATTTAACAAAAATATTCAGCTTGGATAAAACTGAAATTTTTCAATGCACAAATGTACAACTTTTTTTTTAACTGTTTCATTAATGACTTTCCCATAAATTTGCAGTCCCAGAAATAAAAAATCCATGCATGCCATCACCCTGCGGATCATACAGCCAGTGCCGCAAAATCAATGAACAGGCAGTCTGCTCTTGCCTTCCAACATACATCGGCAGTCCACCAAGCTGTCGACCAGAGTGCATTGTGAGCTCTGAGTGTCCGCAGAAGAAGACATGTGTCAACCAGAAATGTGTGGATCCTTGCCTGGGAACATGTGTATGAATACACGATGTGAAGTGATTAACCATGCTCCAATCTGTAGTTGCCGACATGGTTTTTACGGGAGATCCATTTTCCAGATGTTATCATATTCCACGTAAGCATATTCACCCTTAATTAAAAAGTATATAATGTATAATTTTTTGAAATTTTCAGTATTTTCTATATGTAATGTATTTTTGTAGCACCATCACCAGTAATGCCTGCAGCACCTGTGGTGAGGGATCCTTGTGCTCCTTCCCCGTGCGGTGCAAACTCTCAATGCCGTGAGATTGGAGGTGGTCCGTCATGTTCCTGTCTACCTAACTACATGGGCAGCCCACCCAATTGTCGACCAGAGTGTGTGATTTCCTCGGAATGTCACAGCAATAGAGCGTGCATGAGAGAGAAGTGCCGAGATCCATGCCCAGGTTCATGTGGTGCAGGGGCACAGTGCAATGTCATCAACCACATTCCAGTGTGCACATGTCCTGAAGGATACACAGGAGACCCGTTCACCAACTGCTATCCAAAACCACCACCACGTAAGCTCTATAATATTGGTTACTGACAGGTGAATTACTAACATTGGTACATAAATTCGGTCAGCACAAAAAATTTTTCCGTTTCTCTTACAGCTGCGGAGGCACCCCCCAGCGACCCTTGCAATCCATCTCCTTGCGGCTCAAATGCACAGTGTGCAGATGGTGTTTGCACGTGCCTGCCTGAGTACCAAGGTGATCCTTACACTGGCTGCCGACCTGAATGCGTTCTGAGCACGGAGTGTCCCAGAGACAAGGCCTGCATTCGAAACAAGTGTTCCGATCCTTGTCCAGGAACCTGCGGTCAAGATGCCATTTGCGATGTTGTGAACCACATTCCAATGTGCAGTTGTCCACAGGGGAAATCTGGGAATCCTTTTGTTCAGTGTAGGCCAGTGCAAGGTATGTAATGTAGTTAATGTAGTGGTGTCCTTAGGAAATGCACAATGCAGATATACAATTTCTGGCACCTTGCGAGTGTGTATCACTCCTTTCATTGTCTTTACACAGCTCCCATTGCCGTGAATCCTTGCAATCCATCACCATGTGGCCCTAACAGCCAGTGTCGGGAGATAAACAGCCAGGCAGTGTGTTCTTGCGTGCCGGGTTACTTGGGAAGTCCACCAGGATGTCGACCAGAATGTGTTGTCAATTCTGACTGTAACTTGAATGAGGCTTGCTCGAACCAGAAGTGCAGGGACCCTTGTCCTGGAACCTGTGGTGTTGGGGCTCGCTGCCAAGTCATCAACCACAATCCAATCTGCAGCTGCCCACCACGCTACTCAGGAGATCCATTCCTCAGATGCATACAGATACGTAAGAATCCCGTCCATCCAGTATTGCTTCCTGGTCATTGATGTTGTCTTTGCATTGTTTCACATTGATTTGTGTTCAATTCTTTTTTTCTTAAAGCGGACACCCCTCCACCACCACCTGTGAATCCATGCCAGCCTTCTCCATGTGGCCCAAATGCTCAGTGCCAGGTAGCTGGCGATAGCCCTTCGTGTTCCTGTTTGCCGGAGTACAAGGGCTCTCCACCCAACTGTAGGCCTGAGTGTGCCAGCAACAGCGAGTGTGCCAGCCATCTAGCATGTATCAACCAGAAGTGTCGAGATCCTTGTCCAGGGCTCTGTGGTGCCAATGCAGAGTGCAGAGTGGTTAGCCACACCCCAACATGTGTGTGTGGTATAGGCTATACAGGAGATCCATTCACATCCTGCGCACTAAAGCAGTGTAAGAATGTTTTCTTGATTGTGTGATTGTATGCTTTTGCAGAGTAAATATTATTTTTCTTTCAGTTTCATCCAACTTTGAATAAGTAAACGGCTCCAAACTTAACAAATTTAAAAAAATAATTATAACATTTTTTTTATACTAGTGGTATTGTGCATTGGTTTGAAATGTGGGATGCCTGATAATGCACCAATTTCTTTTATTAGTGAAATTTGTATGTGTGTGTTTATCTCTCCTCTCTCCTTCCTCCTTGCCATGGTAAATACAAAAGTTTAGTTTATAGAAGTTATCTGTCTTAAGTTTATTTTTCATGTTACTTCTGTGTTTAATCTTGGCCTGATTTTCTCTTATAAGGACACCAAATACTTGGAAATGTTCATTAGACAAATTGTGTTCTCAGTGGTACAGTCGGTGGGAGACGTGGACAGGAATTTAAAATTGTTTTAATGCATCCATCTGCCTATTTCCTTACCTATTCAGACTTCATTTCCTTTAACTTAGGATATATAAAATCAATTATTTCTTCACGGTTGTCTCCAAAAAATAAGTGTTTCAATTCTCAATTATAAAAATAATTTCCTCGTTTCACATTTTTCTAAAACTAATTTAAATTGAGATTGCAAATATCACAAATGCAGAATCAAAGGCATTAAATTAATTTTAATCCGAAGGGTTTAACATATACAAAGAAAAATCTATGAAAACTGTTTCTCCCTCTCAGAACCTGACCAGTCTTTTCTCCTAATAGTCATGAACCATTTCTTCCTTTCTGAAGGAGTGATGTGATTAGGAAGGGTAAGGGAGGATCATTATAATTGATATTGAAGTCTCTAAAATGTTGAGTGAACTGGGGTATGGACACTAAAAAGAATCAGAAAAATAAATTGAAATTGTTTACACAGACATGAGTACTTTACGATTAAGTATATTTTATTCCTTATTGTAATTAAATTCACTTTCCTGAACATTTAAAAACCTTCAGAATGGCAAAAAATTGATTACTTGTTAAATAATCACAAATATATTGGTTAAAAAGTTAAAGTATTTAAAATGTAACTGCTGCTCACCAAAGTTACATGTCCATAATGCAGAAAGTTTACATGCTGCTAAAACTTTAAGAAATATTAGAATATAATCTTTAAATATTTCTCAAGGGAATACCGTGCATCTGGGCATCTTATGGTACTATGCCATTGGTGTATCCACACCAGTGAAAACATTTCTTCTGATAACAGTTAATAATACACGTGGAATCAAAATTATTGTTGCAAAGTTGAATACCTTTTTCCATTTTTGACAAAGCTCCTATATGGTCTAAATACCATATTTACATGCGGAAGCACAGTGTTTACAAAGTAGCTTTAATAAATGAAATATAAATAAGTTGCTATCAGCACAGTGTTCTTATGAGTCATGAGTATTTTTGAAGGAGTGAACTATAAATATGTAAATTAATTAAAATTGTGCTTAGTTGTTTAATGTCACGCAAATCTTAACAGATTGCTTAAGTGCTTAATTGCATACAAGACTGGAATGACATACGAACTGACAACAGTAGAACCACAATTTTATGGCATTTCAGGTTCCTGAGGATTACTTCAGTAAGTTGCTCACTTTGTAAAATTGCTGACTTTGTAAAATCATGACAGGCTGACTTTAATCCCCCATAACCCAATTATAATTTTAAAGTTTATTTTTTTTTCATGACAGTGTATGATTGTCTTTGGGGAAAATATGTTTTCAAATTAAATATTTATGTAATTCAAAAGCCAGACATATTAAAAATTCAATTATATACCATAAAGGTACATATGACTCCCCTTGTCACAACAAAAGGTAACATTAGGTGTCCTGTAACTTTTAACGACCACAAAATCCCTTTTTATTCTAACAGGAAAATTATGTTTTATTTAAAATCTGAAGATTCCATCACAAAAACAGGGAATGTCATCAATTTGTGCAAATTGGTTAAAACTTAAATATAATGTGGGTTGGCAGCTTGCGAGAGGCGAGGGATGCCTGGTTTGAGAGAAACCTAGATACAGGGCTAGTTATCACAGAAAAGTTGTAAGTTCTGGTAGGGTGCCAGCTCATCTATATCATGGATGAGCACGTGTACTCTGGATCTCAGGGTGGTAGTTGGTCCACAGCCACATGGTGTATCCCTCTCGCTGCTCACGTTTACGAATAAACTACATAAAAAGTCACCGAGGCCTTTACATTACATAAATGAGCACATGGACTTACACTCTGGAGTGGGCCAGGACCCAAGTAAAATTAATGTTAAAATGAATGAAGACACAGAACACTGTAACTCCATATATTGATCGAAAGAGAGGACATACGTATAATCAACTGTACAAGGCCCGCCATAGCCAGACACTGCGAAAAGCACTGGTTAGTGCATGGATAGTTAAAGAAATAAAATCTCCGCGGCCGCAAGTCTACGGAGATGAGAGTGTGTGTGCAGCAGAGAAAAATGATAGATTAAATGTTCATGTTCCAGTTAAAAAGACACTTACTATTTCAGCTTCAGATCAGACAAAGACGGTGATGTGCCCCTGCGATGTGGAATGCGTGCACTCTCCTAGGCCCGCTGAACTAGACTTAAGAGGATAGCATGGAGATGCCGTTACCAAGCAGAGATCTTCCACCAACTCCGTGAGGGATAAAGCCATTACACATATGTTGCAAACAAGTACATTTAGAACACAATACAAAGCAGCAAAACACTCAGAGGAATTAGAATAATAATTCTGACATATTATTTCTTTTAAATGTTCTGTATCTTTGTTGCTATGCATGTCGGGGAAAATAATGATCACTTGGAAAAGCCTGAATGGACTTGTAAAAGAAATGAAATATTATATAAAAATCGCACAAGACATTATACATACATAAAACCCTTCAATTACACTTCAATAAATTAAAACATTAATTTAGTGAAAGATTTAGGAAATTAAGTATGGGCACTGGGCATGGCAGCTGCCGGAACTACCAAGATCATTTACTGTTTACGTTACTGGAAACTGAAAACACAAATATGCCCTTTTAACTAAAAATAAACATAGCTACAACTCCCCAAAATTATACATTGAATTTAGAGTGTCTCCAAATGTAGGTCTCTTTCACTACATAGGCCACTTGGCCGGGCACTATTTAATTAATTGCAAAGCACTGAGGGGAAGCAAACGGAAGATAACAATACCCCATATGTACTTTAGACTCAGCTTTGAGGGGATCAGAACACTCAACCACTTAAACCACAGACACTCGGGTTCTCTCTTGGCGAGGTGGGTTATTCGGATCACTAAACGGGTTACTTGGTCCGTTCTGCATGAACTACATAGGGAACCATGCACAACACGCTTGGCTGTGCATGACTGATGCATAGCAAGCAACATTGACCTGCCTCCCGAGCAGGGCAGTGAGGGCCACATCAAATGCCCCCCCCCCCCCCCCTGAGACGAATGGGGCAATGCGGCGACCTCTGGCAGTGAAGACTACACTGAAGTGCAGCAGGAGGTGGGGCGGCGCAAGGAGCGCTGCCTCAACCTCTGAGTAGGGAATGGCTCGTTTATTACCTCGTGTGACGTTTCTGGCGCTCGCTAACGATGTCGAAAATGCTGGGCGTCCGCAATGACTGCAGGGGACCCCGTCCTAGGGCCTGCAAAAGGGTGTGTGCCGGTTGCGTGAGAGAACACGCCTGGGCCTTTGCTAACGTGTTGCTGGTGCCTGAAGCGAGGCGGTCGCCCTCTGTGTTGATGACGTGAGCCGGTAGGGCAGTGATAGACAAACAGGTCAAACTGGCGGAAGAACTGCTCCAGTTGCACTGCTGTAGCTGTTCCAGCTCTATATTGAATGCAGGGATGGGTACCTCCCCCCACATGGCATCGAGGAGCTGTGGCGCTGCCTGCTGAAACTCAGCTATAACAGCTGGCTGCTCGGTGGCGGGAAAGCCACGAAAGTCATGGAGTCATGGGTTGACTCCTCTCTTCCCCACTCTTCACTTATTTTCCCTGCTGCCGACCAGTGTGTTCTTGTTGTGACGGGGGCGACAGTAGGCGGTGCAGCAGCTGGGAAACCGCGAAACTCGAAGGGCGACGTTACCCCTCCCACTCATCACTTATTTCTTCTATTGCCAGCCTATGCGCAGTTGTTATGACAGGCATGGTAACAGGCGGTGTGGTAACTTGAAAACCACGAAAATCCTCCTGACTCCGTTGGACTTACACTCAGCTGCTTTGGCTTGGGTTTTGACGGCAAGACGTCACTCACTTCTGCCTATGCGACACTTTCCAAGGTTTTTCCCATATGTCCCATTCCCACTTCTTCCTGGTTTGCAGGTGGGCATGGTTCTCCGTCGTCGTCTGGAATGGACGCTGCATGAATATTGTCCCTATGGACCTTACATCTCCTCATAGGTCCCGTTTGCACTAGGTACGATATCTGGCTAATTCTTTCGAGAATTCAGTGTGGGCCAGTCCACTTAGGGGCGAACCCCACACAAAAATTTTTTTGGCGTTAGATAGGTGGTAGGCTCACACATCAACATGATCACCCGGCAACAAAGGCTTCGTAGGTTGTTTGGTTTCAGGCGCAGCCCTTTCTGAATGCAACGTTTCTGATTGGCATGCACTTCTTGATGACACAACTTCCTATCCCCTTCTCTCACCTCAGAGTCTGCAGATTCTGGGTTTGAGTCTGGTGCATGACAGACAAAGTCCCCTGGGTGTGCTAGGCCTTCGCTATATAGCAGTTCCGCAGGAGATTTTCCGGTGACTTTGTTGGTACAGTTGTGCAAGCAAAAAGTTATAACCGGTACATGCTGGGCCCGTGTTGTGTGATCGTCTCCTACTCTAAGGCACAGCTGGGCCTTTATCTCCTGGCTCCTACACTCTGTTGGGTTGGCACTTACATGGTAAATGTCAGTTGTGTGGTGTTCGACATGCCATTCAGTATACAACCCCTTCCAGCGTGGTCTGGAAAATTAGGTGGCGTTATCACTATTGGGTGGCGTTATCACTGAGGAGTATTTTCCGATAACCCAAGCGGAGGAGCAACTTCTTTTTTTGAAAGTTGTTGCTATGTGGCATAAGTGTGCACTTGGCAATGTGTACAGCTCACATTAACGTGTAAACAAATCATTTACTACAAGGATGTAATGTTTTCCCCTGATCAACGTCCCCATTAAGTCCAATGCAATTGCTTCGAATGGGCATTGCATTAACCTGGTTTGTTGTTGGGCAGTTCCATTAGACCTGTGAGTCTTATATACATTACATTTGCGGCACTGATGTACGCATTCTCTAACCTCCTTTGTGAGGCCAGGCCACAAATATGATGACGTGATGTTGCGAACAGTTTGCAATATTCCTGAGTGTCCCGACATACTATTGTTGTGGGCGACATGAATGACAATGTTGCGCGCTCCTGGTGGCACGTAGAGGCACCACCAACCTCCCTTCCATCTGTTGTTCCGCTTCTCTAAGCGATTGTTGATTACTCGCCACCCCTCCAACACTTCTTGTTCGCACTGTTCCTTAATCTGATTTACCTCAACAGACATCTGTTGTTGGTTCAAGACATAAACATACAGATTTTCTGCGCACATTCCTGCTAGCTGGCATTGCTTGGCTTTGCTCGCTACTATGTATTGCAGAAGCACGAGTGGAGTTGTGCTGTTATTCTCCAGAGGTAATACCGTTTTCCACTCTTCCTCATGTACTGCTACTTCTTTCTCATTCAGGGATGTGAGAGGGCATTGGCCAGCTGGTTATCTCGGCTGGGCACGTGTTCAACAACAAAGTCAAAGTTTTGTAGTAGGATCGACCACCTCATGAGCTTACTACAAACTTCACGCACCTTGTGTAACCACAACAGACACTGGTTATTTGTCCTTAGGGTGAACCGCTTGTACTCTAAGATGAACACTGTATAATTTTATGGCCCAGATGATTGCCAAACATTCATGCTCGTTGTCATTGTAACATTTCTCAGTGTTTCCAAGCTTGGCACTAGCATAATCAATGACACACCGCTCTTAATCGTCGCTATACTGGAACAGCATGGCCCCAATTCCCTACTGGGTTGCATCTGATTGTAAGTACAGATGATGGCTCATATCAATGCGTGCAAAGGCGTGACACTGTGAGAAACTATACTTTATCTTTGAACACACTTTGCATGTTGTTATCCCACTTGTATTTCTTAGTGGGCGAGAGCATTTCGGTGAGTGGGGCAGTGATTACGGCAAAGTTGATTAGACCGAAAAATCTTCATAATCTCTTTCGCGTGGTGGGCACTGGATACTCGTCAATAAGGGTTAACTGTTCTGGTGTGGGGCAGTTTCCTTCCCCGTCAACCACGTGACCTAGGTACTTAATGCTGGTTTTGCCTATGCAACATTTCTGGTTGGCACAGGTTAGACCATTAATGGCAAGTCTCTCCAGGACAATTGCTAAGCGACAGGCATGGTCCTCCCAGGTCTCTGGCCATTGTGAACTTTCTGATTATCCGGTCTACGACTTTCACCATCATATTCTGAAAAGTGGACGGGGCACACTTAAGCCCAAAGGGCATGGTGCAAAATTGATACCGGCACCCGTCTGGTGCCGTGAACACCATTTTGTGCCTGTCTTCCTGTTTCACCGGAATCTGCCAGAAACCACTTTTCAGGTCGAAAGATGACAGAATTTTCGCTTTGCTGAGTACATTGAGTGCAGTGTTTACACTAGTGAATGGGGGTGGGGCGCTCTCTGTGATCTGATTTATGGGCCTGAAATCGATACAAAACCGCCATCCTCCATCTTTCTTAGGGCCAATGTTATGGCTGAGTTGTACCTACTCTCTGACGGTTCAATCACTCCGTCATGTAACATTTCTGCAATTTGGCAATTTATCACGTTAAGGTGATGTGATGTACATTGTAATCGGTAGGCGATGTCCAGAGCGGATTGTTGTGAACGGTCTTTATCTCATGATCGGCAACTGTTGTACGCCTAAGTGGATCGACCGGTGTGAAAACATCTTTCCTTTTGTTTAAGATGCTTTTGAAAGTGGCATGATATTCTGCCGGAACACAGTGATTAAAGTCATTTAGTTTGACAAGCCGTAAGTTGACTCCAACATGTCTGCCTAGATTATAAACAGTGTGCCTGACATGCTTGCAGAAATGAATTCTGTTCCTCAGAATCTCTACAATTACATCCTGATCTACGAGCCAAGGTAATCCAAAGATAACATCTTCGTGTATCTCTCTTGAAACTAAGGCTGGTACACACATTACAACATCCCTGATTCTTAGGTCAAGCTGAGTGACACCAATGATATTACTCTTGCCATGCAGTGTAGCGAGCTCTACTGTTAAGTTGGTACCTTGGATATTTGAAAACTTGGCAAGCTCTTTGCGGAAAAGTTGTGCAAAGCCGCGGTGTCAATCAAGGCAATAGTTGACACATGTGATACATACACAGGCACTCTTAAGTAATTTGTTAATGGTAGTACTCTCTTGTCCCAAATAGGCATCTGGCCGGTAGTTTACCTCAGGTGGGGGCGTTGTAGCAGACACGCTGGTGTGGTCCTACCCCGGCGGTGCATTTCCCGTAGCCGTAGTTGCTCTGTTAGGACACTGTCTGTGCCAGTGATACTGTACGTCACGGCATATGCGACACTGTGGCACCTGGCTCTGGACCTTGGAAATGGCAGCGCTGGGCGGTTGGACGGGCATGGCACTTGAACCATTATTCCTCATCGCTGTGTGCCTGCACTCGGCCGGTTGCATGGGCGGATAAACTGCCCGGACCGTTCAACTCATGGTGTGGTTTGTTTACATGGCTCACGAAACTGTCACTTGTTTTCACCACCCTTTTCGAGTCCCAGGAGTCCAAAAAGTAACCACCTGGGTTCTGAGTCATGCGTGACACTCACGGCAGTCCTTGTAAAATGCTGGAATCCACTGTACACCATCGGTCTCAAAGCCAGTCGATAATCCAGGAGCACTGTCTTGATGATTGATTCCAAAACATCTTGTGTGGACAGGTGTTGGTAATGCCGGTTGGCCAGGCTAATCTTGCAGCCTACAAATGCCTCCAGACTCTCTTGCGTTTTCTGTTCCTCAGTGAACAGGGACAGCTGCTTCTTCAGCATTGTGTACATGCTTCTATACCGGGTGGTGAACTTCATAGTGAACTGTGTTCAGGTCATGTTATATTCAGTCACAGAGCACCACCAGTTCTTGGCATCTCCTACTAGTTGAGCCCCTATAGTATTCGGCCATTCTTCTACACTAACACCGTACCTCTGTAGGTGGCTGGTGCAATCTGCCAGAAATACCCTGGAATCTACTGCTCCTTGTCCAGAAAACATCGTAAGCATCTGAAAGCAGGTAGGCGTACTAACTGTAGGCTGTACTTGCTGTTGCACTGGCGCTCTGGTTCAGTCTCTTGGCTGTCTCGGCACTGGGATGGGTGGCGCACATGGTTGAGAAGTGTGCCATGCCCCCCTTTGCAGCATGTGTGTTACATCATACATGTTGTTGACATTCACGTGTGCATTATTATTGCTAATGAGGACCGACATACACTCTTCACAGCAGAATATACCTTCGCGAAACTGCTCCAGTTTCTGTCCGATACACACTTCCAGTGATATTTATTACCGCACAGATTTCATGCGACACTAACACGTCCTTCTCCACAGTAGAGTCTAGCCTTACACTCACTTGTTCGGTGTTCCGTTGTTGGCAGGAATTCGCTGGGTGCGATCAGCTGTGTTGCTGCTGGCTGGCTGGCCTGAATGTTGGTACATTCCTGTTCGGATGCGCAGGTGTGGCAGGTAAAAACGTCACGTTGCAGCGATGGCCATTCCTCAGCTATCAGGCAGACAAAGTGTGCTCCCTTCTGGCACAGCTCACAGCGTATTGTGTCGCTGCTGGGATCATCGAAGGCTGGGCATGAGCAGCGTGCTACCCTGTTGGTGCACGTTATTATCTGAACGAATATTAGACTTTCCACTTCCAGTACACAGTGGCAGATGTTGGCTTGCAGGTCGTATTTCACTCCTGGGTCCAATGAGACAGGCTTCTTACATGCTGCAACACGTTTCTTCTGTGTCCCACATGTTAGTCAGAAGTTCCATGGCTCTGCTGTTTGCGGTTGTATGAGAACCCACGTGCAAGGGTTCCTTTGGGTAGCCACCCGGTAGACCTGACTTGGTGGGGTGAGTAGTCAGCATACGGCCTGTACCACACACGCACGCTTGCCAAGTTTCAGGCACGTGGTGACATCACAGGAAACTCCGCACACGCGATGACATCATGGGTATCTCCGCCCTCCGACCACGAGGGGGTCGATATGCGCACAAGATGGCGGCCAACTCACTGTTCCACGTGGTTTCCTGAACAATGGCGGACTTCCGGTATACAAATTTTTCTGCCACGTAGTGGTTTTTCATGACAGGTGTCTTCAGGCCACATTAGTTGCAGCGCCATATAACGTGCAAGAGGCATGAGATGCCTGGTTTGAGAGAAACCTAGATACATGGCTAGTTATCACAGAAAAGTTGTAAGTTCCGGTAGGGTGCCAGCTCATCTATATCACAGGTGAGCAAGTGTACTCTGGTTCTCAGGGCGGTAGTTGGTCAACAGTCATATGGCGTATCCCTCTCACAGCTCATATTTGCAAATAAAGTACATAAAAAGTCACTAAGGCCTTTACATTACATAAATGAGCACATGGACTTACATTTTGGAGTGGGCCAGGACCCAAGGAAAATTAACATTAAAATGAATTAAGACGAGGAACACTGTAATTGTGTATATTGATTGAAAGAGAGAACATACGTATAATTGACTACACAAAGCACCTCGAATAAAGTGAGCATGGCGTACAAGGCCCGCCATAGGCAGACACTGCGAAAAGCACTGGTTAGCGCGTAGATAATTAAAGAAATAAAATCTCCAGGGCTGCAAGTCTATGGAGATGAGAGTGCGTGCGCGGCGGAGAAAAGTGATAGATTAAATGTCCCAATTAAAAAGACACTTACTATTTCAGCTTCAGATCAGACAAAGACGGTGATGTTCCTGCGCAACGCAGAATGTGTGCACTCTCCTAGGCCTGCTGAACTAGACTGAGGAGGATGACGTGGAGATGTCATTACCAAGCAGAGATCTCCCGTCAGCTCTGTGAGGGCAAAAGCCGTTACACATATCTTACAAACAAGTACATGTAGAACACAATACAAAGCAGCAAACACTCAGAGGAATTAGGATAATAATTCTGACACATTATTATTTCTTTTAAATGTTCTGTATCTTTGTTGCTATGCATCTCGGGGAAAATAATGATCACTTGGAAAAGCCTGAATGGACTTGTAAAAGAAATGAAATATTATATAAAAATCGCACAAGATATTATACATACATAAAACCCTTCAATTACACTTCAATAAATTAAAACATTAATTTAGTGAAAGATTTAGGAAATTAAGTATGGGCACTTGGCATGGCAGCTGCCGGAACTACCAAGATCATTTACTGTTTACGTTACTGGAAACTGAAAACACAAATATGCCCTTTTAACTAAAAATAAACATAGCATCAACATTGATATAAACATTGAATTTAGAGTATCTCCAACTGTAGGTCTCTTACACTACGTAGGCCACGTGGCCGGGCACTCTTTAATTAATTGCAAAGCACTGAGGGGAAGCAAATGGGAGATAACAATACCCCATATTTACTCTAGACTCAGCTTTCAGGGGATCACAACACTCTACCATTTAAACCGCAGACACTCTGGTTCCCTCTGGGTGAGGCGGTTCATTCAGATCACTAAATGGGTCACTTGACTCGTCCTGCATGAACGGCACAGGGAACCGTGCACTGACTGATGTACAGCGAGTAACATTGGTTACTGATGTACAGCGAGTAACATCCTGAGAAGGGCAGTGAGGGCCACGTCAAATATGCTTTGAAAGGAGTAGATATAAAACCACTGTCATCCACAGCAAAGAGAGTAATAGTGCCATAACAACATGTCTAAAATTCGGGGTACAATACAAAAGGAGGAACGTCATCTGTGTACAGTACAAATACGAAGTTATGATGTAACTAATGAGCCTACTCTCCTCTACATGGCTACAAATAATTTTTAATGAGGTTGGTTATTAAAAGCTTGGATTGTAAATAGGCCTTCTTGTCTGGTTGACAACAATATCATTACAGATGTAACCAGAAATGTATGCAACAGCAGTCAGACAATTACAAATATGCATGATGCATGTGCCTTACCTGAGACTTGAACCCAGCAGAAAACCTTGTACCATAAGCTAGCTTGCAACCAATTACATTATGGATGTAGGATTTGGAGCATCAACTTTGAATCTAATCAGTCTAATATTTTAGTAGATAGGGTTTACTAACCTGAAATATATGTACAGCCGTAATTTTAATAAGTGAGTGTGTAACCCACTTAAAACATACCAGTTCACATCAGTTTTTGTAGTACTGTACTAGTTTGCAAAATTTGGTATAAATCTGTTACTTGTTTCCCAAGATAAAATATAAAAACCATATTTCTTTTTGTAAAGCTATCTTATAAAATGGCTGACAAAAATGGCTATGTGCTGGCATATATGATGTGTGCAAGAGATACTTTCAGTTTACAAAGTTTGGTCATAATTGGCTGAATGATATGGTAGAAATAGCAAATTAATATAAAATATTCATGAAGCCGCCATTTTGAAAATATGTGCAGTGTCATTTTAAATTGCATGTGTATAATGGCCTACCATAGTATTACTTATATGCCAAATTCAGCAAGAATAGTTTGAGTAATTTTTTGGATATAACTTAAAAGCTCTATTTTTTCGTGTAGTGCTATCATCAAAAATGGCAGACTAACAGCAACACCTATATCTACATTTATTGCTCACATGATACACTTTCAACATACAAAATTTTGTTTAAATTGGTTTAATGACAATGTCCTTACTAAATACTATGTGTACCATGTTTGGTGAAATTCCATTCATATGTTCAAAAGTTTTTTTTTTTTTTTTTTTTGGGGGGGGGGGGGGGGGGCACAACACACACACAGACAAGAAAGTGATCTCAAAGGCCTATCTTTCCTTTAGAAAGTAGGCTAAAAAGGGGAATGTGTATTGATTTTGGAATCACTGCATAACTCCAAGGCGACTTTGTCCTCAGAGCATTCAGTTTTCTACTGCTATCTAAAAACACGAGAGAAAAGTTTCTGATTAGGCAACATCCTTCTCTCATCATTTTATTGTTAACTAGGGGCCCAGCTCGTTACCTGACTGAAAAAAAAAAAAAATATATGTAATAAGAAATTATGTGAAATTAACTCAACATTGAAGCGCCTACTGCCCCATTAGATATTTCTCTATCCACTTGGCTACTGTGACCCCACTTGATGTAGTTCTATCCACTGAGCCACTGTGACCCCACTTGAAATCACTCTATCCACTGAGTCACTAAGGCCCCACTTGGAATTGCTCTATCCACTGAGCCACTAATGCCCCACTTGGAATAGCTCTATCCACTGGGCTACCGTGGCGCCCCACATGGAAATTAACTCAACATTGAAGCGAGACATTTAAAGTAAACAGAAATGATATTCCATTACCTTCATATCTGTATGCAATAATCTCTATGTATTAATACAAACCTCTCATATAGGAAAAAAGTAATTAAAAATGAGTTTTTGGGGTAAAAGGTAATGATTGCATAATCTGATCTTTGCTGAAATTCGATCTTGAGCTGTATTTGACACTGAGGATTCACTCTGCAAAATTTGAAGAATTTCTGTTGATTGTCAAGGCACTTAGAAATATTAAATACGGACAGACGACAGACAGAGACAGTCTGCTTATTATATAGGATATTTTGGATCCCAAAGTGGATAACCTTAGTGGTTTTGTGATGGATGCACCAGGCAAAAATAAAAACTATACTGTTTTCCGGTTTTTACATTATGTTGTGCATGCTGCTCAGAGACTAGATCACATTAAAGTAACATTTCCAGTTTGTGGCTATTCTTATTTAGAATGTGACTAGAACATGGCCCTTATAAACCAGAAATATCCAGAAAAATTACCAGAACATTTGGTAGCAGTAGTTGACAGTGCTTGCATGAAGTCATCTGCTTACCATGTTCATGTTGACCAAACTCTTCAGAGAAGCTGGACATGATTTCTTGACACTATTTTATATAAAAACCTGCCCGACTGCAACAAGACCATCACTGAAATTGTTTTTACGGTGTATCATCATTGTGTGGTAGAGCACAGATCCACATACGGGGAACTGCAATTATGATTCCTAAGAATGGCGTACTTACATAAGTAAAGGATACTCACATACATAGTGAAGAGTCCCCACTGCCTGAGAAACTTTATTTAAGTAAGAATAAATAGCTGAAACTACTTTTTCTAACTTCTTCTATCAGCTGACAAACAGTGATACCAATTAGATCCTATTGTTTCAAGTGTATTACCAATTTCATGGGAAAAATACAGATTTATAACACCTCAATCAATTTTGTTGAGCAGATGCAAGGGAAAATTACAAGAAACTCCCCAAATAATAGTTATACAGTGTGAATTACCTCTTTTTGCTGCTAAATTACTGACATTCCTTCTTTTTATGATTTATTTTTTCCTGGATGATTGACGTTCCTCCTTTTTGTCATTTGCATGGGTTAAGAGTGGAGCCCCTGAATGAGAACAGGGCCACTTAGTTATCAAGGGGCACCACGTGTGCTCGCTGCCTCTGAAATTCTTTTGTGGCTGTGTCAGGGCAAGTCACAATGCACTGTAGATACAATGGTGTGGAAAATGTGCTCCAGTCGCGACCCTTGGCTTTCAACAGTGGATTGGTGTGTCTGGTTTGCACGAGCAGTAGCAGGTTCCCTGTGGGTTAGTTGGCCTTCACATCAAAGTGTCGCTTGTGTAGTGTAGCCCTTGACGTTGATTCGGGGCAAGATGCGGTCACATTCACACATTTTATTTTGGAGGCCGAGGTGAGTCGTGGCTCAATACAGTTGTGGGGCAAGCACTGAACTTTGAAAATCAGTGCTCTAAGTGATCAAGTTTGGTCATCTTTCAAGCAACATCAACGGCTTGCTATTGGAGCCGTTGTACACCGGTCGGAAGACATCACTAAATCATTCAGTCGGTAGTACCAACGGGCGTTGTGTACAAAAATCAGGGAATATTTAATTAGCCTGGTTAATTAGAATCATTTGTCTAGAGTCTCAGATTCCTACTTATAATTTGTGTAATATGTGTTGAGTTGTATAAAAAATAAATACACCAGTCATGTGTACTTAATAAACATTGGTATGGTTTCAAAGTTTAAAATTAATTTCCTCAAAAATTACAACAAATTGAGTCACCTGTTTTGCAGTAAATTTTCAATATATAAATTAATTTCAATATTCAGACATCGTCTGAATAAAATACCATACTAATATCTAAATATCTAAATTTACTTTAATATTTAAATGTATTTATAACTAAACAATTCCCAAGAAAGTTGCATACAACCAGTCATTGATGCCAAAAAGTTACGTTTAAATAGAGTGCCATGAAATTTTCAGCAATTGTAAATTCCATTTCAATTGCTTCTCACGAGAAAATTATGTTTTTTTTTAAATATAGAAATTAATTTCAATATTCAGACAACTTTAGAATGAAATTATATGCCAGAAGGATACATATGACCTCCTGTTAATGCCAAAAAATAAGTGTAAGCACAGCACTGCTTAACTTTCAGCAAGTGCAAATTCCATTTTCAGTTGCTTTTTGTGAGAAAATCAGCAGTTTTATTAAAAATGTATACGTTAATTTCAATATTCAAAAGCGTTTAGCATAAAAAGGAGAAAGGAATGTATGGTCTCTTCTTGATTCAAAAGATATTTAAATAAGTCCCGTATTACCTTTAGTTACTTTCCCAATCCACTGGAACATTCCGCTTGGCATTCCATGAAATTAGCTTTAAACTTGATATAGTTTGACACCTCCACTTTTAAGATGTGCACATACGAACGTGTTGTGGTGAAGGGAAGGAACTGTACATGCACTGAAGAATGTATTCTGCAGTTCATAAATTGCAAACACACGAGTGGAACTACACATTTATAATGCAGGATTTGGTTTGTCTGTAAGTTGGAAGCACAAAACAGAGATCCGGTCACAAATAAAATCATATGCCAATAAACATGACTTAATTTGGCCATCAAAAATCATTAGTCTGTTTCACATGCAATCTGTACTTTAAATCCATAAACAAAGTCCAATTAAAGTTCTAACAGCACTATCATAAAAAGTGTACAAAAGTTAAAAAACGTAAACATAATAGCAAAGGTGAACTATTTATAAGTGTGTTATGGTTACAAAGTGAAATGAGGCTGTTGAATGGGGTGAAAGGCGGAATGCGTAAACTGTATTATTATTGGCTCCTTCTGTTGCTATGTGCACAGAATTGCAGTATAGGAATTCAAGTATGTAAGAGGCGAAGATCAGTAGAGGGGAGAGAGGCATGGTGGATAACTGAGAAATTATTTGTGATTTTGCGGCAATGAAGGGGGGGGGGGGGGGGGGGGGAGAGAAACCTCTAACTTACACAGGCCAAAAACTTTCAGCATCATATCACCATTATATTATTATATTGTGGCATTTCCATTAATGAGAGAGCAATATTGCAACTCTTACGGTATATGTTGTTGCTGTAGGATTAACAAATGTATTTTAAATTTATATTCCTCATGAGATCTTCCTTCCTCCACCAACCACCCCCTCAAGCTCGTACCAACAATTATTATTTTTGGGGTGGGGATTTGTTTTACGAGTCCCAAAAATTACTTCATAAAATTGCTTTCTTCATAAAATCCAAGTTCTAAATTCACAGTTCTACTGTCTACATATACCCAGGAACCAAAAGTTTTACTTCACTGACTAGCAAACAACATGATAGCTTCTGTAACAGACATTTTGTAAATAGCTATGCAATCCATCTATCTATTGTATTGATCAGCTCACCTAGAAAATATAACAACAGTGGGGTTAAATTTTAGTACCTTTAAATTACAGGAAGAAATCCTTTTGTGTGTGTGTGTGTGCATGTGCGTGTGTGTGTGTCTATATATATATATATATATATATATATATATATATATATATATATATATATATATATATAAACTTCTTTTTAAATATTATGAAAAATCTAAAAAAAAAATATTAAAAAATATTAACTTATATTCTTCACATAGTTTTTTTTTTCTTTTAAATTACTGTTACATAAAATACAATTTGGACAAAAAATTTAATTTAAGAAAGTTTATAATATTATTTATGAAACTAAATGAAAGAAGTTGAATAGAAAAAAAAAAAAACTACAAATTGATATGTAGAAATAATACACAAGGCAGTTTCTACTGTTTTCAACGGGAATTGGTGTTTGATAGATGGTTTCATATATTGAGATTCATAACTAACTTTGAGGGTGATTCCATTGCAGTAGAGCAACTTCCCCAGGAAAGGCCCACTCCATGCGTTCCTTCCCCATGTGGAGCTAATGCAGTTTGCAGGGAACAAAATGGTGCAGGTTCATGCACATGCCTGCAGGATTATGTTGGCAATCCTTACGAAGGCTGCCGGCCAGAGTGCATTCTGAACACAGACTGCGCTTCAAACAAAGCATGCATCAGCAACAAATGTCAGGACCCATGTCCAGGAACGTGTGGTCAGAATGCAGATTGCCAGGTGGTGAACCATCTGCCTTCTTGCACATGTCGTCCAGGCTACACAGGGGATCCATTCCGATATTGCAACGTTCAGGCTGCGGAACGTAAGGAAAAAACCTATATCCTAATAAGATAGTTTTGTCACAAAGCACTTCACTTGGCGTGTTATCCTCACAGTCCTTCTGTGTGTGTATTGTTCAGCGGTTGTGGAAGAACCCGGAGATCCTTGCAGTCCATCTCCTTGTGGGCCCAATAGTCAGTGTCGTGAAGTGAATGGACAGGCAGTGTGCTCTTGCCTGCCAACGTACATCGGCAGTCCACCAGGCTGTCGGCCTGAGTGCGTTGTGAGTTCGGAGTGTCCACAGAAGAAGGCATGCGTCAACCAGAAGTGTGTGGATCCTTGCCCGGGAACTTGTGGTTTGAATACACGCTGTGAAGTGATCAACCACAGTCCAATCTGTAGCTGTCAACATGGCTACACAGGGGATCCTTTCTCCAGATGCTATCCCATCCCACGTAAGCATAATTGGCAGGAACAAAGTTGTCACGTGATATCTGAGTATAGGTGACTGGTCTGTTTTTGTGAACATGTTGTCATATACTTTTGTAGCACCACCACCAGTTAAACCGGCACCTGTGGTGAGGGACCCTTGTGTGCCTTCCCCGTGCGGTGCAAACTCTCAATGCCGTGAGATTGGAGGTGGTCCGTCATGTTCCTGTCTACCTAACTACATGGGAAGTCCACCCAATTGTCGACCAGAGTGCGTGATTTCCTCGGAATGTCCCAGCAACAGAGCGTGCATGAGAGAGAAGTGCCGAGATCCATGCCCAGGTTCGTGTGGTGCAGGGGCAAAGTGTAATGTCATCAACCACACTCCAGTGTGCACATGTCCTGAAGGATACACAGGAGACCCGTTCACCATCTGCTATCCAAAACCACCGCCACGTAAGCTCTATAATATTGGTTATTGACAGGTGAATTACTAGCACTGGCATATTAAGTCGGTCAGCACAAAAAATTTTTCCGTTTCTCTTCCAGCTGCGGAGGCACCCCCCAGCGACCCTTGCAATCCATCTCCCTGCGGCTCAAATGCACAGTGCGCAGATGGTGTTTGCACGTGCCTGCCTGAGTACCAAGGTGATCCTTACACTGGCTGCCGACCTGAATGCGTTCTGAGCACGGAGTGTCCCAGAGACAAGGCCTGCATTCGAAACAAGTGTTCCGATCCTTGTCCAGGAACCTGCGGCCAAGATGCCATTTGCGATGTTGTGAACCACATTCCAATGTGCAGCTGCCCACAGGGGAAATCTGGAAATCCTTTTGTTCAGTGTAGGCCAGTGCAAGGTATGTAATGTAGTTAATGTAATGTTGACCTTAGGAAATGCACAATGCAGATACAATTTCTGGCCCCTTGCGAGTGTGTATCGCTTCTTTCATTGTCTTTGCACAGCTCCCATTGTTGTGAATCCTTGCAATCCATCACCATGTGGCCCGAACAGCCAGTGTCGGGAGATAAATGGCCAGGCGGTGTGTTCTTGCGTGCCGGGCTACTTGGGAAGTCCACCAGGATGTCGACCAGAATGTGTTGTCAATTCTGACTGTAACTTGAATGAGGCTTGCTCGAACCAGAAGTGCAGGGACCCTTGTCCTGGAACCTGTGGTGTTGGGGCTCGCTGCCAAGTCATCAACCACAATCCAATCTGCAGCTGCCCACCACGCTACTCAGGAGATCCATTCCTCAGATGCATACCTATACGTAAGAATCCCTTCCATCAAGTATTGGTTCACGGTCACTGACGTTGTCTTTGCATTGGTTCACATTGATTTGTGTTCAATTCTTTTTTCTTAAAGCGGACACCCCTCCACCACCACCTGTGAATCCATGCCAGCCTTCTCCGTGTGGCCCAAATGCTCAGTGCCAGGTAGCTGGCGATAGCCCTTCGTGTTCCTGTTTGCCGGAGTACAAGGGCTCTCCACCCAACTGCAGGCCTGAGTGTGCCAGCAACAGCGAGTGTGCCAGCCATCTAGCATGTATCAACCAGAAGTGTCGAGATCCTTGTCCAGGGCTCTGTGGTGCCAATGCAGAGTGCAGAGTGGTTAGCCACACCCCAACATGTGTGTGTGGTATAGGCTACATTGGAGATCCATTTACATCTTGCACACTGAAGCAATGTAAGAATGTCTTCGTATTTGTGTTATCATATTTCCTGACCACTATAATTTGCTTCTCCCCCCCCCCCCCCCCCTAACTAGCAACTTTGATTACATTTACTTTGAAATACAAATAACGTGTTGACATTGCAGTGTTATTATGAGTTGTGAGTGTATTTTGGTGGAGTGATCTTTAAACAAGTTATATAATTAATAAATATGCTATGTTCCTTCATAACACACAGCTATGAATAGATTTGAAAAGTTTTTTCTTGCATACTTGATTGAAACACTTGCAATATTGACTACATATTAGTACAGCTATCAACAGGTTTTGTTTTTGTGACTGACATTTTGAGAATTGCTCTGTACATTGTAAATGTACTGTACTGTTTAGGTTACCTGAAAATAAAAAACATTGGGGTTAGATTTTTTTCCCTGTAAATTAGTACAGTGCTCTTCAGGAATAAGGAATGTATAATGACCATATTTGTATATAACATGGAATATTTGAAGTAATTTATATTCAATTTACTTGAGGTCTTTTCATGTTTTGATTCGTTTTGAAGTTACTAATAAATAAATAAATTTTTTATGGACATGTTAGTAATAAGTCACTATAGACAGGTTATTACTGCATTTAATGAAAATGATAATCATCAGCAAATACGGTATACTAACCGTGTAGACATGTTTGTTGTAACAACAATAAAAAATGCAAACAAATAAAACAGGTAGTCCCAACCTAAGAAAACATAAAACATCTGCATTAGATTAGCACATTTTTAACAGCCTCACTTAATCTAATGTCCTACATCTGTACATTTACACATGCCATAACAATCCCCTCAATCTCCAGCTCATGGACACAGTACATATGTTTAGTTCCTGATAAATTTTTTGTCAGAATGTCAGCATCATTTTATCTGTTGGCACATGGTATGGTATAGTCTATAATAATATGCTTTTCCTCTATTGTTTCCTAAAGAAGTTATGTCTTTTGTGTATATGTTTATTATGCTTATGGAACACTGTGTTATACAGCAACTTCTGTGTGCTTTGACTGTCACTGAAAATTTTTATGGGTTTCTTCCTACTTTATACTTCACTCAGGAGCCCCTTCACATGAATGGCTTCTTTCATCACCTCACTCATTGCCAAATATTCAGCCTTGGCACTGTAGAGGGCTACAGTTCTTTATTTCCTTGACTCCCAGCTGACCACAGCACCACCCATCTTCGACATGTTGCCTGTATATGATCTTCAGTCTGATTTATCTCCTATCCAGTCCGCATCCATGTAGGCATTGACATCTTGAATACTAGGGGATAGTCCAGAGTGCATTTCAGGTACCTCAATACCCTCTTTGACTTAGTCCAGTGTTCAGAGTCATGGCAGCTATTAAACTGGCTCAAAACACTCACTGTACGGGCAATATCCAGTCTGGTGCAGACAGGAAGGTACATTATACACCCCATTAACTACTGATACAGCTGGTTTGATATAATCATTTCTTCATTGGTGGGCTTGAATGGTCACTGCCCTGCAATCAAGCATCCTAAACCATTTCAATATGTCCTCTGTGTATTTTCTTTGGTTAAGGCTGAGTGTCCTCACCTCCTTGTTTCTGACCACTCTCATCACAAGGCACTCTTGCACTTCACCAAGATCCTTTAACTTGAACCTTGTGCCAAGCTCCTGAACCAGTTTCATCTTATCTTTCTCATTTTTGCTAAACGCAAAACAATCATCAACATAAAGGGCCACGATTATCAGTGTCTCAGTGCTTCCCTTCTGATAAACACATGGTTTGTGCTTGGATCTTGTAACCCTACCTCCAACATGATCTTGTGTATCTGTTGGTTCCATACCCGAGATGGTTCCTTCAGGCCATAGATTGCCCTTTTCAGTCTACACACCTTTTGTTCCTTGTCTTCAGCTATGAAACCCTCTGGTTGTTCCATGAAAATTTCTTCTAAATTTCCATGCAGGAAAGCGGTTGTGACATCAATGTGGTAAATGTTCAACTCAAGTTCCGCAGCCAAGGAAACAACATCCTTACTGTTGAGTGTCTTACCACAAGTGCTAACGTCTCATGATAGTCTACACCATATTCTTGGGTCAATCTCTTGCCACCAATCTTGCCTTATATCTTAGAATATCACCATTGGCTCCCCTCTTAATCTTAAAGACCCATTTGCACTGCACGACGTTTACATTGTTTGGTCAATTGACTAGTTCCCAGGTCTCATTTTCTAGCAAAGAGTCATACTCTTCGTGCATGGCACTTTCCCACATTTTCCTGTCCTTCCCAGAAAGTGCTTCTGCCACAGTTTTTGGGTCACATAGTGATTCACTACAAGATGTGTATTACAGAAAGAAACCAGGATAGTCCTTCAGTCTTCTATCTCTAATTGGATACGTCTGTTCTCTAATTTGCTCAGTTTCACAACTTCTGCCCTCCAAGTCTTTGTCTTGCTCAACATGTACCTCAATTAGGTTATCCTCTTCCTGTGGCCAGCCTCACCACCCTGCCTCTGGCTGGTTCCCAGAATCCTCTGCTTGTGTTGTAGAATCTGAGAGCATTGGTTGTAAAGCCTGTGATTCACCTTCTACCTCACTGCCACTTAGTTTTGTACTGTCAAAGTCATGTTTAGCTACTTCAATAAACACTACATCTCTTGCCTTATAAATTCTTTTGGTTGACATTGGGTCTATGAGCCTATAGCCGTTTGTAAGCTCGCAGTATCCAACAAAAAGTATCTCACTGCTCTTGGAGTCCCACTTACTTTGTTTCTGTTTTGGGATGTGAATGAAAGCCTTGCAGCCAAAGACTTTGAGGTGGCTATCTACCTTTTGCCCTGAACATGCCTCCTCTAGGACGACATCTTATATCACCTTTGTAGGCAATCTGTTTTTCAAATATACGGCTGTGTTGACATCTTCAGCCCAGTATCTTGATCTCAAGCCAGCCTTTTGCATCATGGTCCTAGCCTTTTCGACAATGGTGCGATTCACCCACTCAGCAACACCATTTTGTTCAGGTGTGCACTCAACAGTCGTATGGTACTTTATTCCATTGTCCGCGAAGAACCTTGCTAACTCTTTGTTGATTTATTCAGTGACATTATCAGATCGCAGACATTTTAGCTTCATACCAATCTCATTTTCAATCACTGTCTTATATTCCTTCAACTTCTCACACACTTGATCCTTCAACTTCAGAAAGTAGACAAAAGTCGTCCTTGTCATGTCATCAATGAAAGTCAGAAAATACTGAGCTCCACATAATGACTCTTCAGGCATAGGGCCGCAGACATCTATGTGAATGAGCTCCAACCTCTTCATGGCTCACGTCATACTGCACTTGTTGAAAGGTTTCCTTGCTTGCTTCCCCTTTCTGCAGGCAACACAGGGTTCTTCATTTGTGTCCAAATCTGAATAACTCATGCCTATGACCATGACATTCTTGAGTTGATCTAGTCCCACTCTGCCAAGGTGTGCAAATCTCTTATGCCACAGTTCCCGCGTAGATCTGTCCCTGACACATTTGCCACCTCAAAGAGTACATTCAGTCTATAATAGAGGCCAGTGTTTGTTGCTTTTGCCTCAATCTTGACTCGCACCTTAAAATCATCTTTGTGATACATCTTGCAACCACAATCAGAAAACACAGAAACAATGCCTCTTGACATCCTAATGCTGACAGAGAAGAGGTTAGAGGAAATATGTGGGACATGCAAAACCTATTGAATTTGAACTGTGTCACCCTGATCATTCAACTGTCCTACAAAGTTCCCATATCATGCACCTTGCAGAGTGTTATTGCTATCTACAGTAATGGTTTTAACACAAGTGCGTCTGTAGTTTCTCAACCACTCTTTCTTTCTGCTCATGTGGATGATAGCACCCGAACCCACATACCAATCACTTGAATATGTAGTTGCTGTTAATGCTGTAAACAGTGAACATTCCGAGGAACTCGAATTAGGTTTATGAACTTGCCCTCTTCCGTTCTGAACCCCCTTACGGCATTCAAATTTTCTATCGCCAACCTCATTAGAGCCATAACATTGGAATACATTTCCCTTTCTTTGGTGCTGTTTCCAATTGTGAGTATTAGGTCCAGAAGACCCCGTATTTCTGACATTTGACATCAAATCAGAAACCACACCTTGCTTCTCATTCAGTTCCTTCTTTATGTACTCCTGGCACAACTTATTTTTTAACAAAATCAGACATGATAGCTGTGCCCTAACTTTCAAAGGCCATGACCATAGGGTCCTATTCTGACTTTAGGCCACTGAGCAAAATTATACCTACAAACTCATCACGTATGTGGGCAATTATGTTGGCCAGTCTCTGAAACAGGGACAGGACCTGAAACACATAATCTTTCATGATCTTGAATTCGCTAAGTTTTATACAGAATAGTGCCCTCAACAACCCTAACCTTCTCAGCAGCCCTTTGTCTTCGTATGCCTTCCTCAGTCTTTCCCAGGCATCCATTGCCATCGTTACTGCCCACACATGTATAAAACAGTTTGGATTCACCATTAACCATACCTTGGAACGAGCCTTTTGATTCTTTCCATCTACACATACATCCTTTGATTCATTCAATACTGTCCCACAAAACTTCATGCATTAGATACAGTTGCATGACAAATTTCCAATTATCATAGTTTCTCATACCATCCAATTTACGAATGGGCTGTAGCCTGCCCCCACTCATCTAACTGAAACTCAACATCTTCACAAATCACCAAATCACACAATACAACTATAACTGAACTAGCTCATGTGTTTACAAACGCTCAACACACTGACCACACTGCACACTCCACAACATCAATGCTAATAACGTCTTAAAAATAAATAACTATAGACAGATTATTATGGCATTTAATGCTGATGATAATCATAAGCAAAGAGAGTACACTACCCAGGTAGATACGTTGTTTGTAAAAAAAAAAAAAATATGTAAAACTGGTAGCCTAACATAAGGAAACATAATAACTGCATTAAATTACCACAATTCCAACAGGAAATCTGTATTTAATTTAACAATCGATGAAATGATAGAAAAGGAGATGAATAAAAATTACACAAAAAAAGAAATTACAATAATGTATGTAGAACTTCTATAGTGGACAAGTTAAACTTACTTTTTAAAAAATGTATTGGTGTTTGACACATGGATTGGTATATATAGAATATTCAGTAACTTTGAGGTTGATTCCATTGCAGTGGAGCAACTTCCCCAGGAAAGGCCCACTCCATGCGTTCCTTCCCCGTGTGGAGCTAATGCAGTTTGCAGGGAACAAAATGGTGCAGGTTCATGCACATGCCTGCAGGATTATGTTGGCAATCCTTACGAGGGCTGCCGGCCAGAGTGCATTCTGAACACAGACTGTGCTTCAAACAAAGCATGCATCAGCAACAAATGTCAGGACCCATGTCCAGGAACGTGTGGTCAGAATGCAGATTGCCAGGTGGTGAACCATCTGCCTTCTTGCACATGTCGTCCAGGCTACACAGGGGATCCATTCCGATATTGCAACGTTCAGGCTGCGGAACGTAAGGAAAAAACCTATATCCTAATGAGATAGTTTTGTCACAAAGCACTTCACTTGGCGTGTTATCCTCACAGTCCTTCTCTGTGTGTGTATTGTTCAGCGGTTGTGGAAGAACCCGGAGATCCTTGCAGTCCATCTCCTTGTGGGCCCAACAGTCAGTGTCGTGAAGTGAATGGACAGGCAGTGTGCTCTTGTCTGCCAACGTACATCGGCAGTCCACCAGGCTGTCGGCCTGAGTGCGTTGTGAGTTCGGAGTGTCCACAGAAGAAGGCATGCGTCAACCAGAAGTGTGTGGATCCTTGCCCGGGAACTTGTGGTTTGAATACACGCTGTGAAGTGATCAACCACAGTCCAATCTGTAGCTGTCAACATGGCTACACAGGGGATCCTTTCTCCAGATGCTATCCCATCCCACGTAAGCATAATTGGCAGGAACAAAGTTTTCAAGTGATATCTGAGTATAGGTGACTGGTCTGTTTTTGTGAACATGTTGTCGTATACTTTTGTAGCACCACCACCAGTTAAACCGGCACCTGTGGTGAGGGACCCTTGTGTGCCTTCCCCGTGCGGTGCAAACTCTCAATGCCGTGAGATTGGAGGTGGTCCGTCATGTTCCTGTCTACCTAACTACATGGGAAGTCCACCCAATTGTCGACCAGAGTGCGTGATTTCCTCGGAATGTCCCAGCAACAGAGCTTGCATGAGAGAGAAGTGCCGAGATCCATGCCCAGGTTCGTGTGGTGCAGGGGCACAGTGCAATGTCATCAACCACACTCCAGTGTGCACATGTCCTGAAGGTTACACAGGAGACCCGTTCACCAACTGCTATCCAAAACCACCGCCACGTAAGCTCTATAATATTGGTTATTGACAGGTGAATTACTAGCACTGGTATATAAAGTCGGTCAGCACAAAAAAATTTTTCCTTTCTCTTCCAGCTGCGGAGGCACCCCCCCGCGACCCTTGCAATCCATCTCCCTGCGGCTCAAATGCACAGTGTGCAGATGGTGTTTGCACGTGCCTGCCTGAGTACCAAGGTGATCCTTACACTGGCTGCCGACCTGAATGCGTTCTGAGCATGGAGTGTCCCAGAGACAAGGCCTGCATTCGAAACAAGTGTTCCGATCCTTGTCCAGGAACCTGCGGTCAAGATGCCATTTGCGATGTTGTGAACCACATTCCAATGTGCAGCTGCCCACAGGGGAAATCTGGGAATCCTTTTGTTCAGTGTAGGCCAGTGCAAGGTATGTAATGTAGTTAATGTAGTGTTGACCTTAGGAAATGCACAATGCAGACACAGTTTCTGGCCCCTTGCGATTGTGTATCACTCATTTCATTGTCTTTGCACAGCTCCTATTGTCGTGCATCCTTGCAATCCATCACCATGTGGCCCGAACAGCCAGTGTCGGGAGATAAACGGCCAGGCGGTGTGTTCTTGCGTGCCGGGCTACTTGGGAAGTCCACCAGGATGTCGACCAGAATGTGTTGTCAATTCTGACTGTAACTTGAATGAGGCTTGCTCGAACCAGAAGTGCAGGGACCCTTGTCCTGGAACCTGTGGTGTTGGGGCTCGCTGCCAAGTCATCAACCACAATCCAATCTGCAGCTGCCCACCACGCTACTCAGGAGATCCATTCCTCAGATGCATACATATACGTAAGAATCCCGTACATCAAGTATTGGTTCACGGTCATTGACGTTGTCTTTGCATTGGTTCACGTTGATTTGTGTTCAATTCTCTTTTCTTAAAGCGGACACCCCTCCACCACCACCTGTGAATCCATGCCAGCCTTCTCCATGTGGCCCAAATGCTCAGTGCCAGGTAGCTGGCGATAGCCCTTCGTGTTCCTGTTTGCCGGAGTACAAGGGCACTCCACCCAACTGCAGGCCTGAGTGTGCCAGCAACAGCGAGTGTGCCAGCCATCTAGCATGTATCAACCAGAAGTGTCGAGATCCTTGTCCAGGGCTCTGTGGTGCCAATGCAGAGTGCAGAGTGGTTAGCCACACCCCAACATGTGTGTGTGGTATAGGCTATACAGGAGATCCATTCACATCTTGTGCGCTACAGCAATGTAAGAATTTCTTCTTACATGTATTATCACAATTCCTTATCAAAATTATTCGGTTTTTTTTTTTTTCTTTTTTATTTTTAATTTCAAAGTAACTTTGAATATAATAACTATTCTCCAAACTCGTTGAGTTACCGAGTAAAATATTGTAATCCCGTCTTGTGTATATACATATCACAGTGAGAACATTACCTCTCATCAGAGTTAATGATACAGGTGAATCTTAAATTTGTGTCGAAAACATAAATAAATACCTTCTGTCATTTTCACCTTAGATCGATGACTATCTAAATTCCAAAAATACTCTATGAAGGATACTGAATACAATAAAGCTTTAAGTTATTCCAATATACAAATAAGTGGCTAACAGTTGAGTTTAATAATGAGTCGTGAGTGTATTTAGGTGGAGTGATCTTAGATAGGGTAGATATTGAATAATTTTGCTATCTTGCTTCATGACAAACAGCTCTGAATAGATTTGATAAGTTTTTACTTGCATTCTTGACTGAAACAACTTACAATACTGACTACATATAAGTACAGCAACCAACAGCTTTTCTTTTGTGACTGACATTTTTGAGAATAGCTCTGCACGTTGTAAATGAACTGGACTGTTTAGGTTGCCTGAAAATCTAAAACAATGGGGTTAAATTTTTTTCCCGTTAAATTAGGTGTAGTGCTCTTCAGGAATAAGGATTGTATAATGAACATCTTTGTATATAAATAGGAAAATTCTGGATTAATTTGTAGTATATTTAGAACTGTCTTCACTTTTTGTTTCCTTTTAAAGTTGCTATTATGTAAATAATTTTTTTATCTGACAATCTGTATTTTTTTTCATATAATTGATGAAATGGTAAATAGGTAGATGAATAAAAATACCACAAAGAACGAAATAACAAATGAGGGTGTAGAAATTGTATGGTGGACAAGTTAAAATTACTTTTAAAAAAAAGATTTGATGTTTGATGGAGGGGTTGGGAATAGAGAATATTTAAATAAATTTTAGGGTTGATTCCATTGCAGGGGAACTTCCCCCGGAAAGGCCCACTCCATGCGTTCCTTCCCCGGGGGGCTAATGCATTTTCAGGGGAAAAAAAAGGTGAGGTTTCATGCCATGCCTGCGGATTTTGTTGGGAATCCTTACAGGGGGCCCGGCCAAGTGCATTCTGAACACAGACTGTGCTTCAAACAAAACAGCCTCACAACAAATTCAGGACCCTGTCCAGGAAGTGTGGTCAGATGCAGATTGCCAGGGGGTGAACCATTCCTTCTTGCACATGTCGTCCAGGCACAAAGGGATCCCTTCCCATATTCAACGTTCAGGCTGCGGAAATAAGGGAAAAAAATATATCCTAATGGATAGTTTTGTCACAAAGCACTTCACTTGGCTGTTATCCTCACATCCTTCCTGGGGTGTATTGTTCAGGGGTTGTGGAAGAACCCGGGGATCCTTGCAGTCCATCTCCTTGTGGGCCCCAAAAGTCTGTCGTGAAGTGAATGACAGCAGTGTGCTCCCTTTCCTGCCAAAGTACATCGGCTCCACCCGGCTGTCGCCTGAGTGCGTTGTGAGTTTGGGTGTCCACAGAAGAAGGCACGCAAACCCAAAATGTGTGGATCCTTGCCCGGGAAATTGTGGTTTGAATACACGCTGTGAATGCAACCACATCCAAACTGTAGCTGTCAACATGGTACACAGGGGGTCCTTTCTCCAGTGCTATCCCCTCCCGTAAGCATAATTGGGAGGAACAAAATTTTAAAAAAATCGAGTATAGGGGACTGGGCTGTTTTTGGAAATGTTGTCGATACTTTTGTAGCACCACCACCAGTTAAACCGGGGACTGTGGTGAGGACCCTTGTGTGCCTTCCCCGTGCGGTGCAAACTCTCATGCCGTGAGATTGGAGGTGTCGTCATGTTCCTGTCTACCTAACTACATGGGAAGTCCACCCAATTGTCGACCAAGTGCTGATTTCCTCGAATGTCCCAGCAACAGAGCTTGCATGAGAGAAGTGCCGAGATCCATGCCCAGGTTCGTGTGGTGCAGGGGCACAGTGCAATGTCATCAACCACACTCCAGTGTGCACATGTCCTGAAGGTTACACAGAGACCCGTTCACCACTGCTATCCAAAACACCGCCACGTAAGCTCTATAATATTGGTTATTGACAGTGAATTACTACACTAAAAAGCGTCAGAAAAAAATTTTCGTTTCTTTCAGGCGACCCACGACCTGCACACCTGCTCATCCTGTGCAATGGTTGCAGCCTGTGAGTACCAGGATCTACAGGCTGCGCCATGCGTTCGACACGGAGTGTCCAAACAGCTGCATCGAAAAATTCGACTGTCCAGAACGGTCAGATGCATTGCATGTTACACTCCAGTCACTGCCCACGAATGAATCCTGCAGTGAGCCTCATATTAATGAGTATAGTTTCCTAAACACTCGCGTTTCTCCCCTTGGTGTATTTCATGTTTGACGTCTTGCGTATCCTTGCATCATCACCATGGGCCGAAGCCAGTTCGGAGTACGCAGCGTGTGTTGGTGCGGCACGGAAAGGATGTCACCAGAATGTTGTCATTGACTGTACTTGATGAGTTGCTCAACCAGAAGTGAGGGACCCTGCGGACTTGGTTGCTCCTGCAATCATACAAATCCATGATACATATAGGAGTCCTTCTCAGTGATACCTATACTAGAACCTCCATCAAGATTGGTCACGGACCTTGTCTTGCATTCACTTGATTTGTGTCGTTTTTTCTAAACGGAATCCACCACTGTGACATGCGCTTCTCCAGTGGCCAATGCAGTGCCAGGTCTGGAGCCGGTCTGTTCCATCAGGGCCTCCACAACGAGCCTATGTCCAACAGCGAGTGCAGCCTCTAATGTATACAGAATTCAGATCCTTGTCGGTCTTGTGCATCAGTGCAGAGGAGCCACACCCAACATGTGGGTAGCTTCAGAGTCTTCACACGGCCCACAATGTAAATTTCTTCTTAATTACAATTACGGTTTTTTTTTTCTTTTTTTTTAATTTCAGTATTGATTAAACATTCCAATGTGAGTTCCGAAATTGAAATCCTTGTGTATACATTCAAGGAATTATTAAGAGTTATGATCAGAATCTAAATTTGTCGCATATAATACTTCTGTCTTCACCTGTCGTGAATCTAAATCATACCTTGAGATATGATAATAAGCTTTGTTTCCATATACAAAGTGCAAGGAGTTTATATTCTGATGTATTAGGTGGTGACAGATAGGGTGAATTGTATTGCTCTGCTCATACAAACATTGAGATGAAAGTACTTCATTCTTGATGAACCTACATAGACTCATATAGCACCACGCTTTCTTGGCACATTTTGGATCTTCTTAAAGAACGACTGTTAGGTTCCTGAAATCTCATGGGGTAATTTTTCGTAAATGGTGTAGTGTCTCAGGATAAGGTTAAAGAACTGATATGGAAACGGTATTTGAGATTTTAATGTCTCACTTTGTTTCCTAAGTGCATAGAAAAATTTTTTATCGCATCTATTTTCAAATTGTGAAGAATGTAAGAATATACACAGACAATACAATGTTTTATGTCATTATTATTAAAAATATTTATTAATGTTGGTTAAGAATATGAACTTGGTATTCATCAGTGAGACTCCACCTCAGTTCTTCCGGTGACTAATGTTGCGAACAAATGTAGTTCTGCATCTGCAGATATTCATCTGGGCTGCGCAAGTATTTACACAAGTGCTTCAAAAAGCTGATCAAAAATGTCAGACATGTCAGGACTGTGCAGAATAATTGCAGTGTACTTGCTTCTGACAGTCTCAGCTACAAGGGACCATTCTTTGCAACTTAGGCTCGACGTAGAAATATACTATGATAGTTTTGTCACAAGACTTCACTGGCGGTTACTCACAGTCCTTCTCGGTGTGTATTGCAGCTTGTGAAGACCCGAATCCTTGCAGTCCATTCCTTGTGGCCACATCAGTTCTGAAGTGAATGGACAGGATTGTCTTGCCTGCAACGTACTCGGCAGTCACAGGGTGGCTGATCGTTGATTCGGAGTGTCCAAAAGAAGCATGCTCAACAGAGTGTGTGATCCTTCCGAACTGTGTTTGATCAGCTGTGAATGATCAACCCAGTCAATCTTAGCTGTCAACATGCACACAGGGATCCTTTCTCCATGCTATCCATCCCACGAACAAATTGGCAGGAACAAGTTTCAAGATTCTGTATAGGTGCTGGTCGTTTTGTGAACAGTTGCGTATATTTTGAGCACACCACATAAACCGGCACCTGTGGTGAGGGACCCTGTGTGCCTTCCTGCGTGCAACTCTCATGCGTGAATGGAGTGTCCGTCATTCCTGTCTACCTAACTACAGGAAGTCCACCAATTGTCGACCAAGTGGTGTTTCCTCGAATGTCCCAGCACGAGCTTGCTGAGAGAGAAGTGCCGAGATCCATGCCAGTTCGTGGGTGCAGGGACAGTCAATGCATCACACACTCCAGTGGCACAGCTAAGTTACAGGGACCCGTTACCACTGTTCAATAACCGCAGTAACCTAATTTGTTATTACGGTGAATTCTCACTGTTATAATCGGTGCACAAAAAAAATTTTCGTTTCTTTCAGTGGGATCACCAGCGACCTTGCATCCACTCCCTCGTCAATCACGTGTGAGATTTGTTGCACGTGCCTCCTATCCAAGGATCCTTCACTGTCCACCTAATGCGTTTACAGATGTCGACAAGGCTGATTCGAAATGTCCGACTTGTCAGGACTGCGCATGCCATTTGCGTGTGTGAACCAATTCCAATGTGCACTGCCCCAGGAATCGGAACCTTTTTTCATGGCCTAAGTATAATGGTTAGGTGTTGACCTTAGAAATGCAAGCAAATTTTCCTTCGATTGTTACACCCTTCATTTCTTTGCACTCCATTGTCGTATCTTGCATCCATACCATGTGCCAACGAGCAGGTCGGGAGATAAATCGCAGGCTGTGTTCTTGCGTGCGGCTACTTGGATCACAGATTGACATGTGTTGCAATTCTGACGTAATTGATGAGGTTGTGACCGATGCAGGACTTGCGGAACCTTGGGTTGGTCGCTGCCAACTCAACCCACCAATCTACTGCCACCACTCCAGGAACCATTCCAGATCAAACAACGTGATCCTTCCTCATATTGGTCACGTCACTGAGTTTCTTTGCATTGGTTAATGATTGTTCGATCTTTCTTGCGAACGCTCGCCCACGTTCCACATCCATCCTGGCCCAAATCTCAGGCAGTCTGGATACCTTCGTGTCCTGTTTGCCGAGTCAAGGCTCACCACTGCAGGTGAGTGTGCCAAGAGTGTCCACATCAGTATCACCGAAGGTCAACCTGTCCAGCTCTGTGGTGCCAATGCCAGGGATGGTTAGCCACCCCACTGTTGTTGGTAAGCACGGAGTCCATTACATGCGCTCGAATCAAGTTTCTTCCTGTCAACTTCCTACCTATTTGGTTTCTTTTTTTCCATTTTTTTTTAATCAAGAACTTGTGATTATAGCTTCTCCAATATGTGAGTTACGATAACATGAAATCCCTCTTGGTAATCATACAAGTGAAATTCCTCTCATAGGTTGAATACGTGAATTTAATTGTGTGAAAAATTAATCCTTCTGTCATTTCATTAAAATCAGACTTCTAAATTCCAAAAATATCTAAGGATACTGAATAAATAAGTTTAGTATTTCCAATTACAAATAGTGGAACAGACTTGAGTCTAATATGTCTGATGTATTTGTGGAGTGATCTAATAGAGTGAACTAATTTTGCATTCTTCATGACAACCTCGAATAGTTTGATATTTTTACTGCATTCTTGACTGAACAACTTACAATGACTCATATAACGATACATCAACCCAACAGCTTCTTTTGAATGCATTTTGAGAATAGCTGCGTGTAATACGGTGTTAGTTGCCTGAAACTAAAAATGGGTTAAATTTTTTCATGTAAAAGGTTAGTGTTCAGAATAAGATTTAAATGAACACTTATTGAATAAAATCTGGCAATTTTTTGTTATTTAGAACTCTCACTTTGTTGTATTCTCTTTAAAGTTGCTATATGAAAATTTTTTTTATAAATTTATTTTTTATAAATTGATGAATGTTATAGTAATAATAAAAATAAAAAAACGATTAAATAGAGTAGAAATTGTATGGTGCAGTTAAAATTACTTTAAAAATTTTTGATTTGAGATTGTTGTTATGAAAATATTAATAACCTTTGGTATATTCCCAGAGTGACAACTTCCCCAGTAATAGGGACACAATCTCAATGTTTTCCTGGTGGAGCATGCAGTTTGCAGGACAAATTTGTGCAGGGTTCATGCTGGTAGGATATTTTGGCAATCCTTAACGGGGTGCTTCGTAGTGCATTTGAACACAACTTTGCTTAAATAAGCATGCATCATTGCGAATTTAATTCAGGACCATGCAAGTTGTCCGAATGCATTACCAGGTGTAATCTTGCTATACTTGCCATTACGTGTCAAAGACATTCATGGAAATGTATCTTCGATTTATGAACGTTTCCTTTGAGTTAGTAGATAAAAAATACTTACATGAGAAATGTATGTTCAAACACTTCACTTGGGTGATTATCTCTACAGTTTGTTTTGTTGTATTTATAGTGATCTTGGGAACCTGAGATCTGATCCTTCCTGTGGGAATCAGTTGTCTAAGGAATGGCAGGATGTGCTCTTGCCGCCACTACACAGTCCCCAGGCTGTCGCCTAGTCGTTTAGATGTCGTTCCAAGTGGACCTCCTCCAGAATGTGTAGGAATGCCCCGGGTAACTATAGTTAAACACCTGTGAAGTGCACAATTCCATCTTGCTGTACATGGCAAGGATCCTTTCTGCGATTCTACGCACCACGAGATATGGCGAACGTTTGAATGGTGAATCTGAGAAGGATGGTGTTTCTCTGTGACATGTGGTCCGTGTAGTTGAGCACCACCACCAATTACAATGACCTGACCTGTGGTGGACCCCTGTGTGCCTTCCAGTCGGTGCAACTGTCTTTCGTGGAATTTGGGTAGTCCCAATCCTTCATATTAACTAATTGGGAGTCCAGTTGTTGTGTGTTTTCCTTGAATCCCACACGAGTTCGAGGGAGTGCGTTCCTGCCTAGGAATCGTGTGCAGGGCCAGTGCATGTCATTCCTCACTTCAGGAGCATGCCAGAAGGTTACCAGGGACCGTTCCCGGTGTCCAAACAGCCAACGTAGCTCAAATATTGGTTATTGACAGGTGATTCTGCATGTATAAAAGTCGGTAGCACAAAAAAGTTTTCCGTACCTTCCAGCGTGTCAACCCCGCACCTTGAACCCCTGGTAAAGCAATGTGCGGGTTTAGTCGCCTGCGGAGTTCCACGGGATCAGCCGTGCGACCTGAATCCTCTGGTCAATGTCACAAGGCTGCTTCGACAGTTCCACCTTCCTGAACCTGCGCAGATGCTTTGCAGTTGTGCAACACAGCCCACGACAGTGCCACTTCGGAACTCGAGTTCAGTTCTGCAAGCATTCATTCAGTGCACAGGAATGGCAGTGTTCAGTCTGCCGGATGTAATATCTTTTGACTTGGAACACTCCAGCGTACCTTGCATATCCATTCATGTCCTGACACCTTGTGGATAACCGTCAGTGGCCGAGCGGTCTGGGAAGCCCAGGTGTGACCAAGTGTGTCAAATTCCTGAGAGCTGCTCACAAGTGTGGACCCTTCTGTATGTGTGGGCCGTGCAAGGGATCTACATCAACTGAGCTCACAGTATCAGAATCCATTTCAGTGCTCCAACGAGATCCTTCCTATGTTACCTACTGTCTTGATTGGTTCACTTGATTGTCATTCTTTTTTAAATGGACTCGCACTTGTGTTCAGCGCCTCCATGCCGATGTCATGCCAGGTCTGGAACCTTCTGCGGTTGCCGGAGCATGGGCCTTTCCCGTCAGGCCTCGCCAATGCACATGAGTGTCCACAATGAGTGTCACCACGAAGATCCTTGTCCGGACTTGTGCAAGGCGTGCCAGTGTTAGCCCATCAAAGTGTTGGCAAGCCTACAGATGTTCAGTCTTGTGCGCTACCATGAATCTCCTTAGAATTATCATTCTATCAAATTCATTGGTTTATCTTTTTTTTTTTGTTTTTTATTTCAATTAAATATTGAAATTCAATACGTTTTTACCTTGTAAATTTAATTGTTTCTTCCTGTGTATCATATCAAGTGAGAACATATCTATGGTTGAAAGGATACTTAAATTGTGTCACTTAAATATACATCTATTCATTTATGAGGATATGTTTCAAAATCTTATTGATTCATACAATAAAGTTAAGTTGATTCAAATCATAGGTAAAGTGAGTGTTAATAAGATGTGATAATATGTGATCGTCTTAGATGTGATATTGATAATTTTGCTACTTGCTAAACTAAACTGATATTTAGTTACTTGCATCTTCTTAAATCAAATTTAGAATAGCATAAATAGACATTTTTTACGCTAATTAAATGTTGCACGTTTTACTAATGGATTTAGTTTAAATTTAAAATAATTTTTTTTCATTAAAGTTGATATTTTTAGTTATTTATAATCTCTTTTATTAAATAAAATTTGATTATTTTTTTTATTTGAATCTTTTTTTTTCTTTTAAATAATGTAATTTAAAATAATTTAAGAAAATTATTTTCTTTATATTGAGAGAAAGTATAATAAATTACAAAAAAGAAATAAATTTGAGGTTAGAAATTTAAATGTGCATTTAATTACTTTTAAAAATATTATTTAAGGAGGTTGTAATCGAATTTTCATACTTTGTATTCATTGAGGGAAAATCAGATAAGAACTCGAGTTATTGCTTGAGGTATGGCAAGTTGATAACAAAATGTCTGCTCAAAGATTATGTGTAATTTTACTGCTGCGCCAGATCTGACAGATGGTCAACCAACTTCTTAGTTATTCGACCAGTAAGGACTTTGTTCAAATGCATTCAGGGTGAAATGGACTTTTCCTATTATAGTTAAACTGTTCAGGTAAGGACATTCTTTGAAGTTCAGGTTGGGATAGTAAGGAAACTCATTTTAATGCTTTTATGCACAAGCATTTTGTTATCTGACAAGCTTTTGCTATGAACGTATGGAGACAATTGCAAGACAATCTTGGGTGATGTCCCAACAGTCAGTTCGTAACAATGGAAGCTTGTGCGCTTGCTACATGGCAGTCACATCGCTAGTTGTGATGTCGATGCACAAGGAACTTCGCAACCCAGTGTTGTCTTGCGGGAACAGTGTTTCAAACAGTGTGAATATCATCAGTGACTGGGTAATGGAACAGGGTTCTTACGTGCGACCTCCATTTAGCTAATGCAGAACAATCTTCTAGGACCCATTAGGCTCTCGGTCGTTTCAATGAAGATTGGTCGATATTTTGTGCACACATACGGACCGACATTGTCCGCCTGGCGGTGCAAATCCTCATGCGGAGATTGAGTTGTGAAGTCCTGCTGCCATACTGATCACCTGGGCCATGACGCGTGTTCGAATTCCCAGCAACAGCATTGAGACCACGAAGTGCCGAGATCATGCCAGGTGTGTGTAGGGAAGGCAAGCTACAATTTGCCTATTCTGTTGGTTAAAGGCCCTCACAACTTGATTCCAACCCCAGGAACCTTAGACTTGGTATTACGTGGCTAATGCAGGAAATTTTGCGTCAATTTTTGTACCGATCCTCAAGGCTCCACCCGAAGTTGCAGGACAGTTACAAGCTTGGATAGTGTTCATTGACACTGCGTGTGCCATGCCATGTGACCGCTTCATTGGCAGCCCGGGTTCCTGGATCCTTGTCATGTGCTGAGGAGTAAGTGTCAATGCTGCACATGGTACCAATGCGCATAGTCTGCCCCTGGGTTTACATTCTTGCCAAGCTGCATGTCAGAATCTTGCAAGTTTCAGTGGAGCACATGCAAGGTGAGACCTATAGTACATCCGTTGCATCTGTTCGCCTTCAGCTTGCCCAGATTCAAATTCTTTGCCATCCTATGTACCTGCATGGTAGTAGAGAACGGGCACGGTCATGTTGCTGTGCCAGGGGTGCTCAATCTAACCCATCCACTTGGCAGGCCACAATATGTTCCAATTCCTACTGTGCACTTAATGAGGTCCTCATCCAAAGTCGGTCCCATGTCTGGACCGTGAGTGTTGGGTCGCCAGTCACAATTGTTCAATTCTTTGCCTAAGGGCACACCTGCACCCTATGTATCAGCAATCCTTTCCTGTGGCCAACGTCAGTGCGTTAGCTGGATAGCTTACGTTCTTCGTAGTTACAGTCTCACCAACCTGCAGCCATGTTGCCCAGCAGTTTCCTTCGCATTTATGCAATCTTGCTTGCTTGGTCTTCCAGGTTGCAGGTCACCATTTGCAGCCTTCTATTGCTTGGAAGCTATCCAAGCCATCCATTTGATCCACAATTAAGATCTTCCAGTTCTAATCCAAATGTCGTTTGCTTTCTTTTTTGTTTTATTGCAGATTGTAATATCATCAATCTTGTTCCTTCGCAGAACAAATCTCCCCTTGTATCTACAAGTAACGATTCTCTCATTATTTATAATTAGTTTCAATTTTTGTCAAAACATTCAAAAACGTTTGGTCATCTACTAATGTCCAACTCCAACCTAATATCAAGTCTTCATTAGCTCAAGTTATTCTAACACTAATTTGTTACATTTCTTAAAATTCCTTGATTTGTTTGGTGGAACTTCATATTGTAGCCTTATTGTGGGGGAAACCCCTTGTGTCCTTCCCCGTGCGGTGCAAACTCTAAATCCCCGTAGATTGGAGGGGTCCCCCAATGTTCCTGTCTACCAAAACTACATGGGAATCCACCCAATTTTTTCGCCCAAAGTGCGTATTTCCCAATGTCCCACAACAGAGCTTGCATGAAGAGAAGGCCGAATCCATCCCGGGTTCGTGTGGTGCGGGGGCACAGTGCAATGTCACAACCACACCCCCAGTGTCAAAATGTCCTAAGGTTTTTCACGGGAAAGACCCGTTCACCAACTCCCTACCCAAAAACCCACCGCCACGTAAGCTCTATAATATTGGTTTTTGGGACGGGTAATTTACTAGCACGGGTATATAAAGTGGGTCAGCAAAAAAAAATTTTTCCGTTTCTCTTCCACTGCGGGGGCACCCCCCAGCACCCTTGCAACCCCATCCCCTGCCTCAAATCACATGTGCAGATGGTGTTTGCACTCCCCTCCTGAGTACCAAGGTGATCCTTACACTGGCTGCCGACCTGAATGCTTCTGAGCACGGAGTGTCCCCCGAGACAAGGCCTGCATTCCCCAAACAATGTTCCGATCCTTGTCCGGAACCTCGGTCAAGAGGGCCCTTTGCGATGTTGTGAACCACATTTCCCAAAGTGCACCCCACAAAGGGGGAAAACTGGGAATCCTTTTTTTCATGTAGGCCAGTGCAAGGTATGTAATGTAGTTAATGTAGTGTTGACCTTAGGGAAAACACAATTCAGACACAGTTTCTGGCCCCTTGCGATTGTTATCACCCTTTCATTGTCTTTGAAAAGCCCTATTGTCCCTGAATCCTTGCAATCCATCACCATGTGGCCCGAACAGCCAGTGTGGGAGATAAACGGCCAGGCGTGTGTTCTTGCGTGCGGCTACTGGAAGTCCACAGGATGTCGACCAGAATGTGTTGTCAATTCTGACTGTAACTTGAATGAGGCTTGTCGAACCAGAAGTGCAGGGACTTGTCGGAACCTGTGGTGTTGGGGCTCGTGCAAGTCATAACACAATCCATCTGCAGCTGCCCACCACGCTATCAGGAGATCATTCCTCAGATGCATACTCAGGCTGCGCAGCAGAACGGAGCGCACATGCGGCAGTAGACTGTGTAGATGAGATGCGGTGGTACCGCTCTGCACATGTTCAGTACAGGATCCTCAATGCAACGTTCAGTGGACGTGGAAAACTATCTATGAGTGTTCAAGCACTCCTTGCGTATCCTCACGCCTCTGTGTTGTTGTTCAGCGTTTGAAGACGGAATCTGCAGTCCACTTGTGGCCCAAATCGGTCGTGAATGAATGGAAGGAGTGTCTTGTGCAACTACATCGGCATCACAGGTGTCGGCTGAGTGCGTTGTGATTCGGATGCAAGAAGGCATCTCAACGAAGTGTGTGGATCCTTGCGGAACTAGGGTAATCCTGTAAGTATCAACAAGTCCAATCTGTAGCTTCAACTGGTACACGGGATCTTGTCTCAGATCTTCCCATCCAGTAAGTATAATTGGCAGGAATACAAGTTTTAAGTGATATTGAGTATAGTGACGTTGTTTTTGAACTGTGTGTATATTTTGTAGCACACCACCAGTTAAACGGACTGTGGTGAGACTGGTGCATTCCGTGGGTTGCATCTCATCCGTAGATGAGTGTCGAATTTCCTGATAAAATAATGGAGTCACCCAATGTCGACAATGGCGTGATTTCTGATTCAAAGTTGCATGGAAAAGGAGATATGCAGGTTCTGGTCAGGACTGCAATGTTCAAAACTCATTGCATGTCCTAGGTTTCAGGAGACGTTACAACTGTATCAACCACCAGAGCTCTAATTTGGTTAAGAGTAATTCTAGACGGTTAAGCGGTCAGGACAATTTTGTTTCTCTCAGCTGGGAGGCCCAGCGACTTGAATATCCCGGCAAGTGCACAGTGTCAGAGGTGTTTGAGTGCTCTGAGACCAAGGATGTTTCGGCTGGGCTGAATCGTTGACACCGGAGGCCCGAGCAGGCCTGGCATGAAAAAGTGTCCGTCCTTCCGGACCTGGGTCAATGCCTTGCGTGTGGACAATTCCAAGTCAGCTGCCACGGGATCTGGAACCTTTGTGTGTAGGCAGTCAAGGTGTATGTAGTATGTAGGTGACTTGAATGCAAATGCACACGTCTGGCCGATGGTATCACTCTTTATGCTTTGCACAGTCCATGCGTGTCCTTCATCTCACAGGGCCCCGCCATGCGAGATACGGCAGCGGGTGTTCTTGGTGCCGGCTCTTGGGAAGTCAAGGCCAGATGTGCATCTGAGACTGATGGCGTGCCAAGGCAGACCTGCCGGACGGGTGTGGCTGTGCACAATCAGACACATGCAATGGACTTTCCGTACCAGAGTTTCTAGTATGATTAGAGTGGTCTTTAAATTTGTCGGTCACGACGTGTCCTGGTCGATTTGCGACTTTTAGGGAACTGCGCGTGACTGCAGCTCCAGGGTCCAGGGGGCAGCCGACACTTGGTCGTGCCGGAAGTGACGGTCGACATGGGCTGGGTCACACAGCGTGCCAGTCAGCAGAACACAGATGTCGAATCGTCTAGGTTTGGTGCCAGTGCGTGGAGTGTGTTGCTTCAACTGGATGTTGGCATGATCCTTTCCTTCTTGTCACAGTGGAATTCTTTCAGTTACATCGTCAATCGTTTTTTTCGTTTTTGTTATTTAGTAACTGATAATTTTCAATGAGTCAATTAATCTCTTTGATCTAGAATATCTCATTATCGTCTTAATTTTCGAATATATCTCTTTTTTACTTTCAGTTTATCATTTCCAATTCTTGGTTTGGAATCCTTAGGTTCCAATCATAATAATTCTTTAAATGGCTGTGTCTTGTGGTGTCGAACGTAATTTCAATTTCTATCAGTCTTCAAATTCAGATTTAGTTATAGAATTAGATTTTCAACTATTATTTTATAATACGAATTTTTTTTTAATTGTTATATCACTTTATGTAAAATTTTAGTTTAAAATTACATGGTTTATAAATTTTTTTCTTAATTTAGTTAGTGATTCAGATTAGATATAATAACATCTATTTATTAGAATAATTAATTTCTGATATTTAGAATGGTACTTTTTTTCTTTAAATGTATTGAAAATAATTTTGAAATTTATTTTTTCAATTTATAATGAAAGTAGTATAATAAAAATCTATGAGAATAATAAATGGTAGTATAATTTATTGAAATTAAAATTATTTAAAAAATATGATGTTATGAGTGTTAGGATATTAAATAATTTAAGTTGTTCTGATGAAACTTCCGGAAAATATCATGGTTTCCGTAAGTAAATATATTTCGAAAATGTTGATCTGACTTCGAAGGAATTTTTGAATCACGGGTGCTGCAGTATTAAATGGATTTTCAAAAATGTATATTAGAATAGTCAGGAAATGTTAATGAATTGGTGTACATGATTTTCATGCTAGCTAAAGGGTTCATTCGATTTACGTTAAGTTTATAAGAAAATAACTAGAGATATTTTGAAAATTCTGGGGAGTATCAAACTTTCATTGTGTATTTTCAAGTATTGGGACCGTAGTTTCTGCATTCCATTCTTGTGTCACTCAGTTGAGTAAGCAGCGTGCTCTTGCTGCAATAATGCAGGCAAGGCTGTCGAGTGCTGGATTTGGAGTTCCAGAGGCATGTCAACAACTGGGCTCCCGACAGTTGAATAGCGAATGTCATAGCCCTTGTAGTGTCACAGCATGTGCGTTTCTAGTTCTAGGTGAACAAGGTTTTTCGAATTCGAATCTGTATTGTTTGCTGTTGTCTATTAGCACCGTTAACAATGTGGAGGAAAAGTTTGATCCCGGGCTGTACCCAATGTTTTGTGACAGTGTGTTTTGTACCACTAAACCACCTTCGTGGGACCTTGTCTCCGAAGTGTTCAAATAATCTGAGATCGGTGTTGCAGTTGTTACAACTAACTGAGCCCATTGTCGGGATCGCCTTCCCGACATGCAGCACAAGTTCTGAAAAGTGCGGTCTCCAGTTTTTTGAGGCCATGCAATGAAACCATCCATCTGCAGTCGAAGGGTACCAGGACCGTCCCAAGCTATCAAACACCACCGATCTAATTGTTTGCCGGAATCTACAGTGGATAAACGTTCCAAAGAGTTTCGTTCTTCCAGCTCGAGATTCCAGGCCTGCAGAATTCCCGCGTTTCATGCAATCAATGTTTACGTCCTGCTGATACCATCGTACCTGTACAATCATGGTACGACTTAATGGTTTAGTGTTCCAAACAGGCCTTCATCCGAAACAATTCTTCGATGTCGGTCAAGATGCCTTCAGGATTGACCTTCCAATTGCAGTGCCTTTAGGGGAACTGGATCTTTTGCATAGGCATGCAAGTGAGTCTTAATGTTACATTTGGTACATGAGACATTGCCCCTTGCGATTGTTGCCCTTTTCATTGGTCTTGCAGTCTTTGCAACTTGCATATCACGTGGCACATCCAGCGTGCTGGAAGGCCCGGCGTGTGTTCCTTGCGGTACTGGATCCAAGTCACCATGTTGTCAATTACTAACGGGAATGCTGCACAGTCGGGCCCTGTCTGGACCGGTTGAGTCTACCGATCAGGTCCTTATCGTGCTCGATGTCACTGTCGCTGTTCATTTATCAGACTTGTCAGCTCGTTCTATCCAGTTCCCCCACTGCTGATCTGTCAGGTCTTGATCTTGCTTTGTATCTTTTCTTGCACCAGTCCACCAACTTGTCCCATTTCCATTCGTATTTCGTCATCTGTCATTGTTCCTGGGTTCTGCCACCATCGACCTAGAATTGCCTCAATCACATTTGAATCTGATCTTGGATTCATGTTTTTTTAACCATATTGAGTTTGTTCTTTATTACATCTTATCAATAAAAATTTCCATTGTTTTAATTAATAAAATTCTTTTCTATATATTTGTAAATTATGTTAATAATTTATTATAAATTTCAATGTTTATTAATTAATAATCATTTTTATTAAAAACTAATAATTATTTATTTTATTAATTGAAAAAAATTAAATTTTCAATTAAATTATACACTTATTTAAATATTAATGTTGAACTATGATGTTTGGATATATAATAAGTAAATCTTAAAATGGTTTTTTTATTAAGTTTGTTAGTTTTAATAGATTTTATACTATTAAAACTAATTGTAATTCTTAATTTAGAATTTTATAAACTTTTATTAATTTAATATAATTTTTTTTATATTTTAATTCTTACTAATAGGTGTTTAATTGTTTAATTAAAACTATGAAATTAATTTAATTTATAATTAAATTAATTTTAAAATATTGATTTGTTTTTTTAAATATTTAAATTTATTTAATTTTATTTAATTAGTTAAATTTTTACAGAAAAAATTTTTTATTTCTAATTGAAATGGAATAGTGTAATAAAATACTTTAATAATGATTGGTTGAATGTAATTAGAAAATATATGTTTTTTAAAAATTTTTTCAAAAAGGTTTATATGTATTCTCAGTGAAAATGCGTTGAGGAGAAGTAGAACACACTTCCTTTGAAGCTTTGGGGACCATTGGTTAAGCTGCGTTGTAGGAACCCTGATTAGTCTTAAATGTAATATATTGTAGTCACTTTCTGATATGTTCTAGTAGGTTCTATGATTGAACTTCTTCTTTGGAACAGTATAGTGTTCATTGTAATTTCTTTTGACGTAATTCGTTTACTATGACGTGTTGAGTGTAACTCTTTTCCTTTTAAGGCTTCAAGTTTGGTGAGAATAGTCTTCTCACTTGTTGGCTTAAAGGTGTTGGTGTTTAATGGTCCGGTTGTGTCCGATTAGATTCCTTGCAGTGGGGTACAGTTCAACATAGGATAATCCGTCTTTGAATTCAGGGCTTCTTCAATATCTGTAACTAGTTTCGTACCTTTTGGTCTGCGTCTTTCTAATTGGATTTACGTTTTGACCCTACATGTTGGGAGTCCCCTATTGTCCCGGTCTTATCTATCAGATTGGGCCGTTCAATGCGACATACTTACGGTGAGCCCATGCGTATTTTGAGCCATCAGATTCACCTACGGAGACTGCCCCTCTGCTTCCAGTCGATAATATCATGTATTCTGTGATACTGGTTTTTTCAGGACTCTATTTTCTTAACCATGTCTGACCTTCAGTTTATCATTACCGCGGTCATAAACATCAGATTGAGTTCGTTGTACCCGTCACATTCTTCAATCACGTCAGGAGTCGTTCCTGACGCCAGCGTCAACACGTTCATCTTTTCCTGCGGCCGAATCGACAGTGTGAGGTGCCATTCAGCTGTGCACCAAGGAAATTAGACCGTGGTTCATTGCAGTGCCAAGTATGGCAAATGTGTCCTTGCTGACGGTGGTCAGGCATTGGATGCTTTTCATGTTGCAGCATTTGTTATGTCATTATTGTTACCCACGCATGTCGGAACCTTAGTCCGCATGTGGTTTCGCCGGTTTGATCCGTTTCTTAGAATGCTAAGTCCTTGTAGTTCCCTGGTATCTCGTTTTCGATGCTAGCGGTGATCACGGTCCCATTCGACGGATGCGACCAGTGTGCTGCCTGTCCTGCCTTGCTAATGATCGCCCTATGTCTTCCATGAGATTGGAGGTGGTCCGTCATGTTCCTGTCTACCTAACTACATGGGAAGTCCACCCAATTGTCGACCAGAGTGCGTGATTTCCTCGGAATGTCCCAGCAACAGAGCTTGCATGAGAGAGAAGTGCCGAGATCCATGCCCAGGTTCGTGTGGTGCAGGGGCACAGTGCAATGTCATCAACCACACTCCAGTGTGCACATGTCCTGAAGGTTACACAGGAGACCCGTTCACCAACTGCTATCCAAAACCACCGCCACGTAAGCTCTATAATATTGGTTATTGACAGGTGAATTACTAGCACTGGTATATAAAGTCGGTCAGCACAAAAAAATTTTTCCGTTTCTCTTCCAGCTGCGGAGGCACCCCCCAGCGACCCTTGCAATCCATCTCCCTGCGGCTCAAATGCACAGTGTGCAGATGGTGTTTGCACGTGCCTGCCTGAGTACCAAGGTGATCCTTACACTGGCTGCCGACCTGAATGCGTTCTGAGCACGGAGTGTCCCAGAGACAAGGCCTGCATTCGAAACAAGTGTTCCGATCCTTGTCCAGGAACCTGCGGTCAAGATGCCATTTGCGATGTTGTGAACCACATTCCAATGTGCAGCTGCCCACAGGGGAAATCTGGGAATCCTTTTGTTCAGTGTAGGCCAGTGCAAGGTATGTAATGTAGTTAATGTAGTGTTGACCTTAGGAAATGCACAATGCAGACACAGTTTCTGGCCCCTTGCGATTGTGTATCACTCCTTTCATTGTCTTTGCACAGCTCCTATTGTCGTGAATCCTTGCAATCCATCACCATGTGGCCCGAACAGCCAGTGTCGGGAGATAAACGGCCAGGCGGTGTGTTCTTGCGTGCCGGGCTACTTGGGAAGTCCACCAGGATGTCGACCAGAATGTGTTGTCAATTCTGACTGTAACTTGAATGAGGCTTGCTCGAACCAGAAGTGCAGGGACCCTTGTCCTGGAACCTGTGGTGTTGGGGCTCGCTGCCAAGTCATCAACCACAATCCAATCTGCAGCTGCCCACCACGCTACTCAGGAGATCCATTCCTCAGATGCATACCTATACGTAAGAATCCCTTCCATCAAGTATTGGTTCACGGTCACTGACGTTGTCTTTGCATTGGTTCACATTGATTTGTGTTCGATTCTTTTTTCTTAAAGCGGACACCCCTCCACCACCACCTGTGAATCCATGCCAGCCTTCTCCATGTGGCCCAAATGCTCAGTGCCAGGTAGCTGGCGATAGCCCTTCGTGTTCCTGTTTGCCGGAGTACAAGGGCTCTCCACCCAACTGCAGGCCTGAGTGTGCCAGCAACAGCGAGTGTGCCAGCCATCTAGCATGTATCAACCAGAAGTGTCGAGATCCTTGTCCAGGGCTCTGTGGTGCCAATGCAGAGTGCAGAGTGGTTAGCCACACCCCAACATGTGTGTGTGGTATAGGCTATACAGGAGATCCATTCACATCTTGTGCGCTACAGCAATGTAAGAATTTCTTCTTACATGTATTATCACAATTCCTTATCAAAATTATTCGGTTTTTTTTTTTTCTTTTTTTTTTTTTAATTTCTAAGTAACTTTGAATATAATAACTATTCTCCAAACTCGTTGAGTTACCGAATAAAATATTGAAATCCCTTCTTGTGTATATACATATCACAGTGAGAACATTACCTCTCATCAGAGTTAATGATACAGGTGAATCTTAAATTTGTGTCGAAAACATAAATAAATACCTTCTGTCATTTTCACCTTAGATCGATGACTATCTAAATTCCAAAAATACTCTATGAAGGATACTGAATACAATAAAGCTTTAAGTTATTCCAATATACAAATAAGTGGCTAAAAGTTGAGTTTAATAATGAGTCGTGAGTGTATTTAGGTGGAGTGATCTTAGATAGGGTAGATATTGAATAATTTTGCTATCTTGCTTCATGACAAACAGCTCTGAATAGATTTGATAAGTTTTTACTTGCATTCTTGACTGAAACAACTTACAATACTGACTACATATAAGTACAGCAACCAACAGCTTTTCTTTTGTGACTGACATTTTGAGAATAGCTCTGCACGTTGTAAATGAACTGGACTGTTTAGGTTGCCTGAAAATCTAAAACAATGGGGTTAAATTTTTTTCCCGTTAAATTAGGTGTAGTGCTCTTCAGGAATAAGGATTGTATAATGAACATCTTTGTATATAAATAGGAAAATTCTGGATTAATTTGTAGTATATTTAGTACTGTCTTCACTTTTTGTTTCCTTTTAAAGTTGCTATTATGTAAATAATTTTTTTATCTGACAATCTGTATTTTTTTTTCATATAATTGATGAAATGGTAAATAGGTAGATGAATAAAAATACCACAAAGAACGAAATAACAAATGAGGGTGTAGAAATTGTATGGTGGACAAGTTAAAATTACTTTTAAAAAAATGATTTGATGTTTGATGGATGGGTTGGTATATAGAGAATATTCAGTAACTTTGAGGTTGATTCCATTGCAGTGGAGCAACTTCCCCAGGAAAGGCCCACTCCATGCGTTCCTTCCCCGTGTGGAGCTAATGCAGTTTGCAGGGAACAAAATGGTGCAGGTTCATGCACATGCCTGCAGGATTATGTTGGCAATCCTTACGAGGGCTGCCGGCCAGAGTGCATTCTGAACACAGACTGTGCTTCAAACAAAGCATGCATCAGCAACAAATGTCAGGACCCATGTCCAGGAACGTGTGGTCAGAATGCAGATTGCCAGGTGGTGAACCATCTGCCTTCTTGCACATGTCGTCCAGGCTACACAGGGGATCCATTCCGATATTGCAACGTTCAGGCTGCGGAACGTAAGGAAAAAACCTATATCCTAATGAGATAGTTTTGTCACAAAGCACTTCACTTGGCGTGTTATCCTCACAGTCCTTCTCTGTGTGTGTATTGTTCAGCGGTTGTGGAAGAACCCGGAGATCCTTGCAGTCCATCTCCTTGTGGGCCCAACAGTCAGTGTCGTGAAGTGAATGGACAGGCAGTGTGCTCTTGCCTGCCAACGTACATCGGCAGTCCACCAGGCTGTCGGCCTGAGTGCGTTGTGAGTTCGGAGTGTCCACAGAAGAAGGCATGCGTCAACCAGAAGTGTGTGGATCCTTGCCCGGGAACTTGTGGTTTGAATACACGCTGTGAAGTGATCAACCACAGTCCAATCTGTAGCTGTCAACATGGCTACACAGGGGATCCTTTCTCCAGATGCTATCCCATCCCACGTAAGCATAATTGGCAGGAACAAAGTTTTCAAGTGATATCTGAGTATAGGTGACTGGTCTGTTTTTGTGAACATGTTGTCGTATACTTTTGTAGCACCACCACCAGTTAAACCGGCACCTGTGGTGAGGGACCCTTGTGTGCCTTCCCCGTGCGGTGCAAACTCTCAATGCCGTGAGATTGGAGGTGGTCCGTCATGTTCCTGTCTACCTAACTACATGGGAAGTCCACCCAATTGTCGACCAGAGTGCGTGATTTCCTCGGAATGTCCCAGCAACAGAGCTTGCATGAGAGAGAAGTGTCGAGATCCATGCCCAGGTTCGTGTGGTGCAGGGGCACAGTGCAATGTCATCAACCACACTCCAGTGTGCACATGTCCTGAAGGTTACACAGGAGACCCGTTCACCAACTGCTATCCAAAACCACCGCCACGTAAGCTCTATAATATTGGTTATTGACAGGTGAATTACTAGCACTGGTATATAAAGTCGGTCAGCACAAAAAAATTTTCCGTTTCTCTTCCAGCTGCGGAGGCACCCCCCAGCGACCCTTGCAACCCATATCCCTGCGGCTCAAATGCACAGTGTGCAGATGGTGTTTGTACGTGCCTGCCTGAGTACCAAGGTGATCCTTACACTGGCTGCCGACCTGAATGCGTTCTGAGCACGGAGTGTCCCAGAGACAAGGCCTGCATTCGAAACAAGTGTTCCGATCCTTGTCCAGGAACCTGCGGCCAAGATGCCATTTGCGATGTTGTGAACCACATTCCAATATGCAGCTGCCCACAGGGGAAGTCTGGGAATCCTTTTGTTCAGTGTAGGCCAGTGCAAGGTATGTAATGTAGTTAATGTAGTGTTGACCTTAGGAAATGCACAATGCAGACACAGTTTCTGGCCCCTTGCGATTGTGTATCACCCCTTTCAATATTCTTTGCACAGCTCCTATTGTCGTGAATCCATGCAATCCATCACCATGTGGCCCGAACAGTCAGTGTCGGGAGATAAACGGCCAGGCGGTGTGTTCTTGCGTGCCGGGCTACTTGGGAAGTCCACCAGGATGTCGACCAGAATGTGTTGTCAATTCTGACTGTAACCTGAATGAGGCTTGCTCGAACCAGAAGTGCAGGGACCCTTGTCCTGGAACCTGTGGTGTTGGGGCTCGCTGCCAAGTCATCAACCACAATCCAATCTGCAGCTGCCCACCACGCTACTCAGGAGATCCATTCCTCAGATGCATACCTATACGTAAGAATCCCTTCCATCAAGTATTGGTTCACGGTCACTGACGTTGTCTTTGCATTGGTTCACATTGATTTGTGTTCAATTCTTTTTTCTTAAAGCGGACACCCCTCCACCACCACCTGTGAATCCATGCCAGCCTTCTCCATGTGGCCCAAATGCTCAGTGCCAGGTAGCTGGCGATAGTCCTTCGTGTTCCTGTTTGCCGGAGTACAAGGGCTCTCCACCCAACTGCAGGCCTGAGTGTGCCAGCAACAGCGAGTGTGCCAGCCATCTAGCATGTATCAACCAGAAGTGTCGAGATCCTTGTCCAGGGCTCTGTGGTGCCAATGCAGAGTGCAGAGTGGTTAGCCATACCCCAACTTGTGTTTGTTCTGTTAGCTTCATGGGAGATCCTTTTACTCAGTGCATCATTATACAGAGTGAGTGTGTGTAATTCTTCATTATCAATTAGATTTCGTAGCTAATTTGTAAGTAAAGATTTTTTATTGTGGTGTTGTTACCTGCTTGGAGTAATTTGAATGGTTTTTATTCGTGTCACACAGAGTTATTTCATTTTCATGAGCAGCTTGATTTAGTTGATTATATAATTTTTTAGGGGATAGTAATTTTTTTGTACTTTTGTGGTTTGTTTTTTACTGATATGAGAAATTTTAAAAAATTTAATTTAAAAAAATTTTTTTTTAATATATTAATTTCATAAATATTGTGATAAATTCAGTATTCTTTATTTTTTATTATTTTCTGATTGTTACATTCTTTAATTTATCACTTCATATTAATATTTATTGTTAGCCTACTTTTCTGTCTGTGTGTGTTTTCTCTCTCTCTCTCTCTCTGTGCAACTCTTCTTTTGAATTCATGAACCAAATTTCTCCACACTCCTTACACATATAGCAATCAGTAATCACATACAAATTTTATATTTTTCTACCATGCAGTGTGTCTACCTTTAAAATTGTTGTCATTTTAATATTTAGATTTTGTTGTGTTATCTTCTGAACCTTTTAACTAATTTATATTTCATCCTGTGTTTTGACATTTTATCATGTATTCAATGAACTTAGATGTGTATATCATTGGTGGTCTGCTATTTTAGAAAATAGTATTACATGAATCAGTTATCTTATATCTCAAAACTTTTTTACCCAATTCTCACCAAATCTGATATCTATATAATACTATCCTAATGCATGTAAAGAGATGAATTGTAATTGTATAAGGCACTTATTTTCAAAATGATGACGATACAATTATTTAACTTTTATTTGCTATATCTACCATACATTATTCTGATTTTGTCTTAACTTGCTGAAACTATTTATTACAAACATCATTATGCCAACACACAGCCAATTAAGTCTGACGCCGTCGGGTGAGACACGAGACGAACAATGATACAATTACTTACTGATGATATGGGTGCCAGTGGTGCTTCCTAATCACCACACTGTTGAGACTCAGGGTTCTCAGGGATGCTATGGGTTTTGTTTGTCTGTCTCACCCGAGCATACTTACAAACACATTAGCAATACTAAACTTTTACTAAACATTTTAACACTTTGAAAAAGAAACACATGTGGCTAGGACACCTTCACTACAAATGAAAGAAGATGGTTCACTGTGATTCATGTTTTATTTATACCTTTTATACAAATCAACGTGCCATGAAATTAATGATACACTCGGTCATGTCTAGCTAACTCCGCTTGGGTGCTCCCCAGACTGCAATTACTCTAGCGCATGCCTAGATGGATGCTCTCACCGCAGTGTATGAAAACACAATCTTCACAAGGGAAGAGAGTCAACAACCGCTAGGGTGGACTAACGATTTTCCCTGTAGATAGGACACGGTGAATTATAAAATAAAACACTTGATGATACATTAACATGTGTGATTACTTGGCATCACTAACGCAAACTCGTCTGGGCTCGCTTGCCAGCACATGGATATTGTGGTGATGGCCTATACACAGAGCCAGCTAGGACGGAAGTAATATCACTGTACACAAATTACAAAATTACATAAATTGCACAAAGACCCTTAAAAGATGATGGGGCACGAGATGAGTAGTCACAATAAACACACACATGTGTGAAAACAAGTTTATATGGCACGGATGCCGCTGGATAAATTTTTAATGGACCATGTGGTGCAGGTGAAATTGCAATATTTCTTCATGGAAACTGCAAATTAAATTCAAACAAAATATAATTCTGGTAGAGAAAATTATTCTCTTTGCAATTACAGTGGTTACAGATGTGTAGCATGCCTAATGAAGGAAAAAGCAAACATTAACGTGACAGCATGGTCATACACAAAAAGCATCAATCAAATGAAAAAAATACATTGAACCCTGAAAAAATTGACATAGAACCCTGAAATAAATTGTGGCACACATGGTTGTTATACAAATAAACTCTCAAAGCACAAGGATGGTGCAGACATGGACTTGGCGGCGATTAGCCACGTGGTTGTACATGATGTTGCAGTAAAATATTTAAACATGAACTATACCCTCAAATACGTACATAGAATTAAAGCCCTTAAAATTGCACGCAGCAATAATATAGAAATTACAATGAAATGCCTTAAGCAGAAGTGGATAGGGCCTGATTCAAGTTTCGCAGGTTGCATGAGCTCTCTGACATATTTCTCCTCCTTCTCCTCTATTATGTTGAAAGTACCACAAGGGCGAAATAAATTAGTTAAGCGGAAGCATAATGCTGAGGAAATGTCTGGCAAAACGTACGCAAGCAAAGGTTAACCGGTATACTAAAAGTGCTATTGAAATCTATATCAGTGAACAAAAAGTTGTATTGCGTATGTGACAATGTCTTACCTCGCCAGCTCTCCTAGACAGACTGTCCAGAGGCAAGCGTCGCACGGACTTACCATAGCTGCCTACGGGGTTCACATAAGCGGAAGTGCTACGCACACCGAGTAAACTTTTATAAACTTGGAAAATAAAAATGGCACAAATAAATTAGATATTATTTCACATTTTATAATTTCCTTGTGAATTTACTGTATTATCTCAGTGTCTCTTTATGACGGCCTTCACACCGTAATATTAGTGTTCTTAATCTCTGTGCAGCGCGCACTTTGAATTTCATAACCAAACATTTTTAAAATAACAATAAACTCTTTAAAACACGGTAAGACATATCAAACCCAGAAAATAATAATAAAAGACACATTTTATGCTGCAAAATAATATTCTTTATATGAAAGTTCAAAAATATTGGCCTCTTTGCGAACGTGCATGTACACGTGACACGTGTGTGGTGAGCGCCGTCATGGGCTCTAGCACCGCTGGCTGTTAGCTGGCGTCAAGTCCACTATTTTGTAAGATAGCACTATCTGAATAAATAAAACTTTTATGTCATATCTTTGGAAACAATCTACAACTTGCTAACAAAATTTGCAGTGAGTAATACAACAGTAGACCATATTAATTTAAATATTTTAAGAAGATCAGATACTTATTTTCAGAATGGCAGGTATATTAATATTTTAGCTTAGTGTGAAAAATTTATGAAACCATGTATTTAATTTCAGCTTAACTTTATATGTTGGCAGTCTCTATGACAACAATCAAATGTGTCTACACAAAACCTATCCTCTGCACCATTTTTTAAGATAGTGCCTATTACGTTCCATCCAAGTCACTTCATTTTCTTGCATGCATTTACAAGTCACACAACTCGGCTTCACATTGGCGGCTTCCGAACTCACAACACATTGACTCGCTTGAAGATATAAACATCCAATCTTCCATTCACACTACTAACCTAACAACTTGCATTTACAGTAGAAGTCTTCTATACATAACAGGTTCCCTTTCTCAAAATGTCACAAAATCCGCAGCCTCCTGGGAGAAATGCTGTGTCATATGGAACAGCTGTGTGATGCAAGACCCTTCACTAATTGAGGGCCTTCGGTGCCTCCCTGGACTGGTGAATATTCTCCAGCACCTGCAATATCACCTGTTGGATGGCTTGTCACTGGCCAGCGCCGATCCACCTTGGGACTACTGCCAAACCCACGAAAAGGTGAAGAACCCCTGGAACCTGCAAAACTACCTGCCACTTCCGGTCGGGGAACCTCTGCATGGACCTGATCCGCATTAGGACTTCTGACAACTCCGCAGAACAGTGACGTCCCTCCAGAACATGCAGAATTATCTTCTGCAGCTGGCTGCTTTGCTGCTTACTGGTTCTCAAACACCCTGGGCTGGACTGCCCCTGTCGCCTGCATTGGTAGTTTGGCTACTTACTGAGAAGTCTTCTGGTGTTCCCATAAGTTCTGATCCACTCAGCACTGTAGCTGATCCATATGCTGCCTATTGTCACGACCTTGCTCATCCTGTACACTGTACGTCAAATGGCCTTCAGAAGCAATCACTTAACCCACTATCCACTTGGGCTCATGTAAATAATTCATAGCCACACAGCATCACCTAGCGAGAACTGACAAGCATGGAAGTTTGTGGCAGTCAGCGTTACTCCTTCTTGGTTACCTTGCTGTGAATTGGGGTGGGTTTTTGTCAATGCAGTCAACAGGCATCGGTTCATCAGCAACTCTGCTTGTGTTTTTTGGGACTCCGTACTGAGCATAGTGCGTAAAGATAGCAGCATATGTGCCAAGCATGTGCACCAATCCCCCTGCCTTAGCTTTCGCAATTTATGTTTTACCATTTGTACGTAACGTTCAGCCTGCCCATTTCTTGACGGGTGGTATGAAGGTGGAAATACTATCTTTATGCCATTCCTTTTCATAACAGTTGCAACATTTTGTGATCTGAAAGCAGTTCCATTATCAGATACATCATCAGGCAACCCATGGTAACTAAATATGTCACGTTATTCTTGTTAACTGTAGTTAATACCAGCAGACATATTTGTTACCCGTCGTACTTCAAGCCATTTCAAGTAGGCATCTACCTCAATAAGAAATATCACTCCCTCAAATGGTCCAGCAAAATCCATATGTAAGCGAGACCAACGCTTCTCTGGTGGTGGCCATGCTGCTGATTTTACCTTGGGTGGGTCATTATTGAAACCTTGGCATGTACCGCATCTCTGTACTACATTTTTGATTGCTGCATCCATCTTGGACCACCATACATAACTTCTGGTCACAGCCTTCATGTGCACCATTCCATCATGGCTCGCATGAAGCAACTTCAGTATTGCTGTCTCTAATCTGGCTGATATTACAACTCTATTCCCCCACAGTAGGCATTCCTTGTGCACAGACAGTTTGTCACATCATAAATAGTAAGGATGCACATAGTGGTCCTTTACAAAGGTTGGCCATCCGCTCCAGGTATAGTCCATTACTCAAGATAAAACTTCATCTTGTTTTGTTTTTTCTGCCACCTCCAATGGGTTTGTCAGGGTCTCAGGTGCATCTGCCAGCATTACGACATGGCATGGTGCAAGGACTTCAAATCCGGACTCTGGAGGAGCAAACGGCTAAGAGCATCAGCCTGGCCTATATTCCAGTTCGTATTCGAACATGGCCAACATCAGACTTCACCTTAGTAACTGAGAGGACAGTGTCTCTGGAATGGATTTATTTGGGTGCAGTATTTGGAAAAGTGGCTTGTGGTCAGTGACTGTCTTGAAAGACCTGCCACCCAGGTACTGCTTAAATTTGGTAACCCCAAAAATCACTGCTAGGACCTCATTATCAAATTGTGAATGATGTACAGTTTTTTGTAATGTTCTTGATCCAAACACAACTGGGGCCTCCACTCCTTCACCCATATAATGAGTGAGAACCATCCCTACCCCATAATCTGAAACATCACATGTTAAGGTCAGCGGCTTGCTGGGGTTATAGTGTACAAGCATCCAATCTGACTGCAGTAACGTTTTTGCTTTCTCAAACACCTGTGTGTGGTCTTCTGCCCATTCCCACTGAACCCCGGCATCGAGTAACATATGCAATGGCTCCAATATCTCTGCCCTGTTTTTTAAAAACCTTTTATAAAAGTTGAGAAGCCCAAGAAATGCCTGAAGTTCCTTCTTATTCTTTGGTACAGGTACACAATGTATGGCTTCTACCTTAGTGTTCAATGGATGAATGCCCTTGTCATCAACCTTATGTCCAAGGAATGTGACAGAATCCTTTGCAAAACAACATTTTGATGTTTAATGTTCACCTCATTATGATGAGATGAACATGGTCCAAATGTTAAAGTTCATTACACCCTGTAATAAAAATGTTGTCCAATAAAACCACTGTACCATGCACCCTACTAGAAGTGTGTCCATCAAGCACTGGAATATGGCTGGTCCACTACTCTCTCCAAAAATAATCTCCTTACCTTAAACAACCTTTCATCGTATTGACTGTGAGCAGCTCTGCAGTGGCATCATCTACTGTGACTTTTAAATAAGCCTCTTCTAAGTCCAATTTACTGTAGATCTGTCCCCCATCCAGCACAGTGAAAGCTTCTATAACCATAGGCAAGGGGTAAACATTCTTCTCTGAAACACTATTAAGCGTACTTTTATATAGTCACCACATAACTGCACAGAACCATCGCTCTTGACAATGGGTATCAAGGGTGTTGCCCAATTTGAAAATACCACTAGCTCATACACTCCATGCTGCACTAGATGCTCTATCTCTGCACTAACCCTTTTTCGCAGTGTAAAAGACACAGGTTGACTCTTCCTGAACACAACACTGGTCTGCTCTCTGGGTTGATAGTTATTGTTACTGGTGGTCCTACATATTTACCAAACTTATCCACTAAACACAGAAGGATGCAGATATTTTAACCTGGTTACATAGTCATGAACTTGATGCAGGCCCACTAGTTCAATTCCCAATGGTTTTAGCCAATAATGACCAAGCAAGCTGGGCCCATTTCCTTTCACCACCAAAAGCTCAAGTGGTACCCCCTTTATTTCTTGGTTTCACTTTAATGTCCAACACCCCCAGCACAGCTAAGTGTTCTTGTGACCATGTATGCACAACTACCCTAGCTTTCTTCAAGGGTGGCTCTTAGCCACAAGTACTTAAATGTCTGCCAACTTATAATGGAGTGGCCTGTTCCTGTATCTATCTCCATGATAAGATGTTTGACATTCAAGTCCACTTCCATGGACAATGGACCCATCCGGTTATTTGCCCACAAATTGTACAAAGAATAAACTACCACTTCGTCTGCTGGCTTATCATCCATTTCATCTCCTGTTTTCTCGTCTGTAACTGCAGTGTTCACTTGTAGATGTTGTGTCCCCCAGACACTATGTTGCTGCTGATCTTTGCCTGCTGCATCTGCCGATGACTGATGCTTTTTCTTGGATATATAAGCACGTTCAATGTGTCCAAGATTCTTACAGAACTGGCAAACTGCCTTGCTATGGTAGCAGTTCTCTGGGGAATGGCTTCCATTGCACCGCCAACATGACCAATGGCGATGTACAATCATTTTGTCTGGCTTAGGGACTCCAACTGTTCTCACATTCTTTGTATACATTTGGTGTATCTCTTCTCGGTGTACCTCGCTTGTAGCCATGGCATTTCGTATTTCCGCCATGTTCTTCCCTGTTGCCTCTGCTGCCATTGCAATCTCCACCGCCTCCTTGAAAGCTAGCTTATTCTTGGCCAGAAGCATGTGCTGAACCACGTTATCCTTAATGCCACAAATAAGTCGACCTCGCAGCATGCATTCCAGGTTGGAGAAATTACAATGCATGTTTAACCTCCACAACTCTGCTACATACACTGCAATCTCCCCTTCCTGCTGGTTCTGATTTAGAAACTTGAATTTTTAGACTATTTTACTGGGCTTTGGCTCAAAATGGTTGCTTAACTTCATAAATACCTCGGCAAGTGATACTTAATCTGTAGATTATGGGGACAGTAATGATGCCACAAGATTATACAATTCAGCACTACACACTGTAAAAAAAAAAACTGCATGCTTTGTGTCATCATCCTTAATCTGGTTTACCACCAAATAAAATTGCAGACGTTCACGATAGGGCTTTTATGACTTGTTGTCCAGCGCAAACTCGCTTACCGAACCTATAAAAGCAGCCATTTCCACTTGTTCATCCTTATTTTAATCCTCGTCGCCAATATTACGTTCCATCTAAGTCACTACATATTACTGCACACATTTACAAGTCACATAACTCGGCATCACGTCGGTGGCTTCCGAACTCACAACACACCGACTTACTTGAAGATATAAACACCCAATCTTCCATTCACACTACCAACCTAACAACATGCACTTACACTAGAAATCTTTTATACATAACAGAGCCACATGAAAAAATAGATTTTTATCATACCTATCTCAATAAAAAAATTTACCAATTGGTACCAACTTTTGTGAACAACCTACTATAGTAGGCCAAAACAATTAATATATTTTCAGTTTGTTACGAAGTTATTTTCAAAATGGTGGCTATATACACATTTTAGTTTAGTATGATATATTTATGAAACATTTATGAAACCAATTTCAACTTAACTTTGTATTCTAGCAGTAGCTATGCAAGCATCCAATGAGCTTATACATGAACTCTTTTCTCTGCCATTTTAGACAGTGTACCACATGAAAAATTAAGCTTTTATGTCCTTATCTTGGGATACAATAAATAATTCTCAAAAATTCATGCGACAAGGTATACTTCTGTAGTCAATCTAAATTTATATGATTTAAGGAGTCATATATTTTCAAAATAACAGCCATGTAAATATTTTTGTTTAGTATGCCACATGTCCCAAACAGTTTCAACCAAACTTTATATTCTGACAGTATGCATGACAATCCTCAAATCTGCTAACACATACTCATTTTGTCTGCCAGTTCTGAAGTTTGTCGTATGAAAAAATGTAGGTTTTATGTTACATCTTGGGGACCAATCAATCGATTCGTACCAAATTTTACATGCTATTAGTGCTACGATATGTCATGTAAACTTACATGTTGTAGGTGGGGCAGGTCATTTTTTTTATTAAAAATCATATTATTACATATATTTTAGTTTAGTACGTTATATCTGTTTAACAATTCAACAAAATTCAACCAAATTGTGCATGCTAACAGTATTCACTAGAAACATCACTTATTAGTACAGGGATCCTTTTCTGCCAGAATTTTTATAAGATGGTGCCAAAAGAGAAAATGGAACAATTACACCATATTTCTTGAACTTTAGAACTACTGTAATTTCAACCCAATTTTGCACCCCAGTAGTGCTACAGAAGGCCATGTAAACTTGCATGATTTAAGAGTCAGAGGGAGTTGACCCTAAATACCTGATTTTCTCACTGGAAAGATACACGGTACATCGTTGTTGTTATGCCCGTTTTGCATGCCGGCTGTTGAGGATTAGTGTAGCACCAGCGAAGGGTATGGGAGGGAACTTTTCATTCTTATCGCTGTTAACATCAGCTTGTGTCTTTGCTGTTCCTGTATACCTGAGCATGCCAAAGAGATGTGCCTGGATCCAGCTTTCTGCCACAGTTTTGATGTTTGGCAGTCTCTAGTTACGAATTAGCAGGAATAGTGTAAAACGGTTTTCAAATTCTTTAATATTTGTTCTGAGATATATTAGTATGTGTACTAATTTACTGTGGAAAATGTTATGCAATATATAGTTACAAGAACTTTTTTTTTCAATTTTAATTACTTTAGTATAGATAATTACTTTTAATATAATATTAATTTTGTATATATAATTTGTAGTTTAATTGAAAAAAATTTTATTGGCTTATTTGTATTTGAATAGCATTATAAATTTTCTCTATTGGTGGGGCATTTGGGAGTTATATAGAGGGATCTTTGAGAAAATCTAGATAATATAGGCACATTACTGAAAGGGATTTTTTTTCTCCGTGATGAAAAATTTGATTTTTGACCGTTTCTAATTGGCCATATATTTTTTGTAACACAAAAGTTATTTATAATCTTACTATAAATATTCCCAAACAGAAACAACAATCTAGTTATCTATATTTTGTGCTATATAAAACAATGATGCAAATAATGAATTTATTTACTGAAAGAATGGTAAAGTCTTCTCAACTACATTTTTTCTTGGTATGAAATCACTTTTTAATCATTCAACTATACTGTATATTTAGTTTTGGCAAATGTTTATAGTTTATATACACAGGTAAAATCTCTCAATCAGTTCACTCCTGAAAAAAATTTTTTATCATATAACAATACTGAAACAACAAACAAATTTTGGCTATTGTATTTTTAATTTACATAGCATAACATTTAGGACATAAGCCTATGTAATTTATTTTGTTAGTACAGTACATTTTATAATAAGACATGACAGATTAGGCATTCTACTCACATATCTATACTGTAGCATACGGGATGGTGCACTATCAGAATATAATTATTTAAAAATGGACATCTTGCTACGAGTCAACTTATTTTTATCCAACGGGAAACAATCAGGAATGACAAACACCAAAGAAGACATATTACAACTACAAAAATGTAACCAGTAAAATTTCATTGATATACCTACTTGAATTCTACACTTTAAGACATGCGTTAAAATTAACGATAAATTAACCAAGATGATGTGGTCTATTGGATTGGGCTTATTAACGTCCTCCAGTGTTATACCGTAAGGCTTATCAGGGGACGACTTACAAAGTAACTGATGCCCTAACTTAGACTAACACCCATGCCATACCTGGGATTCGAACCCAGAACCTCCCGCACCACTGACTGGTGACACACCAACCAACTGTGGTACAGGAGGTCAGCGATGTGGTCTATAATTGTAGAATTTATTGGGAATTATTTATAGAGAAAGTCATTCTCTAATGATCATAAATTGATCGACAATAAAACATTTTGTCTACTCAGATTATGCCATAGAGCATTATTAAAAAATAACTAGCAAATGCAGTGATGCAATTTCTCTAACTTAGAGTTTCCAGTTTTGACAGATCTTATGAAAGTAGCACTCTGTAAACAGACTGACTACATAACCTTCTGCCACTATGTGCTTTCCACTGGAATCTCAAAATACATGAACTAGAATAATTTACAGTAAGCCTATTTTAAATTTAAGACATGGTGTTTGTGTTTACTACTGGTGTATATCTTTAACCATAAGCCTGAAAAGAGATTTTGAAGTTAATGATGCCAAACTACCCAGACATAAACATCATTAAAGTTACTCTATGAAACTGATGCTATAAAGTGATTTTTTAAAATTGGTTTTAGTACACTGTTTTGTTCCCGGATGACTCAGTGCAGTGCAGTTCCACATTACAAAGCCTAATGTTCACCATTATGATACTTACATAGGCCTACACAAAACAAGTTCAAGACGTTATGATTGAGTGTGTTTTAATATCGGCGATGTTTTGCTGCAGTCCTTGAATTTTGTACATACTATATGTATTTATTTTGTTAGTCCAGTGGCTTATAGTTAACACAAGTAGCCTACCCATATGTTTCTTGCTTTCAGTAAACATCCATGTAATTTCTTAATAATATACATGGCGCATTTCATGAATGTTATTGACACTCAGTGATAGTGTCATGCATATCTGTCCAGCCTTTTGTTTGGTACGAGTAGGAATGTGGGACTATACAACAGTCTTGCTTAATCTAGAAGGCGGAAGTAAAAATTTCTAAATCAGGATAAAATCTATTTTTTAACTAAATCTGAAAATAAAACGAAATGAAAGTTTCTTTATTCAGTTAGGTATTGAAAGTTTAGTATTCTGGTGCAGTTATGTCATGTTCAGTACAACCATTCAAATCTTGTGAGTAAAAAATTATTAAGTTTTTTTGCACTACCTAGATGGCAATTGTTACGCTGCTAAACTTAGTAAAATTGCACCCCAATATGATTTTACAGAACTTGTGAAAAATATTCATGTGAGAGTATCCTGTAAAAACAGGGAAATAATCTAAAGTCGATGTGCTTATAATGGACGAAAACAACCTTGACTGAGTATTTTAATGTGTTGCTACTGAAGTTATACACACTATAATATCAAACACAGGGTTTTCAGTAACAGCATTGTAACAAAGTTTCTCAAAATTTTTTTATATTTTCAAATCTGACGCAGAACACACTAAATCGGACATGCAAACACGAAAAATAAACGCTCACACAAGCAACAGGGCTGAACATTCGTTTCCACATAAAGGTGAAAATAAACAGTTGACTTTGTGATAAATTCCAATATGTACGTGAGCAAATTCGAAACTAATACAACACTGCAGTAGCTAATACTACGTACTGTAAAGTGATATAATATTATGTTTATTCCAAAATTATTTTTTATTTACATTATGCATATTTTTTCTCCGCTGATAGCAGACAATTTTTTGTTCAAAAATGCTACAATTACTTCACTTGGCAATTAGCTGACGTTTCCTTATTTAAAGAGAGATGCCATTCTGATGTGCTTTAAATACATTGGTAACAGTTGCTCTCAAATACTGGAAACATTACATGAGATCAACTGTACATTCGCAAACAACAATATTGCAAACAAGTTTCTTTCTGTAACTATTTAAAAGCAATAAGAGACAATTTTCACGAAACGATATATACTCTGTTCGTAGTGATTTCAATCTATTTTTGGATTTTAAAATAAATTTCTAAATTAATAAAAAGTGAAACATTTTTTATTATTTGTGAAATACTGTATAAGTGTCAGATAAAAATTCTTGTCGAAACTGTATCAGATAGCATATGCGTACAAGAAGTGTTCAAATGTATTTTAGAACAGTGAGGAAATATGAACATCTTAGCAAATGGATGCCACCTTCGTTGCCAGGAGCCTTCAGACCACAAGGTTTCTAGTCTGAATCTCGGTCTGGCCGCTGACGTGTGTGTGTCGTTCGCAGGTGTTAATTTAGATTAGGGTAAAAGGCTGAATTTCAATATTTCAGCTAATATTATGTTGAAAAAATACACACCTTTACACAGACGTTAAAAAGATGTTACCACGAACTAAGTGAATCTAGCCAAAACACATTTCTGTGTATAGTAATAAAACTTATATTCTTTAGAAACTATAAATAATAATAAAAGTACTTTCATTCTGTTAATGAAATAAACTAATTGTAATCATCAGTTTTCTGAGGTAAAGAATGCGTCCAGGAACTGAAAATTAGAATCAATGAAAAAAGTACCCATTGCAAGTTTTGACATATGTATTAAAGTCATAAAAAGACTTCGAACTAAATTACTTACTAAATGTAGTGTTACCTTTTTCTGTTGTATTCTTGCAAAAGTTTCAGCTTCATTTTCTTTTGTTGAGCACTACACTTCCCACTTCCCTTTGTACTGTATCGAAGCTCCATTTTTTATTTATTTTTTAACATTACAGTGCCAACATTTAAAATGAGGCGATACTAATGATTTCCATGTGTGAATTGCAAATACTCTTCACAGGCTTCTGTGGTCACTCGCTACAACTTGTCAACTTGTCACGTGATACCATAAGTTCCAGACAACGTGAAATACTCTGTAGTTGAAAACATGCATATGTCCAAAACGTACTTTGCAGTGTTATACATTAAAATATATTTATTTTATTTTATTAAAAAGTATTAACATTAAGCCAATGGTGAATGCAGTATTCAATCACAAACAAAATTATTTTCCCAGCTATATAAAAACATTAAGTTTTTGATGGGAAACACACTTTTTCTTGTATAACATGTCTGTGTGAAAAAAACTGTGTCTTTTAAGTGCCAAAAATTAATATTTAAAATGATCATGTATACTTTTTAAAAATAATATTCTGAAGGTTTTAAGTTCCTTTTGTGTGTCCAGAAAACTGCGTTTCAAAAGAGTATACAGTTCTCTTACAATTTCCTAGTAAAAATTTACATTGGTGGTAAATTGAGGCAAAATGACTCCCACCGACTCTTAAGTGGCTTAGACACTTTTTTTTCTTCAAAATGATGGCCTGTAAATATTTCAGGTTAGTAAAACCTATCTACCAAAACATTAAACTGATTACATGCGAAGTTGATGCTCTGAAGCCTACTTCCGTTTTGCAGTTGGTTGCACACTAGTTTGTGGTACAAGTCTTTCTGGGTTTGAGTCCCGGGTAAGGCACGTATGTATTTGTAATTTTCTCGCTATTGTTGCATATGTATCTGTTTCCATCTCTAACATACTGCTGTCAATAAGACATCAAGGCCTACCTACCATCTATGCTTTTAAGAACTTTATTATAAATTGTTTGCACCCATGTAGAGGAAAGTAGGGTCACATTAGCTATATCATTAATTTCGTGTTGAAATATTTCTTTATAATTTTTCCAATTGTTGTTTTTATTTTTATTCTGTAAATTTTTAAATTGTGTCTGAATTCATGTTTATCTGACTCAGCCTTTAACTCTGCCACATGCAATTTTTTTGGCCAATTCATCTAACCCTATTGCGATTGTGTTCCTCTGGTTTATCTGTAAGGGCGAATAATAAATGACTGGAGACATTATATCATAGATTTCCTTCATAATTTTTAATATTTTATTAATGTTATATTATTATGTAAAGCCTTTACAAATGTTTTTGCAGTAATATTTTAAACCCATTTTTTTTTAATTTACTGTCTAATCTATGTACTGTAGATAAATTTATCAAAAATAAATGCAAGTAATAACACAACTAATGCATAAGAAACAACATCTAAAACTGTCATGTATTGCTAGTAACACAGCCACAATGAAAGACAAATCTCTGTTTTTATGGATAATGCATTATTGTACAACGTGCAAACTATAAAAATTGGGTGCAGTTATCAACCCCCTTCTATAAAGGCGCATGGTTAGAAATGCCATTTATGAAATTGTATGATATTTTTCATTTCTTCCTGGGACTTACTAATTACCACACTTGGTGAACAAAAAACCCATCTTGTGTTTTTACGCTAAACATCAACATTTTCGAGAAATTAATACATTATTATCTAATACTGCCAATGTTGCTGTTCATTATGCATAAATTTCTCAAAAACGCTGGCATGTGAGGTTGAAACTCAGGATGAACAACATGTATAGTCGATTATTAATTTGCAGGGAACTAACCAAAAATGTCACATAGTCACATTTGTAAATGCATGTGTGCATTTTTAGTCTACCTGTTTTTATGAAAGGAGTTGATATCCACATTCAATTTTTTAGGGTTTACACTTCGTCATTCAATTATGCATTATCCAGAAACTCACAGAGATTTGATTTGCATAATGTCTGTGTTATGAGCACTTTACGTCTACTTTAGCTGCACTTTCAAGGGTAGTTACACCCTTCTGGAAAATACTTATGCTATAGGTTATAAATAATGTTTTTTTTTTACCTATTTTTTGAAAAGGAATCACATGCCAGAGTGTATCAGTTGTCATTAGAGTTCATATCTATCCTGTACACTTCTTAAAATCATAACTCGTGCTGGTACTTTAATGGTACTCAAGTTATGTCATAAATTTGGAATTCTGTGTTTAATTATCTAACAGTAGTCTCTTTTGTAAAGCCAAGTACTATAATTTACAAAACAGTACAGAAAATACCACTCATGTTCAGTATATAGGTTACAACTATTCACAAGCAACATTTAAAATCTAACTGGTAAAAGTTATTTCTACCAATACATATTTTTGCAGTGCTGATTGCAATATTCATTGTTGATTTCTGAAAATTAATTATTAGCGTATTTTCTAAAGGAAAGATAGGCTAATGCAGTCACTGAAATGCTATCTGGAATGTATGACCCCCTCTCAAAACTTTTAAACCAGATTAATGAATTTCATCAAACTAGGTATCCATATAGTATTTAGTAAGGACATCTGGCTTTAATAGTTCTCCATCACGCCAAGTAAATAAATTTAGGGTACTGTGTTATATCTCAGGGAACTAGGTAACCAATTTAATCCAAATTTGCTATGTTGACAGTGCATTATATAAGCATTGAATTTAGAAAGCGATAATGTAATTAGTGTGTCATTTTGAAAGATGGTGTGAATTGATAAATAAAGGTTTTCGGTTATATCTTGCTAACTATGTAACCAATTTAAATCACATTTGGTACATTAGCAGTGCATGATGTAAGCATTGGATTTAGAAAGTGATAATTGTATTAATCCACCATTTTGTAAGATAGTGCAACACAAAATATAAAGCTTTTACATTATATTTTAATAACTGCACAACCAATTCCTACCAAATTTGGCATATATAAGTAATATTATTGTATGAATTAGGCACATATTTTTAAAATGACAACAATATAAATATTTTAGGTTCATTTGCCATATCTACCATCCCATTTGACCAATTTCAACCAAACTTGTTATGCTGAAAGTATCTATTACAATCATCAAACATTTCTACCCAAAGCCACCATTTTATAAGATAGTGCCACACAAATAAACCAATTTTTGTCATATATCTAGAAACAATCAAGAGATTCCTTCCAAATTTGGCAAACAAGTGGTACTGCAGTAGGCAGTGTAAACTGGCATGTTTTAAGTGGCCCAGATACTTATTTCCAAACTCTCTCTCATCATTGCCGAAACTCAGAGCGGGGGGTGTGCTCGGGCCCTTGTGAGGGCCCTTATACCACCCATACGGTTGCAGCAGTTGTATCTCTCTGCGGACTGAGGAAGTTTCCCTCACCAGACCGCAAAGAACACATAGCCCAGAGGTCAGGACGCCCTGCACGTCCCGGCGCAACTCAGACAGCCCGCCAGTCAGACCAGCAAAGCCGCGGTTCCCTAACCCTGTCCTTCCCTGCCTGCGGGGGGTTGGTGGGTGGCAAACATTTAACTGAGTGCCCAAGTTTGTATTTCAGTAACGGTATCAATTTTTAAAATACAGGTCTTGTGAGATTTAATATTAACAAAGCTGGCATATGGTTTCGAAGAATCCATATGCCTGCAGTAGATTTAATTTTTAATTTTTATTTTTTTGAAGTTATTAATTAAGCCGAGATTCCCGTGAAGTTAATTTCAAGGTTCGTGAGTTCTGCGTGCCATGAATTGCGAAATGGTAGGGTGAAGTGTGAGATGGTAATTAGTGATTTTAAATTTATACATATATTTCCATTATGGAGAAAAATTATTAAATTAATTATAATAATTGACGCGAAATAGGCTCAAATTGCAGCTGAATGAGAAGGAGCTAATGCTGGAGGCGTGTTGTTATGTTTTGGTGGGGTGGGGAGATGTGCGCAGCTCCGATGATGATTGAGAAGTGTATTGGAAACAGCCACAGGGAAGTAGTTTTGTTAAAAGTTTGCGAATTTCCGTCCTGGACTGATCAGAGAATTTCCTCGCTCTGCCGAGGTTTTAATGTGTTATTTGCAGTTTCTTTTACTGTGTTAATTTCGGCATTTTAGGTCTTTTTAAGTGGTTATGCGTGTCTGGTTGGTACTGCCCTATCCTTTTGAGTACGGGGTTTGGGTGTGTTAATAATTTATCATAGAATTTATTGTTTTGAGAATGGAATTTATTGCCTATGTAAGGTACTTTAAGTGCATCGTGAATGTCGCAAATGCGTATACGCGGCGGTGCATTTGTTATTATTTTTAAATATTTATTCTGGACGACTTGAAGTGATTTAATTAATGTTTTAGATGCGGTTCCCATTATTTCCAAACTGGCTGTAATATAAATATTTTATTTCAGTATTTTATATCTACAAAACTAAGTAACCAATTTCAACTTCACTTTGTAGGTTGGCAGTATCTTTTACAACCATCAAATGTATCCCTACAGAGTCTCTTTTGTGTGTCATTTTGTAAGATAGTACCAAATGAATAGTTTTGTCTTATCTTTGGAAACAATCAACCAATTTCTAACAAATTTGGCAAACATGTAGTACTACAGCAGGCCATATAAATGAACATGTTTTAAGAGTGCCAGATATTTATTTTCCAAAATAACGGCCATATAACCATTTGAACTTAATATGCTACATCTACAAAATCATACAACAATTTCAACCCAACTTTGTATACTGGCATTATCTATGCAAGCATCAAATGAGCGAATATATAAACTCATTTGTCCACCTTTATGGATGAGCACCACATGAAAAATTAAGTTTCTGTATTCTATCTTGGGGGAAAAAATATTAACTGATACCCACCAAATTCAGGTGACAAGTTATAAGTTTTATAGTCCATCTAAATTTATATGACTTAAGGATGTGTTTACATATTTTCAAAATAATAGCTATGTAAATATTTTAGGTTAGTATGTCATATGTCCCAAAACAATTTCATGCGACTTTAATTTATAGCAGTATCCATGACAAACATTTAATGTGCAACTACAGAACTGTTTTGTTCTCAAGTAATGAAGATAGTACCACATGAGAAAATTGAGCTTTTGTGTCATATGCCCAGGACCAATCAACCAGTTTCTGCCAAACTTTGCACATATGTAATGCTACAGTAGGTCATGTTTTAAGTTAGTTTGGCTTTATTTACGGGATGGTTGCTATGCAGTTTAAGACTTGGTCATCTCATTAAAGCATTCACTTAGTTGTATTCTCTTTCCACTCTAGACCAAGTGATGTGGCACCTGGTAACCAAAATATCTCTATTCAAATGCGCAGATGGTTCTTAAATACAGGCCATTGTCTACCATAGAGGCCAGTATCTACCCCTTTTCCTTTCCTGTTCCCCATTAATTGTAATGTTAATTTAACTGAGACTGTCACATCTATTAAGCAATTTAACCAATTTCAGTTAAACTTTGTATGCTGAGAGTATCCATAATAAGCATCAAATATGCTTATAGAGATTATCTTTTGCTGCCTTTATGTAAAGATAGTGCCAAAGAATAAAATGAAACTGAACCAATCATCTATTGCTCACCAAATTTATCACATAAGTAATAGTAAAATGGTCCATATAAACTTACATAATTTAAGTGGGTCAGGCATTTTTTTCAATGGTGCAATAATATAAATTATTTATATAAGTTTTTCATACCTATTGAATAATTTGACAAATTTCAACCGAACGTTTTTGCTGACAGCAGTGGTGGCTGGTGACTTTTGAAACTGGGAGGGCTGTGGTGATCCTAACTCAGATCATTACAAATAGCACTTTAAATAGGCACAGTGATAAATATTTTGCGTACAACAGACTTATGCAAATGTAGCTTATATAGCTAAAAACAAAAATTAAGCGTGGTTGTTTGAAGAAAAACGTATCATTGCTCGATTTGTAAATGTCAACACACTGTGGCCATTGGTTCAGATATAATCACTAACACAGGTATTTGTTTTTTTTTAAGTTTGTGTAGGTTATATGTGTTCCAACCAGTAACCACGTGGTTTGGTACATTACATGAGATGATGAGAGTTTAGATAATAATATTAATTCTACTATACTAATGATGATAATAACTTAAATATACTAAAACAAATATTTTTAAAACCCAATACTAATTTATGTGCAGTACATACAAAATGCATGTCAAATTTAAATTAGAGGATGAAAGTGGCATATTTTAATTAATGTATTTGTAAACAAAATCCATTCTTCAACCTGTATGCGCTATCTAACTGGTAATGAATATTCACCTTACGAATCACTGGAACTTTATGGCATTTTTATATGTTGTGAACATGATTTACATCTTTTAAGTTTGTCTTCAAAATGTTTCAAATCTTTTACCCAATTGACAGTCCATGCACAATCATTAGGTTTCACTAGCAACAAAAAATTAAACAAAAAAACGCATTTCTAATTTCACACACTCATAAACCAGTTGCATGTGGTTGGTTGAAAAGTGACGAGCCCCTGAAGTCTCCCCTTCCTCCTGTAGCACCCCTATCCCAGTATTACGGCCATCTCTCTCTACTCGCTCCACCCACTTTGGGGCGAAGAATCTGTAGCCCCACCACTCAACATTTCCAAAAATGTTTCCCTCATGACAAGAGACTCGTCCATCTCAAAAACATTAGCTGCAAAATAATCTCTATATTCGTACGCAGTATTATTTGCTGAGTAGCAAATAAGTAGAGGTTTGAGTTCTGAGATTTTATTAGGAGGGCTGCGCTCCACAGCCTTCCCTCAGCAGCCGCCACTGGCTGACAGTATCTATTAGAAGCATCAGATATGCCTATACAGAGCCTGTTTTTAGGCCTATGATGGTAAATTGCAGTCTTGATATGTTGTAACCCCCCCCCCCCCCCCCCTTCTCTACAGTACACAACTCTCTCCACTTCTTCCTCGTGAACTGCGTGCCATTGTCAGTTAAGAGGTTTTTAGGGTACCCTCACCTAGGGAAAAAATATTCTCTCAACACACGCACAATATCTGTGGTACACATGCTGCTCGCCGTGTACGCTTCCACCCACTTTGTAAAGTTGTCAGTCACTACGATGACGAAATATTTCCCCCCTTCAGTCCTGGGTACTGTCCCATAATATCTAAACAAACAGTTTCAAAGGCTTATTTGGAACACTTGGCTGCTGTTGTCATTTGCCATCTGCTCGCCGTACCTTAAACAGGTTATAGTTAGTGCTCTTTTGTAAATGCTAGTGTGAATGTTTTGTTAGGCCGGGCCAAAATAACTGCTCTCGTACGTTGTGTACCATTTGCTCAGTTCCAGGATGTCCCACAGCGTTGCCAGTGTGTGCGTAAGCTAGTACCTTCTTTCTCGCATCCACGGGGACAAACAACTGCCACTTCTAGAAATCCTGTGGAGAACACGTAATCATCCATCTATGATGTGCCATCCTTCTACTTCTTGCTTTATGCAATGGTTTATTTTTGTTTGTGTGAGTGTACACTCCTATTGCACTTGTGTGACTTCGCGATAAAGTTTGTTGATTAAAATGTCACTGTTTATCACATCTAGTTGTATGCTCACTTCTTGTACCGGGTCCTGCATAGTTGTCTGCAAAATCTCTTCCCATTTGGCATCGTCCTAAACAATCACATTTGCATTGGGAGAGTGTGACAGTACATCTGCCAACTGGTTTTCTTTCCCCAGTACATGCTCCACAATAAAATCATAAGCTTGCAAGTGTAACACCCCTCAGATTAATGTGTTTCTCGCTTCGTGCTTGCTATGCAACCATACTAGGCACCTGTTGTCCATTATCAGCGTGAATCTCTGATATTTGAGATAGGTCCTATATTTCTTTACTGCCCAAACAACAGCTAAGTTGTTCATTTTCGTTGTAGTGCCGCTCTGTCTGGTCAAGCTTGGCGCTGGCAAAATCAATTGCGTGACCGGTCCTGCTGTCATCAATCTAGTAGAACACGGCGCCTAGGTCTTCTTGGCTTGCATTGGTTTACAAATATAAATGCCGACTGGCATCATACTGTGTGAGTGTTGAGCACAATCTGAACTTTTGCTTAATATTTGCGAACTCTGTTTCAGATTCCTCGGTCTACTGAAAGTGCTGTTGCAGTGAAAACAAGTCTGTTGACTGTGCAGTTATTACAGTAAAATTTTCAATGTGGTCTCTAAGCCAATTTATGAGACCGAATCATTTTCTCTGCTGTTTCCGCATGCGTGGTTGCGGGTACATGTCAATTAATCTCAGCTGTTCTGGGTTCGGCTTATTTCTCTCTTAGTCTTCTATGTGACAGAGAAAGTTAAGACTGGTTTTCCTAGGTGACACTTCCTCGTTGCACAGGTTAAGCCGTTGATGCTCCAAAACCACTGACAAACGATGTAGGTGTTCCTCCCAACTGTTTGACCATACTACCGCGTAGTCCAAGTATGCCAAGGTATATTCGCCAATAAGGCCATCTAACATTTGGATCGGAATGTGGCAGGGGCCCACTTAAGCCCAAATGGCATAGCACAAAATTGAAAACGTATCCCGTCAGGAGTGGTGAAAGCCATTTTCTTTCGGTCCTCTAATTTCACCGGTACTTGCCAATATCCAGTGAAGTTAGGATTTTTTGCCTGGCTGAGTGAGCTGAGTGCATCTTTAATGCTTATATACTTTGGCAGCACGCTTCTTGTCACTTGATTAATAGGCCAGAAATCAGCGCAAAATATCCAAGTCTCATCTTTCTTTGGTGCGAATGGGATTTTTGAGTTGTACAGGCTGTCTGAGGTATCAATTACACAGTCACTAAGCATCTCTTGTATTTGTTGTTTGATTATGCGCTCTTGATGCGGCAAATAGCTCCATGGGTTATACAGATAGGCCCTTTCATTAACGGAATTTCATGCTCTGCAACGTTTGTACGGCATAAGGTATAATGCGCAGCAAAAACATCCCTACACTCGTTTAACAGATGTTGAAACATAGCCTGATGTTTTGGCGGAATTTCATTATAAGTTTCCTCTAAGGATATTTTGGGTAGGCTATATGCTTGGGCGGCAGTCTAAATTATACACTGTGTGCCATTCTTTTGCTCTGAAATGTATGTGTCGTGCCGCGGGCTCTACAATAGTATTCTGCTCAGATAGCCACGGAACTCCTATGGTAGCATCTCTCCTAATTTCCGGTCTAATAATAATGGTAATTATTATTTCAATGTCACGTACTCGCACTGTCACTGTTGCTTGCCCTAGCACAGTGCTACTGTGCTGATTAGTGGCAAGTCGAATCATGTGATTGGTGGGTGTGATATCGTGATTATTCACAAAGTGCAGCTGTAAGAAATTGTGTCATGCCACGGTGTCTATCAGCACATGACAACATTAACCGTTCACAGTTACAAGTATGCTGATAAATTGTGACTGGCTGCTACTCACCTGATTGATGAGGGCTTGCTGTGGTGTCATATCCAGTTATGCTTGCTGCGGGGACGGGGTGTCAGGAGCGTCTGGCCTCTTTATACCCCTGCTTCCCTGCTTCTGTTTACTTGCATCTTCCTGCACACAATTCAAATGCGGGTTATTCGGGCATTCGCTGTACCATTGTTACACTTCACTGGGGCAATACAGGTACGGGTATTAGGGTGGCTGACTTTTATTCCAAACACAATTTTGACTTCCTGCACTGTTTGTGGCACTATTTTCCTTCTGCTTCTTATCACCCAGATTTTTTTGATTAGTGGGTGTGTGTTTTTTTTTTTTTTTTTTTTTTTTTTTTTTTTTTTTTTTTTTTCCCCCTCCAGATCGTTGAGTATGCAGATCAGATGTTGAAATTCCCAGGGCACCAGTTCCTCTGCAAGCTCAGAGGAGCCTGAGATCTTGTTCTCAGGGTCGTTTACAGGTCGACAGTCCGTGGCGGCATCCCCTTACAGCGCACATCTTTTATAAGTTAATTAGACAGTCATGGCTTTTACTTATACTGTTTAGCACGTGGTCGGCGATTATGTGGTTCACTCACTGGACAGGGCCAGTTCCTGAGGTGGAAGTTGATTAAATTACTGAATAAGGCATGAGTTCAATGAAGCGAGATATATTACCAGAAAGAGTACATGTGGTAACATACAACTCCCATGTATCAAGCGAGCCTGGCACACGAGGCCTGCCAGGGGCCTATGCGGAAAAATGGCTTAAAAGTGCAAATAAAGTTACGGTATGATACTCTCTGGGGTTTCGAGTCGGCGGAGAGGAGGGTTGGCACACGGAAGAGCAAAAGAGGTACAAAAGGTTTCGGTAAAATTACAAGTTTAAACTATTTACACCCTACATGATAAGAAACACTTGATGAAGCTCCTGTGGCGCATGGCGGCAAACATCTGCCCTCGAAGACCCGCTAGACCAGACTAAAGATGGTGGCGTGTAGGTACCATTAGCAACGGACACCTTCCCGCCAGCATCTTGAGGGAAATGTTCACAAAATGTGAAAAGCAAACATTTACAAATAAGATCAATTACAAGCAGGAAAATAATCAGGAGATTATTTTACATCATTCTTGGTGGTTGTTAAATGTCTTCGAGAAAGTCTTTTATAACTGTTGCTAAGCATTCTGTAAAAATAAGTTTCACTGTTAAATGCCAGGACAGGCAAGCAAAAGACACAAATACACTTTAAATTAAAATACAAAAACAAGTTGCACCTAAAACCCCTTTAAGAACAGCATTATTAAATAAAGAAAAATTTAATATACAAGCTGTTGGAAATTTGCTCTGGGAGCTTGGCAATATGGCTGCTAGAACTGGAAGCGTTTTTGAACGTTTATTTTGTTAAAGCATGAGATTTTTACCTGCGCTTTAAAAACAAAACAATACAAGACAAAACACTTGGAAAATTATAAAAAGATAAATGAGCATTCCAAAACGTGTCTTGTGTGAACACACATGAACCATGTGGGTGAGCACTCAATAATAAATTACATTTTAAGGCAGGGATGCTAGGAGGAGATAACACTACCGCGGGCATGCATTAGATTCTTCTTTAAGGGGGTCACACGTTAACACAAAAAGAAACAGGCAAGCTGCCGGTTACTCTTGGCAAGCGGGTCTTTTGGACACTGAATGATTCACTGACTCATTCATGCATGATTGGCATGCTAAACATAACACACTGGTGCCCCGCCATGCGGTTGATGCAGCTATGAGCACTATAGGTCTGCCCCCCGAGTGTAGCGTAGAGCGAGGACGGCATCTAAATTTTTATCTTGGTGTTCGCCTAAACGTTTGTAATTTTGAGTGTTTTGACTGTCACTATGTCAGGTACTGTTTCTACTCCTTTGCACTCAAGGATTATGAAGGCGTGCATGAGCTCTTCCAACATACTGTTTAATAATGGAATCAAAGCAGCACGAAATTCCGGGCGCACTGTTTCGGCGACGACTTCCAAGACGTCTCTCTCCAGCAGGTGGAGATTATGTAAACACTCCTCCGAACCAGCACTCGAAACATACTGAGAAATTCCTCCCACTGCACCACATAGTGATTAAGTGACTGCCACCAAGAGCACGCTTCTCTTTGGAGTTTTGCTCCAACACAGCTGGCCTACTCTTCATCGCACACACTGTACGTGGTTAACCATGACATACAGTCATTCAGGAAGGCGGTTGGATTCTCGGTTGGTGTACCAGCGAACGTCGGTAACATTTGAAACTTGGCCGGGCATCTTCGCTCCAGTTGGTCTTGGCGGTGTTGTTGTGGTGTTGGACGCAGTGGTTCTGCATCTCGTTCCACTCTCTTGTGCTTGGTAATTGACATGTGCTATCCCAAAATTACTTGCTTGATATGTTGTCACGGGCTGAATGGGTAGGTCAGGCATGGCAATTGGTGGTAACATTGGTTGAAACAGTGGTGGGGGATAAAGATTCTATAATTGTAGAAAATAGGAAAAGGGTGGGTAAATGGTGAGAGAGGTGGCGGCTTGGGTAGGATACTGTAGTGTTGACTGGGTAGGCAGTAATGGTTTGTTTACGTTTTTCACATGCGCATTGTGGACATGTGTCAGCTGTGTGCTGAGATATACCGCTGCTGTGCAGTTGTGACACATAAACCCTTCTCCTGTATGGCTGCGCTCTCATTGCTGTCCATGCACTGCTCATGCACCCTCACTTCACAATTTCGACATTGCGTGGTTTTTCCCTCTCATCCTTGACAGTCCGATTTGTGGCATGTGTCCACCTGCTGTTCACATCCTGTCAATAAATCTTGCAAGCCGTGTTGTGTGCTGCGTGTTTTCACATGCACTACACTGCTGGCATGTGAGTGATAGTATCATTGGGGTCTCGATTTTGGTCCCGTTTAGGCACTCACGGTGGTAGACTGTTTGGCACAGAGTACAACAAAATGTGATCCCCCCTTGATCTGTGCATAGTAGATTTCTTTACCAAATCGGTACGTTGTAGTTCGGAAAAATTGGTGTTTCAATTTTGCTTTCACTGACCTGAAGTTTCACTGTTTGATTTGGATAAAATTTTCCCGTTTCGCTGTCTACGTCTTTTTCCTCGCGGTTGACCGTAGTGCAGTTGGAGGTAAGGTTGATCTTATGCGTACACTAGCAGTACTGAGTGCCAATCTCATATTTGCATACTACATCTTGTGGTATGGGCCGTAAACACTGGAGACACAGCAGCGCTGGTGCACCTGTCTGTGTCTCACACCAGTCATTGTTTATAACACAGAACCATGTATGTGTCGTGGATGTGCAGATGCAGAAGCACTGTGTTGGAGGGGAGGGCGCACCTTCCCTTCACTCTGCTGACCCCTCTGCATGCACCGAAGAGGGTGATGACCAGCCGATGGTGTAGAGGGGGGGGGAGATGAGCGGGCCTGCCACATGACCCCACACTGCAGTCGATCAAATATCCGCTCAGCTGGTCCTGCCTGCAGCAGGAGAGGAGACGCTAGCATGCACCCGTTCCTTTGTGGGCTGAGGAGGTGGTGGGTAGGAGGCTGACGTCATGCTTCCACCTCAAGATGGCTGCTCTCCTGCACGTGCCTGTCCTTGCCAAAGCAATAGCAGCTGCCCTGTTGTTCTGGTACACTTTTCCTGCTGAACCATGTGGCATACTTCCCGGCATCCAGACGGCATCTGGAAAGCGTCGTGGCACTGTTGTTGGCTCCGTTGATCATCTTTGCTGTTCCCCTATTGTGGGTGGGAAGGAATTACTCTGACAGGGATAATTTCGCGGGAAAGGTTGCTGAAAATTTTGTTGGGTTTCTTGTTTCGGTGACTGGGAATTTTCGTGACGGAAAATTACGCCACACGGAAGGGTAACAATTAATGCCACGTAGTTTGACAAAACGTGGTAAAGGTGAGGTTTGAGCGGCAGTGGAAATTTTGGTTAGGAATTTTGGTGTGTTTTTACCCAACTCAGCACCAGATGCTGCTCAATGGCGATGTCGATGATGATGTTGGAGCTGGAGACTCTTGTGATCTCTGGATCGTAGGCCGTTACACCTAGGACGTAATTCTCTGTGGTGATACATATTGCCCCTGTCATTAAATATTCCTGGTGCTCTAATTTAATGTGTATTCAATACAGTTACCTATTATGGCTGGTCACACACCCTTGCGAATGGAATTAATATGTAACGTAATTAATAAAAGTGATTAAGAATGCATCAGACTGGTTTCTACCTGGTGACCTATTCTGGCTGGTCACACGCTGTTGAGAATTTGCATAATTACTCAGAGCACACACACACATTGCACAATAGACATACTAAATTAATACTTGAAAACACGTAACACTTGGGTGGGTATTTTGAGGTCCCATGCCCTGAAAATCCGTGAAGCTACACGCATAAATAATACATGGAAGTTCATTCTACTGGTATACTTTATGCATTTATTAATACTCCTCTGCTGGAAGCAACTTACATGCTGGTGCAGGGCACAGCCCGCCAAAGAGACTACACTGAACAAAGAGACGTGGAGCCATAAAATTATTTAAAACAAATGTTCCAGAAGGTTACAGTAAACTATTGCAATAAGTGTAATTGGCGCACAAACGGTGCATGCTCCAGGAGCATGAACAACCATAGCCTTGCCCTTGTATGTCCATGATGCTACTGAATGTTCTGCCATGGCACCAGACCCTCGCTTGGTGGGGGGTAAGCGCGACATGTCAAAACTACTTTCTGTCACCCTTGCAAATCTGCACTGCAAAACATGCAAAACTCTCTACATGTGCAGTAAAACCTTTCATAAATTATTCTATAATTATGTTAACATAACATAAACAATTGCTCAATGGGTGAGGTGAGATGTAGGTGAAAAACATGTGAGGTGAAAACAATAACAAATTACCAATAAACATTTTGACACTTAATAATGCGTTGGGGCTTTATAGTGGATGTCTGTTAGGTTCCCTGACTCAGGGTATGTCCTGCTTTAGCCGTTAAGCCCTTATGAAGAGCACTCTATTTCTATTGTGCACTACACTGCTCCACACTTGCACTTTCCTACACTTTTGGCTTGTCGCACTATAGCACACATTGCACTACACTGCGGTAGAGTGCTGGTGCTTGCTGCGGCTACGCCAAGGTGCAGGGCCGGGTAAACAGTCTAGGAGGAGGTGAGGGAAGCGAGCATGTGTTACCTAATTAGAGTAAAATGTGTCCAATTAGCATTATTTAGGGTACATGACAACCAAAGTGAGTAAATTATGCTCAATTAGTTTAAATTGGTGTCAGTAATGCCAGATTGAAGTAACTTATGGTCAATTAGCCTAAAGTGGAGTAAATTACTCCTAATTAGCATCAATTAAGGTAAATGATGCCTAAGTGGATTAAATAATGCAAAAATGGAGTACATTATGCCCAATTTGTATAATTTGATGTATTTGTTGAAATTCGCTCATATTGATGTTATTTACCCCTTTTTACCATCATTGGTCATGCTTTACTCAGATTAAGTATAATTTTCCACAAATTATGCTATTTGATCATAATTTTATTTAGGTTCATGAGGTGTTGTAATATCTTCATTTGGGCATAATGTATTCCATTTTATGCTAATTGGGCATATTTTCCTACACTTGACTCTAATTGAGTATAACTTACTTTGTTGGGGTGTAAATTCATCACATTTACACATATTGGGCATGGTTTATTCAGATTGGTCATATTTTACCCTCATTTACACACATTGTGTTCATTTTACTCCAATTGGGCATCGTTTACCCCAGTTGATCATAATTCTACCCCGATTAGGTGTAATTTACCCCAATTTTGTATAATTTACTTTAATTGGTAATTATTATCCCAATATACGCTAACTGGACATAATTTACTCTGACATCGCTTAAAATTACGTGGCTACTAAACTATCACAGTTTGCATTACATATATAAGGGTTTAATTTAATGCATATTGGAGTCCTCTATTACCCTATGCTGTTTGGTCCATCATCAATGATACATCCTGTACATGTCAACTAGCAGATGTACTATAAGTTGACTCAATGAGGGCAATCATTACTCCTTACTCAAGGCTATCATCACTCCTTACTCAGGACATCATCACCCTTTACTCAGGGCTATCATCACTCTTTACTCAGGGCTATCATCACTCTTTACTCAGGGCTATCATCACCCCTTATCATCATTCCTTACTTCCTTATAACTAGTTCTGAGAAACTCATTTTATACTAGTCTTACATAAGCTTACAGAATGCTTTGGGTTTCGCCCAGTCAGTTGCTCAGCATAAAGTAGATGGAGAAACCCCTGTTTCTCGAGGACTCGTCCTACCCATTCATCAAGAAGGAATCTGGCTTGAGCCTTAAGCAAATCAACCATTACTTTTGCTGTGCCTCAGAGGAGTGGATAAATAGTTTGTAGACTGGTGTAGACGAGAATATCTCACTCAAGACCTCATATGTCATCATTAGGAAGCTGAGCATTGTTTCGAGGACAGCTGCTCACAGGCTGTCAGGTGCAATGGTGTATGGACTGTTGTTTCTGACATACATTTTCACTGTGCAGGCTATTCATGCCAAGCACATGGACAGGAAGTGATTCGACCAAGCATTGTCACCATCTCCAGGTCCACAGCAACTCAGGTACCTATTCCTTCCTTGTCCTTAGCAGTGCCCTGCAAGTTTGGGAAAAAACACAGAGAAGCATACTGTCCATTTACTTTGGGGAATTTGCCTTTTATCCTTGAGCACCTTGTACTGTTGCTCTGACCTTTGCTCGTGTCATTCAGAACACATATGAATAGCATGCTACAAGTGCCTTTCTTACATGTTAGACCAAGCCACCCAAATTGACTGACTGCAGTCCCTATGCCCAACAGTAAGGGCAATCCTTATGTGGGAGAATCCATAAACGTTACTCTTACTGTTTGCTATGAGCTGAAATTCACATAGACATCAACCAGCAAATGAACCAGTTTCATCCAACACTCACTCACTCCCCCCTCCCTCTCCTATCAGACTGCCTCTAAAATTGCAACATAATAAAACAAAAGAGGTGAAAAATTAATACAACTAGCAGAACATAGTGCCCTGAAGATATCTCAAATCATGAGTACAGATGTCACATGCACCCCCTGCATAATGTGTACTTGCTGGCTTGTATAGCTATAATAAATGCTCATAGTATCACAGTGGGGAAAGGGGCAACCACTACCCAGGAAGGTGTGATTGCTTGGCAGTACCAGGTAGTGTAACAGTGACCATCTAAGCTTACTAAGACCTAAATATCCTAAAATGTATTACAACTCTTTAAAGTGTGTTTTTAATGACTGCCTTTTACAACATGGTTGTGATATATAATCTGCTGTTCATTAATAGTGTTATTTCAATCTTATGTGCCAAAACAGCACTATTGAGAATAATTTCTTTCATAAAACATTTCCTGTTCTCCATGTAAAGCATGCTCTACAAACTGGAGTGAGAAATAATTCTCTTAAAAAGTTTATGAAGGGAGTGATATGAATTTTGGCTTAATAATAAAGAAAACTTCTTAAGGTAGTCAAATGACTTTGTTGTCATAAACCAGATGCAAAATTATATAAATTAGGAAAACTTTTTAATGCGAAATTCTTAAAAGGGTTTTACTGCAATTATACTCACTTCAAAAAATTATTTTTTACCACCTGCAGTTGGTTGCTAATGAAGTATATTCACTGAGACAGTAGGCTCATCAAAAAAAGACATTTGTCAAGTCTGGCATGATATTACAGATAGTGTATATTTCATCTCATACTTTCTGTTGGGCTATGAGCAACCCAACTTCAGAAATTATGGTGGTGTAAAACTATTTTTGAGGCATGTATGTATACAAACGTACACACATAGCTAGATTTAAAAACACTAAGAGGAGCAGATCTTGACTTATTAAAAATTTCAGATACTCTAAGCTGTTGCTGTCCGGCTCTTAAGGAATGCTCTCTCACACACAGTGTTTCCACAGTTGATGTAAATTTTGGAAAACCACTACTTATGCGTGTCTGTCATGATGTACGATAATTTTTACAGTGACGATTTTGATAACTAACTATTTAACCATAGAAATGGAAAAAAAAAAAAAAAAAAAAAAATAGCACTTCAGTTACTTAAAATAAACTTTAAGTCAGATTTCTGTTGACTGGAAGATCCGTTATTTTTGGTATCAAAAAAATGTTTGCCACATGTGTTGTATGGTAGCGAATCAGTGCACTTTGATCAATTGTGTACTACCTTAATGAAAAATAATGAACTCAGCATGCTCATATCAGATGTGTTCAATATGATGATGAGAGTTTTCTCTGTAAACTAGAATCATCTTTTGTGCAGTGGTAAACACTTGATATTGAATACATGAATATGTACAAACAACTGAGCCATGTGAGCAGCAGGTTTAGTTATACTGATACTGAAGTTGCAAATTAGATTGGACAAATGTATGTAAATCATAGAAATTTGTAAATATATGAAACTACACACAAATAATATTGATTATTTTGTTATGATTTTAAGTTCTCCGTGATATAAAGTGAAAAGTAACCAGTAGACATCTGCAGATAAGGTGCACAACGTCAGGTTCCACCTGCATTAAGAAAGATACTTTCTTCTGTCTATCCTCTTCAATTCCAACTTTAGTACTTGCTGAATTACGAGCTAAAAATCAAGATGATGAATGCAGTTATACCCTAGAAACCGCAAACACATGTTACCCAAGTTTCTACAAGACAGGTTGTCACTGGGGAATAAAATTGGCATTAGTTGCAAATAAAAAGTCCAAATCATGATCATAAGAAGTTTTAAAAACTTTACATCATAATATTAATAACAATTTGCATATAAATTTTACTTTACAAAGTAAGAGATTCTTTACGTTGTTCCCGAAATCAAGACTACATTAGTTAAAGTAAGCAGACTGAGAATCAGTGAAAATCTGTTTATATGTTCTTGATAGATAGCTATTGACTGAATGTGTGTGTGCGTGCGTGCGTGCGTGTGTGTGTGTGTGTGTATATATATATATGAGTTTATTGTAATTTTTTTGTTGTGTTGCTCAGTACAAACAATTAACTAGGCAAATATTAATTAATAACTGTATATTGGTAGGGAGTCAGACAAGTAATATTCACTTCATCATTTGTAAATGGTGTAACACAAAAAGCTCTAAATATATTTGTTTGCAAGTGTTGACAAGTTTGATCAGTTATGTTTTGCTGTACTAATAGTGTACTAGAGTGATTTACTTCACAACAGTGATTCATGCTGAAAATATAGTTATGAAATTAGCAATGTCATTTCTTCATAGCTTCAATAACATTATATCTGGTGCTTTTATATGCTACCTTTAACAAATTTGGTTATGGTACAGCTTTTAATTTTAATAAATAATTGGTTGTGGAGGAATTATATGTAGAAAATATTTATCTCACTATACTAATAAAAATATTTAATAGTAAAAAGGAATTTTTGTAACAAATTATGGTAATTTGTATTTGTTCCAAGTGATATATGTTTACAGAATAAAGAAATTCATATTAAATAATTCCATTTTAAATTGTTTTTCCTTAATTCAGAGTGTGAGTTAACTGGCATGTGAGAGGAAGGTTGAGGAACCACACCCTACCCCCAGCCAGATAAAAATTTATTCCTGGCTTGCATAAAAAGAAATTTCTGCTAGGTAAAGTGATTTTACTTCTACAAATGCAGAAAATTCCTAAAATTAATTTCAAGATACAATTATTTACTTGTAATCATGTATATTTTTCAAGCTTATTTCAAACACATTAAGCTACTTGGATTACAATAAATATTCTTCCATATTATCTCATTTCTGCTTTTGAAAATAATTTTTTTGTTAATATTAAGTTTTTTCATTTCCATTATTAAAAGACACTTGTTTGTTAAAAGCATTATTTTGCTTTTATGTAAAAAATAAGTACTTTAGGACACTAAATCTTAAAACAATAGCAGTATTGATAGGTACCCATTGGATTGGTATTTATACTTATATATTCCAATATATTACTAACTTAGGTTTGAACAAAACCGCTTGTAAGCAACTCTTAATTCTTTACAAATGGTACACAGGTTGTTTTAGCTTACAATTACATGTCAATCATAACATTCACACCAATATTCCATAAATCATCAGCCCACCATATATGTTTCATTTCCAAACAGATCATTTGGTTGTCACAAATATTTCATGTAGTTTATAATTCTTTTCCAGCCAAGCCACAAACTCCAGAATATACCAATCCCTGTGAGCCAAGCCCATGTGGAGCCAATGCAGTGTGCAGAGAACAGAATGGAGCAGGCTCTTGTACCTGCCATAGAGACTATATTGGGAATCCATACGAAGGCTGTCGACCTGAATGTACGATAAATTCTGACTGCACTTCGAATATGGCATGTATCAGCAACAAATGTCAGGACCCATGCCCAGGAACGTGTGGTCAGAATGCAGATTGCCAAGTGGTCAACCATCTGCCTTCTTGCACGTGTCGTCCAGGCTACACAGGGGATCCATTCCGATATTGCAACGTTCAGGCTGCAGAACGTAAGGAAACCTATATCCTAATGAGGTAGTTTTGTCACAAAGCACTTCACTTGGTGTGTTATCCTCACAGTCCTTCTGTGTGTGTATTGTTCAGCGGTTGTCGAAGAACCCGGAGATCCTTGCAGTCCATCTCCTTGTGGGCCCAACAGTCAGTGTCGTGAAGTGAATGGACAGGCAGTGTGCTCTTGCCTCCCAACGTACATCGGCAGTCCACCAGGCTGTCGGCCTGAGTGCGTTGTGAGTTCGGAGTGTCCACAGAAGAAGGCATGCGTCAACCAGAAGTGTGTGGATCCTTGCCCGGGAACTTGTGGTTTGAATACACGCTGTGAAGTGATCAACCACAGTCCAATCTGTAGCTGTCAACAGGGCTACACAGGGGATCCTTTCTCCAGATGCTATCCTATCTCAGGTAAGAAAATTTTGTAAAAAAAAGTGATTAAGCTACTTGTTAAATGTAACAGGAAATACTTTCTATCATATGTAAATTTTCTTATATAAGTATTTTAGTTTTAGTTGTAAGTTGTAAACACATTTAGTATAAGTTTTTAAGATTTGTGGTGTTTTTAGATCAGGTTTTCTGGGAATTTTGTAGTAGCTGCAGTAGCAGATAACATGAACTGTACAATATACAGTAGGTATAAAGTTAATGTAGTTTTGCACACATCTGTAGTGCTCAGTGTTCAGTTAGAGGGAAGTCCAAACAAGTGTGTGGGATATGAGACAAGTTGGGATCTACGATCATTTGATGAACTGGATTAGTAATTTATGAATAATAAAAATATCACCACTTCTAATAATTGTGATAGACTACCTTAAGTGAAGATTAGAAAAAAGAAACACCATGAGAAATATTAATTAGTCCTTACACCAAAATGTATGAATCATTTAACTTACGTAAATGACAAACAATAAATTATCAATGAAAATGTAAATAGGTAATTACAATGCGTAATAAGTTATTTTGTATATGTAAAATCTCTTAGGTCCAATTTTGTAATTACTGTAATCAGTTTTTGTATATTAAAATAATCAAAATTTTATGAAAACATTAATACATTTACATTAATAGGCTGCTTATTATTAATAAATTATTTCAGATAGAGCACGTTAGAAATATTTTCAGTATTACAGTATTTCTATGAAGAATTGATTCACGTGAACCTGACATTTAACTTCCAAACAGAAGAAGCATTTCTTCTTATCAGCCATCAGCTGAGTCAAGCACGATCTGCAAAGGTGTTTAAGCTTAACTTATTTAAGAACAATATAATTCTAATTTTTAGTAGAGTAAATTTTGTATGCCTATGTATGCTTTTTGCAAGGTACAGTGTTATAAAATGTATTTTTTAAATTCAGTTATATAAGTACTTCATGAAATTTGTAACTAGATTTTATAACTAATATTTATTAACAATTAATTGTGTAGGTCGTTTCAAAAAAATGAATGCAGCTTACAGGTAATTTAGTATATGAGATATGGTGAGAAAAGTACTATGAAGTACATGACACATTCACCTTATCTTCTGTAATTGCCTTCCAAAACTATAGGTCTTTCTATGGTGGACATACTTTACGTGCCAGAATGTCATTAACACAGCTCCACAAACATCTTTTAGTGGACAATCTCACCCTTATAAATAGATTGTGGTTGATGTACATGTGTTCTTATGAATCTACATTGTAATGCTGGAGGATAGTAACATTGGAAACAGGAATGCTCTTTTATATGACTTTGTAAGTAGAAATTGTTAGGTTTTAGGTCAGGCAGTTGGACAGGTGATGGAATCAGTCCCTCACATCTAGTTTACTGTCCTGGATAAACATCAGCTAGGTTCATGCCAAAATGGGCCATTGCACCATCATGCATCAACTATGCTGCTCCTGAATATGTAGCGGAACATGTTTGAGAGGGACGGTCAACAGGTCAACATATTTTCTAAAACATATACTATATACCATTAGTAAGGCCACCTAAAACTGGATACAAATACTTAATTTTTATCATTTTTCCTTCATATATTATTATGTTCCACATCGCGTACATGTTGCCATGACGGCTACCCGGCTACTGATGTTTAACTTTGAGGCTACTGCTGTTGCCAATCTAACGACTAACATATTACCTAACCTAATTCTACATTAACACAATACACAACAGTTCCTCCCAATTTAAAATGCGATAAAATCGTCCAGCTTCCTTGGGGGCACGCGTTGTCATTTCGACGCTCTGCCCCAAATACAACCTTGAGCTTTACTTGCACAAAACCCACGGAAGGGAGACAATTCTCGGGAAGCAACTCAGCCATTCACCCTACTTGCACAAAACCCTCGGAAGGGAGAAGATTCTCAGGAAACACATGAGCAATTAGCCTCTTCTGACTTTTCCGGAGTTACGCACGGAGACCCTGAAGCTTCGACTCCACCTGCAGCTGTGGAATCCTCCCTGATGTTCTGGTAGGTTGTAGCCAATGTCCCAGCACCTGTTATTGCAGAACATTGTGGGGGTCTACTGCTGTGGGCGATCCTGGGCCCGAACTGCTGTAACACTCTGGTTGCTGTCTGTACCCTGCTGCAAACTGATTCTTTGGCCTTCGAATCTGACACTGGTTGACAACTTCTCCTTCACAGCTGGTCTACATGCCTTCTATGAGAATTACGCTGCTCATCTGTGACATGGTAAATCAACCGTCCTTCCTCCCCACTGATCCAGCCTGGTATCCATTTGAAGCCACTCACGTAGTTACGCAGCCATACAGCCTCTCCCACACTGAAGTGTCAAGCCCCTGCCACTACTGCATATCCTGGGAGGTGTGCCTGTCTGTACCTGGATGCAGTTTGGCCAGAACCGTCTGTAGTGGTCGCCCCATTAATAACTCTGCAGGAGTCTTCCAGGAATTATTTTCCCCTTGTTGTGGGGTTGGTTGTCCGCCAACCTAATAACATGCGTGCCAACCGTGTCCGCCATTCACTTTTCAATAACTTTTCTTAACTTCTGCTTAACTGTTTGTACAGTTGCTAGAAGGATGGTATGGGGGAGACAAAATCATTTCTATACCATTATCTTTCACAAACCCTGCCATTTCTTGAGATCGGAATGCAGTCCCATTGTCTGCTACAATGACATCTGGCAGCCCATGGCAACTGAACATATCGCGCAGCTGCCGAATGACTTGATATGGCTGACTGACTTCTGAACCACCTGACTTCAGGCCAGTGCTGGTACCACAAATTCTGGTGCCTGGAGCGGGAGTCTGCTGAGAGCATCTGCATGTTGTATCTGGTGGCCTGGCCTGAATTCCAACTCAAAATCGTACATCCCCAATATGAGACTCCATCGCAACAACCGAGCAGATATTGTATCTGGAAGGGACTTCTTAGGATGGAGCAGCCGCAAGAGAGGTTTGTGATCCATTACTATATTAAACTTCCTACCAATTACATATTGTTTGAACTTGCTTACTCCAAAAATGACAGCCAGGGCTTCTTTGTCCACCTGCGCATAGTTTCACTTGCTCTTCTGTAGTGTCCTAGCTGTCTTGTCATTGCCGCATTTATTCGCAGCTCCCTTGCCTAGCAGTACTTCCTCTCCATGTTAGCTGCATTTGTACAAATCTAGATGTTTGTCTCCACTCCGGACGATTACACTCAACTCTGGGTGCAAGATCTGGTGTACATGGCATCTGTGCTTCTGACCAACATCATCTGTGATGACATATATGAGTTGTCCTTGCACTCCAGTGATTTTCTCTGGCAGCCATTTTACGCTCCCACTGTAAGACCTGTACCACACAGCCTCATTTATCTGAAAGCATTGATTCCTGCTCTCTGCTGGTGTTTGTGCTGCAGATGCTCTTACATGGTTGCCAGCTGTTGGTCATATCTGGTCCAAGACTGTCATTAGAGGACGTTCCAGCAAAAGAGCAGCTGGAGTCTCTTGACCCCCAGCCCCTGGGGTGGTGCACATTGCAAACAACATTCTGGTCTGCCAATCACCCTTCCCCAGCTTTTTGAGCTTTGCTTGGACCGTCTGAACCATATGTTCTGCTTGGCCATTGCTTGATGGGTGAAATGGTGTTGAACAAATCAATCTAACCCCATTCTGCCTTGCAAAAGTTTTCAGTTCTTGCAACACGAAAGCAGAACCATTGTCAGACACCATGCATTCCAGTATACCATGAATACTGAACATGTCCCTCAGCTTTCAGACAGCAGCTGCCGATGATGTTGATGCCACCATTCTCACCTCTGGCCATTTTGAGTAAGTATCCATGGCAGTCAAGAAAACCTTGCCTTGGAACAGCCTGAAGAAGTCAATGTGAACCCTAGCCAACGGTTTTGTTTCCTGTTCCCAACCAATACCCTTATACTTTGGTGGATTAGCTCAAAGCTGTTGGCAGTGCCGGCATTGGCCTACACAGTTCTCAATGTCCGTGTACATCTTAGGCCACCACATGTAAGTCTGCCTCACTGCTTTCGATTTCACTACCCCATCATGAGCTGCGTGCAGCATCTCCATTAGTTCCTTCCGCAGAGCTGTTGGTATAATTATCAATTACCCTGCTTCCTCAGAGGACACAGCCCTTATAGAGGGACAGTTCAGCCAGCTGGTTCCAGTAGGGTCTGAGCTCATCCATCACTGTTCCACTCCCTGGCCACCCAATGCTGGAGTTTGTTTGACTGCATGTAGCACTGTTACATACTGCCTAAACTTTGTCACACCAAACATGACAGCCAAAACCTCTTTGTCTAGTTGTGAGTAGTTTTTTCCATGCTTCTGAAAGTGCATGAAATGAAGGCATGACTTTTTTGCTACCATCCTCTTCTGTGTGTGCAAGCACTCGTCCAGACCACACTCAGAGGCATCACATGTCAAGTTCACTGGTTTTGTTGCATTATAATGTACCAACACAGCATCTGACTGAAGAAGCCCTGTTACAGCACAGAATGCATCTTCATGGATCCTTGTCCACTCCCACTGCCACCTTTTGTTGAGCAAGCCATGTAAGGGTTCTGCCACGCTGGCCTTGTCATGCAGAAACCGGTCATAGAAATAAAGTTATCTTAAAAATACTTCTAGCTCCTTTTTGCAATTGGGGTCTAGGACATGGTGAATAGCTTTAACTTTAGCTAGTGTTGAGTGTATTCTCATACTGTCTACTCTATAACCTAATCATTTTACAGATGACACTGCAAATACTCACTTTGACTCCTTCAATCACAATCCTGCTTCTTCAGCATGGCTGAGAACCTGATGTATCTGCTGCCAGTGTTGGTCTTCATTAGATCCAGTGATAAGAATATCATCCAGCAGCACCACAACTCCCTGTATCCCAGACAGCATGGTCTATATTAACCTCTGGAACACTGCTATAGTGCACTTGATACCGAATGGCATCTCAGTTTTACACACTCTGTTCATAGAACAATTATAGTCACCATTGATTCATACCTAACCGCCAGTCTAACGGATTGCAACAATAGGTGTGGTCCAATATGAGTAAGTTAGAGGTTTGTACACACCCTGCTCCACCAATCTGTCTATTTATTTGCTAACGGCATCCAGCAGCACGACAGCCACTGGACAACACTTCCTGAAGATTGGCTTTGCATCTGACTCAATTTCTACACTCACTGATGGCACCACATACTGCCCCAACTCTGTCCTAGCAAATACCTTGGAATGATGCTTCCTTACATTCACTGCCACTTCTGGTTGTATTGCTAAAACCACAGCCATTGATATTCCAAGTGGTTTCAACCAGTTGCGCCCCAACAGACTAGGCCCTTTTCCTTCAGCAATCAACAGCGGTAACCTGATGTTGGCCATGTTTGTCTGCACACACACCTCGAGGGACCCTAGCACTCTTAACTTCTTCTGTGACCATGCTTGTAACTACAACTTTGCTTCTTGGGATAGCTGTCTATTTGGCGCTAGAATGTCCACTATGTCTACATTGCCCATTTTTTTTAGGCAGACACAATGCCGCTGCTAAGTTGTACAGTTGGGCACCGCATACTGTGAAAAATATAGCTTTCTTCTCGTCCTTGTCTGTCACTTTGTTTGCAGCAAAACAATACTGTAACCATCCCAAGTATATTTTCCAGGTGTATCACCCTGGAACTAATTCCCCAAACAAATTAAACAATGTAGGTTATGGTGTGCTGAATTGGAGTCTGATGATTCAATACCATGCAACGCACAAAGTTTGTATCTCTTATCACCAGTGTAGCATCCTTGGTAATTCTACAAGGTGCACTAGTGTTTAGGACTCACGATATACATGATATCCATTAGGAGAACACAAGCAGCTTACTTCTTTACATACTCGCCAAGCTTCCTGCCAGGATCTGATTAACCTTGCTCATCATAACAAAACAACAATGTTGCCAACCTTACATGGGTATGAACAAAACACCTGAAACAAATGGTCTGTAATAATCTTTTATGAAAGTTAGCTGTGGCAACTAGTAACCAACATACTATATTAGACACAATGAAAAAAAAATATCTCAATGGAATTGTTTTCAAGCAAAAGAAAAAACATCCAACACATACAAAAGACATATCAATTGTCAGCTTTTATCACAGTTTTTATCACAGTTTCTAGAAATTTTTACTGCATACGTGTTAACTCATTTTAAGGTATATTACACTGCTGTTGGTGTAAACTACAAAAAATTATTGACTTAAAAATGTTTTATACAGCGCCACAGCCAACGCCAACACCACCAGAATATGTGAACCCATGTGTGCCATCACCATGTGGGCCTAACTCTCAGTGCCGAGATATTGGAGGTGCACCTTCATGCTCCTGTCTACCTAACTACATGGGCAGTCCACCCAATTGTCGACCAGAGTGCGTAATTTCCTCGGAATGTCCCAGCAACAGAGCATGCATGAGAGAGAAGTGCAGAGATCCATGCCCAGGTTCATGTGGTGCAGGGGCACAGTGCAATGTCATCAACCACACTCCAGTGTGCACATGTCCTGAAGGATACACAGGAGACCCGTTCACCAACTGCTATCCAAAACCACCACCACGTAAGTAGAGCATTGCTCAACAGATGTTACATACATAAAAGTGTTAGACCATACAGCAGTAAGAGTCACTTCACAATACTATGTGTATTTCAGCTCCTGAACCAGAAGTGAAAGATCCATGTATTCCATCACCATGTGGTGCAAACGCACAGTGCAAAGATGGCGTGTGCACATGTTTGGCAGAGTACCAAGGTGATCCATACTCTGGTTGCCGGCCAGAGTGTGTACTGAACGAAGACTGTCCCAGAGACAGAGCATGTATCAGAAATAAATGTGCAGACCCTTGTCCCGGCACTTGTGGTACTCAGGCTGTGTGTTCTGTCATCAATCACATTCCAATCTGCAGCTGTCCAGATGGTTTCTCAGGAAATCCATTCATCAGCTGTGCAGCAGTACACGGTATTTTGGAAATTTAATTTTTGAGCATGATTATTATCACTGTGGAATTATGGCGGAGATGGTGCATGTTGGTATTCTTTGTATTGCAGCTCCAGTGACAACTCAGCCATGCAATCCATCACCTTGTGGACCAAACAGCCAGTGTCGGGAGATCAATGGCCAGGCGGTGTGCTCTTGTGTACCGGGCTATATTGGTAGTCCACCAGCATGTCGACCTGAGTGTGTAGTGAGCTCTGACTGCAACTTGAATGAGGCTTGCTCGAACCAGAAGTGTAGGGACCCTTGTCCTGGAACCTGTGGTGTTGGGGCTCGCTGCCAAGTCATCAATCACAATCCAATCTGCAGTTGCCCACCACGCTACTCAGGAGATCCATTCCTCAGATGCATACCTATACGTAAGAATCCCTTCTATCCATTATTGGTTCTCGGTCATTGACGTTATCTTTGCATTGGTTCACATTGATTTGTGATCCGTTCTTTTTTCTTAAAGCGAACACCCCTCCACCACCACCTGTGAATTCATGCCAGCCTTCTCCATGTGGCCCAAATGCTCAGTGCCAGATAGCTGGTGATAGCCCTTCGTGTTCCTGTTTGCCGGAGTACAATGGCTCTCCACCCAACTGCAGGCCTGAGTGTGCCAGCAACAGCGAGTGTGCCAGCCATCTAGCATGTATAAACCAGAAGTGTCGAGATCCTTGTCCAGGGTCGTGTGGAGCAAACGCAGAGTGCAGAGTTGTCAGCCACACTCCGAACTGCATTTGCAGTTCTGGATATATTGGAAATGCATTTATTCAGTGTGAATTAGAAAAATGTAAGTATTTGTATTTATCTTATTGTTTAGTAATTTTTGTATTCACATCTTGTGAATTATATAATATTGTTATATTCACTAATGTTTGGCTACGAATAAAAACTTTTTCTTTATGTGTGTAAGATTGTTTATATTTTACTAATAATTTATTGGAAACATTATGTGCTCTTTCAATGGTTTTATCGTGGAAATTGTATTGAATATAGTCCTTCATTTATGCCTGGTTGAATATTTTAAGATGTTAGTACTATATTTACTAATAATCCATAGTCAGATCTCATTTTGAAATTGTATCATTTGTTTTACTCTTGAGATGAGTTTCCAGTCTTGAGACTTGTGCAGATTAATAGTCAGATCTCGAGATGTTTGTACTGAGCTGAGTGTAGTTTCGAGCTTCCATTCTCAAATGATATATTGTGAGATACTGTCTTACATAGCCACATAGCCTCACAAGGCACTCTCCCAAGCAGAAACTAAGGCATTTTTTGCTGTCAATGTGTGTTCTTCTCTAGCTGTACACTCTGCTATTTATTGTGTTTCGGTACTTTTTTTCTTGTTTATTGTGCTGGACAATGCATTGAAATTAAAACTACATGATGTTGAACAAACATGAACGACTATTACTACTTGTAAAATACAAAGCTATAATTGAGAATGTGTGGTTCACATGTATGTCAAATAGACACAGCAAGAAGCTACAACATCCTCATGTTCCAAAATTTTACCGTGCAAAGAGCTGATTTTGTTTACAATTCCACAAGGTTTTCTGTTTTATAACTACAGTTGAATGGATAACCAATGCACATGATTACAGTATTGATTAAAGTTGTGTATCTGCAATTACAAATGTGAAAACTAAAAATTATCAACATTATTTAAAAATTTGTAAAATACAGTAGACTCCGGATTATCCTGTCTAATGTGGCAGAAGGGCAAGCCAGATAACAAAAAAGCCAGATAGGCCGGAGTTCTGTAACTACTCACTTCCTGCCCCACTCACACCATTAACTACACACTTTTAATACCAAAACCCACTCTTATTCATATTTTCTGACCTCTTAGTACAGGCCAGTACTTTATAAATGTTTGTTATGCACTGTACTGTCCATTTTAAAATTTATAACAAAAAAAGGAAGTCCAAAAATAAAAATATTGCACACATTGTAAGATAAATTTTATAATGTCTAACTTAGTTGCTGGAAACATAGAATAATGTACACTGTACAGTATGTAAATAGTATATATACAATTTTAAAATAAACAAAATATTAACATAAAATGTAGGCCTAATTCTTTAAAAAATTATTTCAACTTATTTTAGTGTTCATTGTTAGAGTTAGAGTCAAAACCTACAATTTTTAGTTTTTGAAAAAGTCTTTGATAGATGATTTCTTCTCCCTGTTAGCCCTCTTCCGTGATGCAATGTCCCACCACTTACGCAAGCAGATGATATCAGCTGGCATCACTTCCTCCTGCTGGTTAATGTATTGCAGCCCTGCCTTAATCATCTTGAACCCTTCCGAATATGGGATGAGATTTTTCCTGTCATCTAAGGATGCCTCCTCTAATTCTTGTATTTCTTCTCCCTGTGTTACAATTTCCACAATACTGTTGTCAATTATTTCATCAACTTCATCATTTGCCATCCATTCTCTAATGTTCTCTGCACTGACATCGCCGCAGCCTGGAACTTTTCCCAGCAACAAAACAAGTTTATCATTTTCATCTTTCACTTCGGTTTCACACACGGGTTGAAGGTTGAAATGTCTACCTTCATGGTCCAAAAGAACTTTCCAAGACCTTACAAGTGATATGTTTGGAATCTCTTCCCATGCTTCAGCCACCCACCTTATGACATCTAGCATTTCATTCTTTTTCAGAGTGGTTAAGTAGTCTTCATTATTATCGATCGCCAATATCAATAAACTGAGGAGACGCCAGCGATACTTTTTCTTTAACATTTCAATGACACCCTGGTCCATTTGCTAACAAACAGCCATCACATTGCTTGGGAAAAATAAAGCTTTCATGTCTCCATCTGTGAGTTCGTCAGTGGCCGGATGCGAAGGTGTGCAGTACAAATTCATTTTGGAACCACGTTTTAAAGATTTCTGAATTAATTCATGTTTTTTTTTGATATGTGTGATATAGGGGTAGTGATTACTGATTTCCCAGTTTTTTAAAAGCTCTAGGTTTCTTTGAATTTGCTATTAAAGTCAACCTAAGCTTCTTGTTGGCAGTTGCATTACTGCAAGCCAAGATGGTGACTCATTCCTTGCTTTTCTTGTATTCTGGTGCAGCAGCTTCATTTTTTGATGCAAGAGTTTTTAAAGGGAGCATCTTATAATTTAAACCGGTCTCATCGCTGCTGTAAAAATGCTCCCCAGAAATTTCCTCTTTTTCAATACGCTTAAAAAGATAGTCTTTGAACAAAGGTACAGCCTCTTCATCAGCAGATTAAACCTCCCAACCTGTAGTAATATGGCGAATACCGAATAGTTTTTTCCAGCGATCTAACCATCCATCACTGGCAGTAAATTCTGAATCCTCTCCTTCTATTTGTCGCTTAAATTGCAGTGCTTTTTCCTGCAATATCAGCCCAGTAACAGGTAAGCCTTTTCCTCTTTAGTGTTCATGCCACAAAAATAAAGCTTCCTCAATTTCTTTATGCTTACCTTTCAGCATGGTTTTTCTTACTTTTATTCCACTTCCAGTAACTTGGGCAGCACACCACTTTTCAATTTCTGCACGACTTTTCTTCCAGTCACCAACTGTACTTTTCCCGACTCCTAACTCCGATGCAATAGTTTTTGCCGTTACCCCAAAGACTAGTCTCTTTATAGCGGATAGTTTCTCCTTCATAGTCACTACAACCTTTTTTCGTTTATCACCCATTTTTTGATCTTCAGTAAAAAAAATAACGAACCACACAAAAACAAATTATGAAGGTAACCAGGAACAGTGGCAAACGTATTCCGTGCTTGTTGACACCCGATACACAACTGATGGAACAAAGAGCATGTAGCATGGCGTGGGAAAATCTGCGCTTTTCATGTTGCAACTTGTGATTTGCACATGGCACGTAGGAGGATCGTACCAGACGCCCGCTTGCAATGTCTTGGTAAAATTGTGATTTATGAAGTAGATCATTCAAAAAAAAATATTTCTCATTTTATTACAGAGAATTAATTTTTTGAAACTAGGCGAAATAGTACGGAGGCCGGATAGTCATGAGCCGGATACTCGAGAGTCTACTGTAAATGCAGTTAAATCATTTATCAGCAGGTAGCACAAATCATCAAATGCATTTTTTAAATGTAAACCAAAAATTGTAAAAACAATAACTTGTTTGCTTTAAAAAATTGGTGTTAAAAGTACGATAATTACCAAACCTGCACTGTTGTAAACTATGCTCCCAAGAAAAACAGGTAGTTAACATTTTAATTACTATTGTTATTGTCTATGTAATATTGAAAATGAAAATAATTTTCACGCAATAAGTTTAGTGTTTTAATGTAACTTAAGTATGTTGAATATAACCTAAACAGTGCACAAAATTTAATTTCAAGTTACATATGGATATCAGTTATGAGATTTTTATCACTCTTGATACTAGCTTCAGTTACTATTGATAAGTGGTAGTCTTAAGAGTCAACTATTGAATCGTAAAAACTAGTCTCACGTCTCAAAATTGTGAAAACATACTCAGCTGAGAGTTACTTATGCACAAATCTCAAAACTAATCTCAAGATGTATTTATTTAACAATATTGGTTCATAAAATTAGTCTCAAGTGCTGATACATGACTTTTAATATGGGCTTTAATGAGCCTTATAATATTGTGAATAAACTCCTTACATACTGCATTTTAGTTTGGCAGAAGGCAAGTTTTCTAAATACTTGAAGATTTATTATTTTGTTCATTTGTTGCAAACTTCTTTAAATTCATTAGATTTTTCGGTTTAACTTTATTGTGTGAGTTAAAGCCACTTGAGATTAAATGTTTACCAATACTTAGCTCCAGTGTTTGAGCTTCCATAGTGTCAAGTTGACTGTCTCTGATGTTAACATTAACAGCAAATTTTATTATTACAGTGGAACCTCTATGCATTGAACATGGATGGATTGATAGTCTGCATTCATGGAACATATTCTGTGGTCCCATTTTTTATGTATCTACATTTTAAGACCACATTCATTGAAAGACCACATGTACATATTGAAATTTTTTGTCAGCCCCTTGAGAAATGATGGATAGAGAATCAATCCACTGTACTCTTTAAGTATTGCTGATGATGCCTTAAAGAAATGACTATTCTTGTCTGTTACCAAGTTTTAGGTGTTTAAAATACCATCTTTACTATATTATAATGCCCACCTCTTTAAAAATAACATGGTTCACTCAAAAAAAATTGATTGGGACCAGTTCTACCACTGAAAATAGTTGCTTGCCTGGTTGAGTGATTACACAGTGCTTCCTTTTCCCTCCCACCATCAAGTGCACGGCTATGGCAGGGATGGTGATGCCAGCCACGTATTCTTGATGGATACAAAGCAATTGTTATGGAAGTAGATTGAGCGGCTGGCTCTCAGGCAGATCTGCTAGCATGCAACTCGGTGGGGCAAGCATGCAGTGCCAACTTTTTTGTATAAAAAAAGAGGAGGAGAGGTTTATTCCTAGTAAATAAAGTATTAATACAGTATTTACTTGACAGATCAAGAGCTTAAGTCCCATGTTTTGTATATGTGATTGTGCAACAGTTTCAATTGTAAGTTAGGTTAAGTTAATATTTAAGCCACCTGTTTTAGTGCTACAGAAATTGTGACAACTGTTTATATTTTAACTTATGTACATCATTGGCTTTTGGATAAATCATGAATAAAATGAATTTTGATGTGTTGCTGTCATCACATGCAGTATTTCTTTGAAAATCTATAAAAAATAATTTTTTTTAAATCTATGCTTGTTTGTTAAATTATATAAATAATCATATACTGTATAACTACAATAATTGTGCATCGTATGTGCATTATTTAAATAATATGTACATTTTGTTGAACCCTGTTACCTGAAATATTTTTCTGGTAACCTAGCACCACCCCTTATTAGTGCTAGTTATGAATGTCAGAAAAATTTTTAACACATTAATAATTATTTTTATATACTTTCATTTCTGGATTAATATTTGTATATTCAAAAAATTATTGCAAAAATATTTGTCATCTCTATAAACTGAATCTCCTGGTTTTCACTAACAATTTTTTTTCTTTTCACTGCCTCACAATCATTTAATTTCTTACTGACATCATCTTATACATAAGTTTAGTCATACTTTTATAACATTAAGTTTCATAGATCAAAGTGAGCCCAATTGCTGCAAGATGTAGTGTGTAGAGTACGTCATTTCATGAATATTTACGTATTGCAAATTTTAAGTATTTATAAGTAATTTTATCAATTAATAAGTAAAATAAATTAATTTAAATAAATGGTCACATCAAATCTTCCGTGCATTGGCATGTAATATAAAATATAATATAAAACAGTATCACCTAGTATATTAATACCATAAATTAATTACAAGTACAATTCTAAGTATTATTGTTACTGGTACCATTGTATCAAACTTTTACAGCACCTACACTAGTAGAACGACCCACACCATGTGAACCAAGCCCTTGTGGAGCCAACGCAATATGCAGAGAACAGAATGGAGCAGGCTCTTGCACCTGCCAGAGAGATTACATTGGAAATCCATACGAAGGCTGTCGACCTGAATGTACAATAAATTCTGACTGCACTTCGAACATGGCATGCATCAGCAACAAATGTCAGGACCCATGTCCAGGAACGTGTGGTCAGAACGCAGATTGCCAGGTGGTCAACCATCTGCCTTCTTGCACATGTCGTCCAGGCTATACAGGAGATCCATTCCGATATTGCAACATTCAGGCTGTGGAACGTAAGGAAAAAAACCTACATATCCTAAAGAGATAATTTTGTCACAAAGTAGTTGGCCTGTTATACTCACAGTTCTTCTGTGTGTGTGTTGTTCAGCGGTTGTCGAAGAACGTGGGGATCCTTGCAGACCATCTCCTTGTGGGCCCAACAGTCAGTGTCGTGAAGTGAATGGACAGGCAGTGTGCTCTTGTCTGCCAACGTACATCGGCAGTCCACCAGGCTGTCGGCCTGAGTGCGTCGTGAGTTCAGAGTGTGCACAGAACAGGGCATGTGTCAACCAGAAGTGTGTGGATCCTTGCCCGGGAACTTGTGGTTTGAATACACGCTGTGAAGTGATCAACCACAGTCCAATCTGCAGCTGCCAGCAAGGATTCACTGGAGATCCCTTCTCCAGATGTTATCATTTGCCTGGTATGTCCTTAAGGTTGAATTTTTCATAACAGACTTGTGTTATTCTTTCCTGTAGTAATGTTGACTATGTCTTTACATAATCTGTGAAAATATAATACTTGTATAAGTGTTCTCATTTTGCTATGCACTGTTACATGTTAGTGAAAAATTATTTATTGGTATATATTCATTAGCTTAGAAAACACACTTCTTATGGTTGTCAGCATGATTGTTATGTTAACTATATTGCATGTGAAAAAAGTAGGTTTTTTTTAAATTACATACTAAAACATTTCATAATTTATTCTTACAGAAAGAACAAATATTATTTTACAACTTTCATACATCTGAAATATTACTAGCAGTGTTATTTGTTTTTAGATTCAGTATTGATTTTCAAGCATATCTTGCTGATATTTCCAAGGATAATATACCAAATCTGTTAATTTGTAGTAGAAAAATGTGTTGCAAAAGTAAATACATGTACATATGCAAAATATAAAAATTTGTTAAATTACATTTGTGTACAATATATGAGAATTTAATAAATATATAAGTTTTTTTGTGATGTATATATACTCAAGTGGCAGTGAGCAACACGCTCACAAGTATAATCAAAGAAGTATACGAAGGAAGAAGTAGAGTTGCTAGTATGGCAGTATTTCATTAGTTGACAAATTTGAAGTGAATAAAAGAAAGTAATGAATGTGATAGGTACCTAATCTTACTCTACAGGTAAATTGCCATGTAAAACCCATGAGGACTGTGAACTTTGACCTAGCACTTTCCGTTAATAGAGACTTGGGTTGACTGTGATGTGCTTCATGAACTTTGTTTGAAGCAAAGCACTTTTTTCAATTAGCTATTCACAATCATTTAAAGCATTATCCAACAGGGTTTATCTAGGAAGTAATCCCTTTATCTTATTCTCATCATGCCACTTGGCAGTTACACTTAAATTAACTAAACCCATATGGTTTGTACACTGATAATTATTTCTGTACTGCCTGCCAATCAAGCGTAATGTGAGTAAAGGCAATGTGCTTGATATAAGTTCTACTAGAGCTGCGGCAAAATAGCAAATACTATAAATGCTAAATAGATGGTTAAATTTTCAATGACTGCTATGATTTTCTAAATTTTCAAAACAACCTCTCCAATAGGATAACTCCAAAAATAAGATGGCCTAAAGTAAAATTACCTCAACTCTAAGTTATTTCAATTCAAAATGCCTAATGTAATTCATCAAATACAAGCTGCCCCAAATTAGATTCACTCAAATTCAATATGCCCCAAAAAGTAACTTGAAAATTATACCGTGAAATTGACTCGAAAATAAGGCACATCTAAATACATACTTCCAAAGCAAGGCAACATTCTCCCCATCTTCAAAGAAATGGTTATGTAAGAAAAGTAGCTTATATTTACTGTTTTACTTCGATATAAGAAAACAGTATTTCAAAATATCTATGAATGTATTTTAGCTGTTTATTTTTACTTTTAATAAATATTTCAAATATCTTTATATGTATTGACATTAAAAATAAAAGTTAAACAAAGTGCTTTTATTCAGCTGGAAAAAACGTTGAACTATATTTTACACTTGAAATTGTATATGTATAATTTTATAACAAAAACCTGCTCATAGTGGACTGCATACATAATAATTATACAATTATATTAGTAACAACTTTATAAGTGTGCTACACTTCAGATGCAGTAACAGGAAAGAAAATCATATTTCTTTCCTTCACTTGTGTATGTTTTTCTGCTCATGAAGCCCTACCAGTTAATTCTGACTTTAGAGTTTCTTAAATGCCATGTGTACCAATGAAATACACATTCTGTGCACTGTATTAACATCAATTATTACACTAAGAAAATATATGGACTGCAAATTTCTTAGTGGAAATATATTGGCCGAATGAAAATTATGAGAAAAACAATTCCTGTAGTTTGGTACTATTTGTCATTGAATATGCTACAAATTGCTATAAATCCCTTCGCAGAATGATATAAAAGTCCCTTCACAAAATATTAGGATATATTAAATTCTCTTTTCAAATTGCTTCAAGATGCATTTCAAAATGCTATTTTCACGTAGCTCTAAATATTACTAATACTGCTTCCACTCCTTTTCTACTACGTGGCACAAAATAAAAAATTTTTCATAGGCACTGCTCACTTAATCATAAAAAATTACAAAAATTGATTGCTTGTCACAAATGAACACTTAAGATTAGACAGTAGTTCATTGCATGATTTTGTAACTTATAGATTTTTTTTTGCATGTTCCTCTGTTGTGAAAATCTATTATCGGAAGAATAGCAGGACATTTAAAAATTAAAATTTAGTGATAGAACATTTCTAACATCTATGCGAAAATTAATTTTTTCTGTAGCCATAGAGCTTCCACCCAAAACACCAACATACATGAACCCATGTGTGCCATCACCATGTGGGCCTAACTCTCAGTGCCGAGATATTGGAAGTGCACCTTCATGCTCCTGTTTACCTAACTACATGGGCAGTCCACCCAATTGTCGACCAGAGTGCGTGATTTCCTCGGAATGTCCCAGCAACAGAGCATGCATGAGAGAGAAGTGCAGAGATCCATGCCCAGGTTCATGTGGTGCAGGGGCACAGTGCAATGTCATCAACCACACTCCAGTGTGCACATGTCCTGAAGGATACACAGGAGACCCGTTCACCAACTGCTATCCAAAACCACCACCACGTAAGTAGAACATTACTCAACAGATGTTACATACATAAAAGTGTTAGAACATACAGCAGTAAGAGTCACTTCACAATACTATGTGTGTTTCAGCTCCTGAACCAGAAGTGAAAGATCCATGTATTCCATCACCGTGTGGTGCAAATGCACAGTGTAAAGATGGTGTGTGCACATGTTTGGCAGAGTACCAAGGTGATCCATACTCTGGTTGCCGGCCAGAGTGTGTACTGAACGAAGACTGTCCCAGAGACACAGCATGTATCAGAAATAAATGTGTAGACCCTTGTCCTGGCACTTGTGGTACTCAGGCTGTGTGTTCTGTCGTCAATCACATTCCAATCTGCAGCTGTCCAGATGGTTTCTCAGGAAATCCATTCATCAGCTGTGCAGCAGTGCAAGGTATTTTGGAAATTTAATTTTTGAGCATGATTATTGTCACTGTGGAATTATGGCGGAGATGGTGCATGTTGGTATTTTTTGTATTGCAGCTCCAGTGACAACTCAGCCATGCAATCCATCACCTTGTGGACCAAACAGCCAGTGTCGGGAGATCAATGGCCAGGCGGTGTGCTCTTGTGTACCGGGCTATATTGGTAGTCCACCAGCATGTCGACCTGAGTGTGTAGTGAGCTCTGACTGCAACTTGAATGAGGCTTGCTCGAACCAGAAGTGTAGGGACCCTTGTCCTGGAACCTGTGGTGTTGGGGCTCGCTGCCAAGTCATCAACCACAATCCAATCTGCAGCTGCCCACCACGCTACTCAGGAGATCCATTCCTCAGATGCATACCTATACGTAAGAATCCCTTCCATCAAGTATTGGTTTACGGTCATTGACGTTGTCTTTGCATTGGTTCACGTTGATTTGTGTTCGATTCTCTTTTCTTAAAGCGGACACCCCTCCACCACCACCTGTGAATCCATGCCAGCCTTCTCCATGTGGCCCAAATGCTCAGTGCCAGATAGCTGGTGATAGCCCTTCGTGTTCTTGTTTGCCGGAGTACAATGGCTCTCCACCCAACTGCAGGCCTGAGTGTGCCAGCAACAGCGAGTGTGCCAGCCATCTAGCATGTATCAACCAGAAGTGTCGAGATCCTTGTCCAGGGTCGTGTGGAGCAAACGCAGAGTGCAGAGTGGTCAGTCACACTCCTAACTGCGCTTGTTTGTCGGGATATTTTGGTGATCCATTTAGAGGCTGCTATGAGCAGCAAAGTGAGTACCCTTTTTTATGTTTTTTTTTTTTTTTTTCACTTGCTTATAAGAAGTTCTTATATGGTTTTGTATTGAAATTAATATACATGGAACATGTTAACTGACAATGTTATAAAATTAAAAATTAATGGTGCTTATTAATGTGGGAGCTCTTTACACAACATGAAACTTTTTGTTGGGAACTATACATGGAGAATACTGTTACTATTTTTAAATCATTTTGTTGTATATTGTTTTACAGGCTAACTTTTTTGATGTTATGGTTTACTTTACAAAAGTGTTCTCACATATACTCAAGCACATTAGAGAACTTTGCGAGGAAGTTGAGTAATAATGTTTTATATGTAGTAGAGTCTTGTTTACACAGGTGTCAGAGAATAGTTTGCACATTTTTCTGTATATGTATTTATGAGAATAGGGTAGCAATATGGTAATTAATTGTGTTTATCCTATTTTGTGGTATAAATGCATTCATATTTATTAATTAGGAAGACTTCTTACACTGGAAAAAATTAAATTACACATGTGCATGTAACAAGGTGCAAAATTATTGAACTTATTAAAGTTTTTATATTTTCCACACAATTCATCAGAGAAGTAATTTTGGGGAACATTTATGGAATGATTTCAGCTTCTGTACCAAAAGAAAGGCCTACTCCATGCTTTCCTTCCCCATGTGGAGCTAATGCAGTTTGCAGGGAACAAAATGGTGCAGGTTCATGCACATGCCTGCAGGATTATGTTGGCAATCCTTACGAGGGCTGCCGGCCAGAGTGCATTCTGAACACAGACTGTGCTTCAAACAAAGCATGCATCAGTAACAAATGTCAAGACCCATGTCCAGGAACGTGTGGTCAAAATGCAGATTGCCAGGTGGTGAACCATCTGCCTTCTTGCACATGTCGTCCAGGCTACACAGGGGATCCATTCCGATATTGCAACGTTCAGGCTGCGGAACGTAAGGAAAAAACCTATATCCTAATGAGATAGTTTTGTCACAAAGCACTTCACGTGGCGTGTTATCCTCACAGTTCCTCTGTGTGTGTGTTGTTCAGCGGTTGTCGAAGAACCTGGAGATCCTTGCAGTCCATCTCCTTGTGGGCCCAACAGTCAATGTCGTGAAGTGAATGGACAGGCAGTGTGCTCTTGCCTGCCAACGTACATAGGCAGTCCACCAGGCTGTCGGCCTGAGTGCGTTGTGAGTTCAGAGTGTCCACAGAAGAAGGCATGTGTCAACCAGAAGTGTGTGGATCCTTGCCCAGGAACTTGTGGTTTGAATACACGCTGTGAAGTGATCAACCACAGTCCAATCTGTAGCTGTCAACAGAGCTACACAGGGGATCCATTCACAAGATGCTACACACTTCCTCGTAAGTTATAACTATATACGATATTTGTTTAAATGGAAATATCTTAGTTATTATTAAATGTGTAAACTTGAAAAGATAAGACTGTGCCGTGTTTATTAAATTGATAAAAATTAGTAGTTTATGTTTGACCTCTTGAAAATGATAACGCAGAATTATTGTTTACTTCTTATTCAAGACAATTTTATATTTGCTGTAATGCTGCTTTATAAGTTATTTGCTGAGTTCCACAGAATTATTCATAAGCATTTATCCTATTTGTTGAATCTCTTTCATTGCGGATGTAAAAATTATTTTTTGCCACAAGGTAATTTATGATGATTAAATTTTATGACTGAAATATGAATTAAACATCAAATGTAGACCAGTAACTTAGCAGGTTATGTTTTAAACATCCTTCATGCAGACAGTAATGGCTTATGTATAAAATGGCTGCAAAAAAATTAACTGAACTTAATAATAAGAACCTACTGTTTAATAGCGAAATAGTTCAAATTAGTTCAAACATATGTGGTGTGTTCGAATAAAACTCTTCAAGATGTGTAACCACCGGATGAGGGGAAAAAAATTAAATATCAGCATATAGAAAGGATATAATTTAATAGTAAGCATATTTCAAAAAGTATGTGTTAGAATATGTCACCAATGCCGTTCAAACAGGCATCTGTTATTAGGGTAAGCAATGAATTTCTTATGTAAATAGATGTTTGTTGTGGTTTGTACCAATTCTCAAGTACATCTTTTGCGTCTTTATCTCTTTTGAATATTTGACCCTTTAGAAATTTCTTAAACTGTCTAAAGCATTTAAAATCACATGGTGACATATCTGGACTATAGGTAGGATGTTTCAGAACCTCTCACTTCGTATGGATTAGTGTATGATACTTAACTTCTGCAACCATCTGTTATATCCATGGGCATAACAGATGGCATACCAGTTTCTTTAGCAGAAGAGAAGAAAGAATTCATTAGTTTATACTCACAGATGACCTAAAGTGCTAACAAAAAATCGTAAATATTAGCCAAAAAACTTACAAATGGCAGTTAGCCCACAGTTGGCAGGAGTACAAATGCAACCAAATCTTATCTATTGGCTATTACAGTGGTACATCTACAAATTCCAAAGATCAATTTTTTTAGTTTATTTTATTTATTTTAGTTTCTGAGTAAGAGTACTATTGATGCATATAAAATTACCTGAGTAATGATACTGCTTGTGTATAGAAAACAAGGTATTAAAATATTCTGTGCAATAGATGTTTACACCATTCCTTAAAAAGTTAGCCTATTATTTAAATATTTGTCTCTAATAAGCATTGTAATCAGTCTTGTGCTTTCAGTGTATGAGCTTTTTCAGTTCGAAGGCCAAAAGAAGACAAGAATTTCACAATTTTAAAAATATGGCTTTTGTGTGTCTCTGTCAAAATTATTTATGTCATACAGCTTAAATAGTCTACTAACTGGTTGATTTGATGTGCAAATCACAACCATTCGACTACACGGTGCAGTTACTTGGGAATAATTACTTTTAGACAAACTGATTCTATAAATTAACAGTTTTTTTTTTTTTTTAATAAGAACATAAGTTATAAATAGCATAACAGATCACATAAAACAACTAAAACATATTGTTACCCAACAGGGATTTTAACTTTAAATCCTAAAGTTGATGGCGCAGAACCTCCAGCCAACCTGCTGAGCTACACCACAAATTCAGCTATGGTTTTGTAACAGCTTATACGTACATGTATACAATACTACAGTTACCAATTATTTCTTTAGTTGTGTTTATTGTTTTTTATAACTATGTGAGTTATTTGAAATGTTTTCCATTACTTGCGCTTATGTTAAACTTCATTTTGTACAAAAATATATTTTACAGAACCTCTAACCTTTTCATAATCTAGCATTTACAACCTGAGATGGTTGTTTTGGGTATCCACCATCTTGTCTGTAGCAGTTACATGGGTATAGCATACATTTAGAACATGTTCTATCACAGTTTTGGGTATGTCCATGGATATGAAAACAAACTGTTATGCCCAGAGCCAAACCCCTCCAGAGGGGGCTGAATTTTAATTTACTCGCGAGCAGAAATGCTAGCAGAAAATAGGTTTGAAAACTACTGCGGAGTTGTGCATCATGCGAGGTTGGCTTTAACAACAGCCATTGTAACATACAGCCTTGCATTGCTGTGAATGAAGACAACATACCATGTCACTTGTTTTTTTATAGCCTAGTCTAATCAGATTATTGCATGTGTGATTGTACCACTGTGCATTGATTATGGCATTGGACTCCAATAAGATGGTTTTTTTGCACATTGAAGAATGCATTAAACATATTTGAACTTCTCTGGCTTGGAAGCTGGCATGCTTTCCCTGCATGTTGATAGAGTTTCCTCCTGGTTCAAAGTGGTGGCACCTCATTTTGTCTCCTGCCACTAACTTACATGCCACAGGAATTGTTTGCCCTTGATGTCCAACTCACTTGCCAGATGACAAATCCTGATCAAGGCAATATTTTCCACAATCAGATTATCAGTTATGACTTTGTGCACACAGCTGGGTTTCAGCAAATTCATTATTTCCTCTAGGCTCTCGAAGAACAGTTGTCAGTAATTTTTATCTGCAAGAGGAAACACTTTTATCCTTACACAGCAACCATTTTCAGATGAAACTCCACTGACTTGTATTCCTCACCCATTAGAAACAGAGTCACCACTTACTGATCCTCCTTAGAGAGGTTTGGTACCATGGCAGTACTCTTACACATGCAACCATACATCTAATAATGAAGCCCATGGAAACTTTAAGAACCTTGCATATGTACCACACATACAGTTACACATTAGTATCTGCATTCCAAAATCTGATGTCAACTCATAACATAGCGCACTGTGAACAGATTTCAGGTGAATATGTCTTGTATTTATCTACATATGATACACGACCAATATACTGATGATAGTTTTGTGATATTGTGTTTAAGGGTAATGCCTTAATCATTAGCATTATTGTGGAAAATAGAATAAAGGTAGATTGATTACTCACAGACAGTAACTGATATTCAGAACAAGTCACTGGTCATTAGCCAGGTTGCCTTTCTTGCATATTTGACATACTTCCATTAATCAGCACCATATGCTCTAACAATGAATATTAACGAATATTAACGATTCTGTAAAACACTTATGAAGAAAATGTACACATGCCTAGAATATCAGCCCTCGTTTGTGAACTCATTTTGGTTTATAATCACTTCTGCTGGTGACAAGTTTACTTTGTGTTAAACATTTCTATGGCTAGATCGGAACACATAAAGTCTCAGCAAAAATCAGTGTCTATAACACTTCCCCTGAAATTTATTTTCAACTATTTTAGCATGTAGCAGTGTAGAGTGAAGCAATTCATAAACATTTCCTTTATCTTAAAATATGTTATCAGTCCCGGGAGTTTCGTTATGATGTATCTTCCTTACCACAGACTTACAGCAAACTTGCCCTCTGGGCAGGAAGAATGGTTGACATGTTGAATACACGGAAATTTGGGTTGATTGTGAAACCTAAAATACTGCACTAACTGGAAAAGAAAATTCATATAAATATTTTCTGAGGTGTCTACAGTACTAAAATTTTTGGGTTTTAAGAAATAATGTGAAAATGTTCCAAGTAGCAAACACTTTGTGTCGTTAGCCATGACTGCATAAACTATCTAAACCAGGCAACAGCAGCTATTGGCAGTTTGCGACACTGAACAACATATTTCCCTTTTCTTAGCATCCAACTTTCTTACCATTTTGTGTTATGTCACACTAAATTAAGAGACTCAAAACTTTTGTAAATTTAATAGAAGCCCTTATGTTAATCAAGCTTTGCTCAGTTCTGGAGAGTGTTTGGAATAATAATGGTTGTTTACTATATAATTCAATACCTAGTATGATTGTGTGTTCCCAACAAATGAGAAAATTTTACTTTTTGCTAAAACATTAAGAACAAAGATTTTGAGGTGTTCTACTGTACTACACAGTATTAAAGATAAAATTCAATTTTTCCAAGAAATTTGAACATACGTAGAAAATAAGATGAAACCATTGTCTGCTTCACTTGCATCTTGCAGAAAATCAGAAAAAGCTAGCAAATAACCAGTCCAAAAATCATGCCACCAATGAATTAACACATATTTTAAATTTAAATTCATTACTAAAACCCAGAATGTCATGTTTTCTTACAGCGCCACAGCCAACGCCAACACCACCAGCATATGTGAACCCATGTGCGCCATCACCATGTGGGCCAAACTCTCAGTGCCGAGATATTGGAGGTGCACCTTCATGCTCCTGTCTACCTAACTACATGGGCAGTCCACCCAATTGTCGACCAGAGTGCGTGATTTCCTCGGAATGTCCCAGCAACAGAGCATGCATGAGAGAGAAGTGCAGAGATCCATGCCCAGGTTCATGTGGTGCAGGGGCACAGTGCAATGTCATCAACCACACTCCAGTGTGCACATGTCCTGAAGGATACACAGGAGACCCGTTCACCAACTGCTATCCAAAACCACCACCGCGTAAGTAGAACATTACTCAACAGATGTTACATACATAAAAGTGTTAGACCATATAGCAGTAAGAGTCACTTCACAATACTATGTGTGTTTCAGCTCCTGAACCAGAAGTGAAAGATCCATGTATTCCATCACCATGTGGTGCAAACGCACAGTGCAAAGATGGTGTGTGCACATGTTTGGCAGAGTACCAAGGTGATCCATACTCTGGTTGCCGGCCAGAGTGTGTACTGAACGAAGACTGTCCCAGAGACAGAGCATGTATCAGAAATAAATGTGCAGACCCTTGTCCCGGCACTTGTGGTACTCAGGCTGTGTGTTCTGTCGTCAATCACATTCCAATCTGCAGCTGTCCAGATGGTTTCTCAGGAAATCCATTCATCAGCTGTGCAGCAGTGCAAGGTATTTTGGAAATTTAATTTTTGAGCATGATTATTGTCACTGTGGAATTATGGCGGAGATGGTGCATGTTGGTATTTTTTGTATTGCAGCTCCAGTGACAACTCAGCCATGCAATCCATCACCTTGTGGACCAAACAGCCAGTGTCGGGAGATCAATGGCCAGGCGGTGTGCTCTTGTGTACCGGGCTATATTGGTAGTCCACCAGCATGTCGACCTGAGTGTGTAGTGAGCTCTGACTGCAACTTGAATGAGGCTTGCTCGAACCAGAAGTGTAGGGACCCTTGTCCTGGAACCTGTGGTGTTGGGGCTCGCTGCCAAGTCATCAACCACAATCCAATCTGCAGCTGCCCACCACGCTACTCAGGAGATCCATTCCTCAGATGCATACCTATACGTAAGAATCCCTTCCATCAAGTATTGGTTTACGGTCATTGACGTTGTCTTTGCATTGGTTCACGTTGATTTGTGTTCGATTCTCTTTTCTTAAAGCGGACACCCCTCCACCACCACCTGTGAATCCATGCCAGCCTTCTCCATGTGGCCCAAATGCTCAGTGCCAGATAGCTGGTGATAGCCCTTCGTGTTCTTGTTTGCCGGAGTACAATGGCTCTCCACCCAACTGCAGGCCTGAGTGTGCCAGCAACAGCGACTGTGCCAGCCATCTAGCTTGTATAAACCAGAAGTGTCGAGATCCTTGTCCAGGGTCGTGTGGAGCAAACGCAGAGTGCAGAGTGGTCAGTCACACTCCTAACTGCGCTTGTTTGTCGGGATATTTTGGTGATCCATTTAGAGGCTGCTATGAGCAGCAAAGTGAGTACCCTTTTTTATGTTTTTTTTTTTTTTTTCACTTGCTTATAAGAAGTTCTTATATGGTTTTGTATTGAAATTAATATACATGGAACATGTTAACTGACAATGTTATAAAATTAAAAATTAATGGTGCTTATTAATGTGGGAGCTCTTTACACAACATGAAACTTTTTGTTGGGAACTATACATGGAGAATACTGTTACTATTTTTAAATCATTTTGTTGTATATTGTTTTACAGGCTAACTTTTTTGATGTTATGGTTTACTTTACAAAAGTGTTCTCACATATACTCAAGCACATTAGAGAACTTTGCGAGGAAGTTGAGTAATAATGTTTTATATGTAGTAGAGTCTTGTTTACACAGGTGTCAGAGAATAGTTTGCACATTTTTCTGTATATGTATTTATGAGAATAGGGTAGCAATATGGTAATTAATTATGTTTATCCTATTTTGTGGTATAAATGCATTCATATTTATTAATTAGGAAGACTTCTTACACTGGAAAAAATTAAATTACACATGTGCATGTAACAAGGTGCAAAATTATTGAACTTATTAAAGTTTTTATATTTTCCACACAATTCATCAGAGAAGTAATTTTGGGGAACATTTATGGAATGATTTCAGCTTCTGTACCAAAAGAAAGGCCTACTCCATGCTTTCCTTCCCCATGTGGAGCTAATGCAGTTTGCAGGGAACAAAATGGTGCAGGTTCATGCACATGCCTGCAGGATTATGTTGGCAATCCTTACGAGGGCTGCCGGCCAGAGTGCATTCTGAACACAGACTGTGCTTCAAACAAAGCATGCATCAGTAACAAATGTCAAGACCCATGTCCAGGAACGTGTGGTCAAAATGCAGATTGCCAGGTGGTGAACCATCTGCCTTCTTGCACATGTCGTCCAGGCTACACAGGGGATCCATTCCGATATTGCAACGTTCAGGCTGCGGAACGTAAGGAAAAAACCTATATCCTAATGAGATAGTTTTGTCACAAAGCACTTCACGTGGCGTGTTATCCTCACAGTTCCTCTGTGTGTGTGTTGTTCAGCGGTTGTCGAAGAACCTGGAGATCCTTGCAGTCCATCTCCTTGTGGGCCCAACAGTCAATGTCGTGAAGTGAATGGACAGGCAGTGTGCTCTTGCCTGCCAACGTACATAGGCAGTCCACCAGGCTGTCGGCCTGAGTGCGTTGTGAGTTCAGAGTGTCCACAGAAGAAGGCATGTGTCAACCAGAAGTGTGTGGATCCTTGCCCAGGAACTTGTGGTTTGAATACACGCTGTGAAGTGATCAACCACAGTCCAATCTGTAGCTGTCAACAGAGCTACACAGGGGATCCATTCACAAGATGCTACACACTTCCTCGTAAGTTATAACTATATACGATATTTGTTTAAATGGAAATATCTTAGTTATTATTAAATGTGTAAACTTGAAAAGATAAGACTGTGCCGTGTTTATTAAATTGATAAAAATTAGTAGTTTATGTTTGACCTCTTGAAAATGATAACGCAGAATTATTGTTTACTTCTTATTCAAGACAATTTTATATTTGCTGTAATGCTGCTTTATAAGTTATTTGCTGAGTTCCACAGAATTATTCATAAGCATTTATCCTATTTGTTGAATCTCTTTCATTGCGGATGTAAAAATTATTTTTTGCCACAAGGTAATTTATGATGATTAAATTTTATGACTGAAATATGAATTAAACATCAAATGTAGACCAGTAACTTAGCAGGTTATGTTTTAAACATCCTTCATGCAGACAGTAATGGCTTATGTATAAAATGGCTGCAAAAAAATTAACTGAACTTAATAATAAGAACCTACTGTTTAATAGCGAAATAGTTCAAATTAGTTCAAACATATGTGGTGTGTTCGAATAAAACTCTTCAAGATGTGTAACCACCGGATGAGGGGAAAAAAATTAAATATCAGCATATAGAAAGGATATAATTTAATAGTAAGCATATTTCAAAAAGTATGTGTTAGAATATGTCACCAATGCCGTTCAAACAGGCATCTGTTATTAGGGTAAGCAATGAATTTCTTATGTAAATAGATGTTTGTTGTGGTTTGTACCAATTCTCAAGTACATCTTTTGCGTCTTTATCTCTTTTGAATATTTGACCCTTTAGAAATTTCTTAAACTGTCTAAAGCATTTAAAATCACATGGTGACATATCTGGACTATAGGTAGGATGTTTCAGAACCTCTCACTTCGTATGGATTAGTGTATGATACTTAACTTCTGCAACCATCTGTTATATCCATGGGCATAACAGATGGCATACCAGTTTCTTTAGCAGAAGAGAAGAAAGAATTCATTAGTTTATACTCACAGATGACCTAAAGTGCTAACAAAAAATCGTAAATATTAGCCAAAAAACTTACAAATGGCAGTTAGCCCACAGTTGGCAGGAGTACAAATGCAACCAAATCTTATCTATTGGCTATTACAGTGGTACATCTACAAATTCCAAAGATCAATTTTTTTAGTTTATTTTATTTATTTTAGTTTCTGAGTAAGAGTACTATTGATGCATATAAAATTACCTGAGTAATGATACTGCTTGTGTATAGAAAACAAGGTATTAAAATATTCTGTGCAATAGATGTTTACACCATTCCTTAAAAAGTTAGCCTATTATTTAAATATTTGTCTCTAATAAGCATTGTAATCAGTCTTGTGCTTTCAGTGTATGAGCTTTTTCAGTTCGAAGGCCAAAAGAAGACAAGAATTTCACAATTTTAAAAATATGGCTTTTGTGTGTCTCTGTCAAAATTATTTATGTCATACAGCTTAAATAGTCTACTAACTGGTTGATTTGATGTGCAAATCACAACCATTCGACTACACGGTGCAGTTACTTGGGAATAATTACTTTTAGACAAACTGATTCTATAAATTAACAGTTTTTTTTTTTTTTTAATAAGAACATAAGTTATAAATAGCATAACAGATCACATAAAACAACTAAAACATATTGTTACCCAACAGGGATTTTAACTTTAAATCCTAAAGTTGATGGCGCAGAACCTCCAGCCAACCTGCTGAGCTACACCACAAATTCAGCTATGGTTTTGTAACAGCTTATACGTACATGTATACAATACTACAGTTACCAATTATTTCTTTAGTTGTGTTTATTGTTTTTTATAACTATGTGAGTTATTTGAAATGTTTTCCATTACTTGCGCTTATGTTAAACTTCATTTTGTACAAAAATATATTTTACAGAACCTCTAACCTTTTCATAATCTAGCATTTACAACCTGAGATGGTTGTTTTGGGTATCCACCATCTTGTCTGTAGCAGTTACATGGGTATAGCATACATTTAGAACATGTTCTATCACAGTTTTGGGTATGTCCATGGATATGAAAACAAACTGTTATGCCCAGAGCCAAACCCCTCCAGAGGGGGCTGAATTTTAATTTACTCGCGAGCAGAAATGCTAGCAGAAAATAGGTTTGAAAACTACTGCGGAGTTGTGCATCATGCGAGGTTGGCTTTAACAACAGCCATTGTAACATACAGCCTTGCATTGCTGTGAATGAAGACAACATACCATGTCACTTGTTTTTTTATAGCCTAGTCTAATCAGATTATTGCATGTGTGATTGTACCACTGTGCATTGATTATGGCATTGGACTCCAATAAGATGGTTTTTTTGCACATTGAAGAATGCATTAAACATATTTGAACTTCTCTGGCTTGGAAGCTGGCATGCTTTCCCTGCATGTTGATAGAGTTTCCTCCTGGTTCAAAGTGGTGGCACCTCATTTTGTCTCCTGCCACTAACTTACATGCCACAGGAATTGTTTGCCCTTGATGTCCAACTCACTTGCCAGATGACAAATCCTGATCAAGGCAATATTTTCCACAATCAGATTATCAGTTATGACTTTGTGCACACAGCTGGGTTTCAGCAAATTCATTATTTCCTCTAGGCTCTCGAAGAACAGTTGTCAGTAATTTTTATCTGCAAGAGGAAACACTTTTATCCTTACACAGCAACCATTTTCAGATGAAACTCCACTGACTTGTATTCCTCACCCATTAGAAACAGAGTCACCACTTACTGATCCTCCTTAGAGAGGTTTGGTACCATGGCAGTACTCTTACACATGCAACCATACATCTAATAATGAAGCCCATGGAAACTTTAAGAACCTTGCATATGTACCACACATACAGTTACACATTAGTATCTGCATTCCAAAATCTGATGTCAACTCATAACATAGCGCACTGTGAACAGATTTCAGGTGAATATGTCTTGTATTTATCTACATATGATACACGACCAATATACTGATGATAGTTTTGTGATATTGTGTTTAAGGGTAATGCCTTAATCATTAGCATTATTGTGGAAAATAGAATAAAGGTAGATTGATTACTCACAGACAGTAACTGATATTCAGAACAAGTCACTGGTCATTAGCCAGGTTGCCTTTCTTGCATATTTGACATACTTCCATTAATCAGCACCATATGCTCTAACAATGAATATTAACGAATATTAACGATTCTGTAAAACACTTATGAAGAAAATGTACACATGCCTAGAATATCAGCCCTCGTTTGTGAACTCATTTTGGTTTATAATCACTTCTGCTGGTGACAAGTTTACTTTGTGTTAAACATTTCTATGGCTAGATCGGAACACATAAAGTCTCAGCAAAAATCAGTGTCTATAACACTTCCCCTGAAATTTATTTTCAACTATTTTAGCATGTAGCAGTGTAGAGTGAAGCAATTCATAAACATTTCCTTTATCTTAAAATATGTTATCAGTCCCGGGAGTTTCGTTATGATGTATCTTCCTTACCACAGACTTACAGCAAACTTGCCCTCTGGGCAGGAAGAATGGTTGACATGTTGAATACACGGAAATTTGGGTTGATTGTGAAACCTAAAATACTGCACTAACTGGAAAAGAAAATTCATATAAATATTTTCTGAGGTGTCTACAGTACTAAAATTTTTGGGTTTTAAGAAATAATGTGAAAATGTTCCAAGTAGCAAACACTTTGTGTCGTTAGCCATGACTGCATAAACTATCTAAACCAGGCAACAGCAGCTATTGGCAGTTTGCGACACTGAACAACATATTTCCCTTTTCTTAGCATCCAACTTTCTTACCATTTTGTGTTATGTCACACTAAATTAAGAGACTCAAAACTTTTGTAAATTTAATAGAAGCCCTTATGTTAATCAAGCTTTGCTCAGTTCTGGAGAGTGTTTGGAATAATAATGGTTGTTTACTATATAATTCAATACCTAGTATGATTGTGTGTTCCCAACAAATGAGAAAATTTTACTTTTTGCTAAAACATTAAGAACAAAGATTTTGAGGTGTTCTACTGTACTACACAGTATTAAAGATAAAATTCAATTTTTCCAAGAAATTTGAACATACGTAGAAAATAAGATGAAACCATTGTCTGCTTCACTTGCATCTTGCAGAAAATCAGAAAAAGCTAGCAAATAACCAGTCCAAAAATCATGCCACCAATGAATTAACACATATTTTAAATTTAAATTCATTACTAAAACCCAGAATGTCATGTTTTCTTACAGCGCCACAGCCAACGCCAACACCACCAGCATATGTGAACCCATGTGCGCCATCACCATGTGGGCCAAACTCTCAGTGCCGAGATATTGGAGGTGCACCTTCATGCTCCTGTCTACCTAACTACATGGGCAGTCCACCCAATTGTCGACCAGAGTGCGTGATTTCCTCGGAATGTCCCAGCAACAGAGCATGCATGAGAGAGAAGTGCAGAGATCCATGCCCAGGTTCATGTGGTGCAGGGGCACAGTGCAATGTCATCAACCACACTCCAGTGTGCACATGTCCTGAAGGATACACAGGAGACCCGTTCACCAACTGCTATCCAAAACCACCACCGCGTAAGTAGAACATTACTCAACAGATGTTACATACATAAAAGTGTTAGACCATATAGCAGTAAGAGTCACTTCACAATACTATGTGTGTTTCAGCTCCTGAACCAGAAGTGAAAGATCCATGTATTCCATCACCATGTGGTGCAAACGCACAGTGCAAAGATGGTGTGTGCGCATGTTTGGCAGAGTACCAAGGTGATCCATACTCTGGTTGCCGGCCAGAGTGTGTACTGAACGAAGACTGTCCCAGAGACAGAGCATGTATCAGAAATAAATGTGCAGACCCTTGTCCCGGCACTTGTGGTACTCAGGCTGTGTGTTCTGTCGTCAATCACATTCCAATCTGCAGCTGTCCAGATGGTTTCTCAGGAAATCCATTCATCAGCTGTGCAGCAGTGCAAGGTATTTTGGAAATTTAATTTTTGAGCATGATTATTGTCACTGTGGAATTATGGCGGAGATGGTGCATGTTGGTATTTTTTGTATTGCAGCTCCAGTGACAACTCAGCCATGCAATCCATCACCTTGTGGACCAAACAGCCAGTGTCGGGAGATCAATGGCCAGGCGGTGTGCTCTTGTGTACCGGGCTATATTGGTAGTCCACCAGCATGTCGACCTGAGTGTGTAGTGAGCTCTGACTGCAACTTGAATGAGGCTTGCTCGAACCAGAAGTGTAGGGACCCTTGTCCTGGAACCTGTGGTGTTGGGGCTCGCTGCCAAGTCATCAACCACAATCCAATCTGCAGCTGCCCACCACGCTACTCAGGAGATCCATTCCTCAGATGCATACCTATACGTAAGAATCCCTTCCATCAAGTATTGGTTTACGGTCATTGACGTTGTCTTTGCATTGGTTCACGTTGATTTGTGTTCGATTCTCTTTTCTTAAAGCGGACACCCCTCCACCACCACCTGTGAATCCATGCCAGCCTTCTCCATGTGGCCCAAATGCTCAGTGCCAGATAGCTGGTGATAGCCCTTCGTGTTCTTGTTTGCCGGAGTACAATGGCTCTCCACCCAACTGCAGGCCTGAGTGTGCCAGCAACAGCGAGTGTGCCAGCCATCTAGCATGTATCAACCAGAAGTGTCGAGATCCGTGTCCAGGGTCGTGTGGAGCAAACACAGAGTGTAGAGTGGTCAGCCACACTCCTAACTGCGCTTGTTTGTCGGGATATTTTGGTGATCCATTCAGACTCTGTGTTATCCGTGAAGGTACGTAATTTTTGTTTGTATCATAGATGGTGTTGTTGATTCCTGGCCCTTTCTTCAAGTTTGTTTTATCAGTAGAATTAGTTTTCCTTTTTGTTTTATAATTTTTTTTTTCGTTCAATTTTTGTATTTACTTTTACTTCCAGTTACCCAGGGTCGTCCTGTAGAACGCCAAGATCCATGTATTCCTTCACCATGTGGTGCAAATACCATTTGCAAGGAACAAAATAGAGCTGGATCATGTATATGCCTCCCAGAGTATATTGGAAATCCTTATGAAGGCTGTCGACCTGAGTGTGTTGTCAACACAGACTGTGCTTCAAACAAGGCATGCATCAGCAATAAATGTCAGGACCCATGCCCAGGAACATGCGGTCAGAATGCAGACTGCCAGGTGGTAAACCATCTGCCTTCTTGCACTTGTCAACCAGGCTACTCGGGGGATCCATTTAGATACTGCTCCCAGCTCAGAGAACGTATGTTCGTTCATCTTCACTGACAGTTTCACAGGTTTGGTATTTACAAGTCACTTTTAGTGCACCATATAAAATCATCACTTTTTTTTACAGCACCAACAGCTACACCTGGAGATCCTTGCAGTCCATCTCCTTGTGGGCCCAACAGTCAGTGTCGTGAAGTTAATGGACAGGCAGTGTGCTCTTGCCTGCCAACATACATCGGCAGTCCACCAGGCTGTCGGCCTGAGTGCGTTGTCAGTTCGGAATGTGCCCAGAATAAAGCATGTGTCAACCAGAAGTGTGTGGATCCTTGCCCGGGAACCTGTGGTGTGAATACACGCTGTGAAGTGATCAACCACAGTCCAATCTGTATATGCCAACAAGGATTCACTGGAGACCCATTCACAAGATGCTACATGCTACCTCGTAAGTCACTTCACGTATACTGAATTTTTTGATTAATATTTATTACTAGACTGTACATTTTCACTAACCTTTCATGTCAGTAGGCTGTTCGTTGGGAAGATTATCAAACAAACCTAATATTTCCTCAAAAATTTCACCCTTTGTCGTGGATTGCCCAGCATTTTAATTCAGAATCTCCTGTTTTAAAGACAGTGCTGTAGCAAGCCCACTGCAGCAGTCACCACAGATGTAAGAGTACAGTAAATTTTCATGTTTGGTTAGAAAATATTCTGAAATTATTGGAAGGGTTTTATTTATTATAAATTACTCACACTAGTCATAGGTTTTAAAGGTTAATTTTATAATACTGTGAATATTTTTGTGTATTAATTCCTTGTGCTTTTTGTTTCATAGGTGATTGTGTGATCTTACTGGATGGTAGTGTGATGTGAATAACTATACAAGTAGTCATAAAATAGGTGCTATGTATGATTTCAGTTTTTGTGTACATATAAGTATTAAAATGTTTTCTATATTTTTAAAAGGGAATATTTAAATATTTTTGGTAACATGTGAATCATATTTAAAATTTATGATATGCCTACTTGTTATGTTATTTTTCATTTTCAATGTTAAGATAGTAATTTGATTACTTATTACATATTTATTTATGTACAAGTTATATATCAGACTGATATGATGTGGGAAAGATTTTACTCCTTGAATGTTTTTCAGAATGCCTGTGGATGCCTGTGAAATAACAATATATTTGAAAATGATTTTGACATGTAATTTTAACATAGAATCAAAATTTTTTGTTGTTTGTTAATTGTCATATACAGCAGTAAAAATCCTGTACTTACATGTAGAAAAATATCACATATGTTATCAGATCCTTAAACCATTTATATTGTTTCTGCAACGGTTTCTTAGCATTTATTTCTTAAAATATTTTAACCTACCACTGATGTGCCTGCAACATAATAAAACAAAATACAGTTTCATGACATAAATTAAACTGTTTTGTATGTGTACTGCAGTGTATCTGAAACTACAGTGGGGTATGTGTATTGCATTATAAATAAATGTGTCATGTTTTGCTAATTTTAGAATCAAATGCTGTAGCAGCAATATATTTACCAGTTGACAATGATGTGAAGCGTGTTACTAAATTTGGGTTTATATTTTGCATACCAGTATATAATCCATGTATATATACACATGTTCTGCATTGCATCTAAATTATTGTTATAGTTTACACAAATATGTCACTATTTTAATGCATGAGTGCTTATAGAATAATTATGCATAACATAATACGATAGTACACAAAACTAAGGTCAATATCTAACAGGCAGCCAGCAAACATCTTCAATGTTATCTGGTGTATGTTTATTGTGTCACTCACAACATTTGTCACTAGGCTGCAAGATGTCCTTTCATGTTAGGCATATGTTTATTTGGTATGATTCTGAGTTTTATTTTCCTTTATTACAGAACAGAAATTAAAAACTTAGTGTTTGTGGTATATACACTAACAAACAGTTTATGTTTTGCCACGAAGAAAGACTTGTATAACATTAAGTTATGCTCATAAAATTGATAATCATTATACTTAATATTTTTTTAATTATATAATTTCATAAAATTGTAAATAATGAAAAAATATGTTTTTAGAAAAAAAGAAAACGTCAAGGAAATCAAAATATTATTACACACTGTTTCACCTACTCAAGGAAAAATCAGTGTGTATGTTTTAAATAAATATGGAAAAATTTACATCAGTCTTGCACATTACGAAACAGTTCAAATTAAATACTGTGTAACATTTTTACAGCGCCACAACCAACGCCAACACCACCAGCATACATGAACCCATGTGTACCATCACCATGTGGGCCTAACTCTCAGTGCCGAGATATTGGAGGTGTACCTTCATGCTCCTGTCTACCTAACTACATGGGCAGTCCACCAAATTGTCGACCAGAGTGCGTGATTTCCTCGGAATGTCCCAGCAACAGAGCATGCATGAGAGAGAAGTGCAGAGATCCATGCCCAGGTTCGTGTGGTGCAGGGGCACAGTGCAATGTCATCAACCACACTCCAGTGTGCACATGTCCTGAAGGATACACAGGAGACCCGTTCACCAACTGCTATCCAAAACCACCACCGCGTAAGTAGAACATTACTCAACAGATGTTACATCCATAAAAGTGTTAGACCATACAGCAGTAAGAGTCACTTCACAATACTATGTGTATTTCAGCTCCTGAACCAGAAGTGAAAGATCCATGTATTCCATCACCATGTGGTGCAAACGCACAGTGCAAAGATGGTGTGTGCACATGTTTGGCAGAGTACCAAGGTGATCCATACTCTGGTTGCCGGCCAGAGTGTGTACTGAACGAAGACTGTCCCAGAGACAGAGCATGTATCAGAAATAAATGTGCAGACCCTTGTCCCGGCACTTGTGGTACTCAGGCTGTGTGTTCTGTCGTCAACCACATTCCAATCTGTAGCTGTCCTGATGGTTTCTCAGGAAATCCATTCATCAGCTGTGCAGCAGTACAAGGTATTTTGGAAATTTAATTTTTGAGCATGATTATTGTCACTGTGGAATTATGGCGGATATGGTGCATGTTGGTATTTTTTGTATTGCAGCTCCAGTGACAACTCAGCCATGCAATCCATCACCTTGTGGACCAAACAGCCAGTGTCGGGAGATCAATGGCCAGGCGGTGTGCTCTTGTGTACCGGGCTATATTGGTAGTCCACCAGCATGTCGACCTGAGTGTGTAGTGAGCTCTGACTGCAACTTGAATGAGGCTTGCTCGAACCAGAAGTGTAGGGACCCTTGTCCTGGAACCTGTGGTGTTGGGGCTCGCTGCCAAGTCATCAACCACAATCCAATCTGCAGCTGCCCACCACGCTACTCAGGAGATCCATTCCTCAGATGCATACCTATATGTAAGAATCCCTTCCATCAAGTATTGGTTCACGGTCATTGACGTTGTCTTTGCATTGGTTCACGTTGATTTGTGTTCGATTCTCTTTTCTTAAAGCGGACACCCCTCCACCACCACCTGTGAATCCATGCCAGCCTTCTCCATGTGGCCCAAATGCTCAGTGCCAGATAGCTGGTGATAGCCCTTCGTGTTCCTGTTTGCCGGAGTACAATGGCTCTCCACCCAACTGCAGGCCTGAGTGTGCCAGCAACAGCGAGTGTGCCAGCCATCTAGCATGTATCAACCAGAAGTGTCGAGATCCTTGTCCAGGGTCGTGTGGAGCAAACACAGAGTGTAGAGTGGTCAGCCACACTCCTAACTGCGCTTGTTTGTCTGGATATTCTGGAGATCCATTCAGACTCTGTGTTATCCGTGAGGGTACGTAATTTTTGTTTGTATCATGAATGGTGTTGTTGATTCCTGGCCCTTTCTTCAAGTTTTTTTGTCAGTGGAATTAGTTTTACTTTTTGGTTTATAATTTTTTATGTCTATTTTTGTATTTACTTTTACTTCCAGTGCCCCAGGGTCGTCCTCTAGAGCGCCAAGATCCATGTATTCCTTCACCATGTGGTGCAAATACCATTTGCAAGGAACAAAATAGAGCTGGATCATGTATATGCCTCCCAGAGTATATTGGAAATCCTTATGAAGGCTGTCGACCTGAGTGTGTTGTCAACACAGACTGTGCTTCAAACAAGGCATGCATCAGCAATAAATGTCAGGACCCATGCCCAGGAACATGCGGTCAGAATGCAGACTGCCAGGTGGTAAACCATCTGCCTTCTTGCATTTGCCAACCAGGATACTCGGGGGATCCATTCAGATACTGCTCCCAGCTCAGAGAACGTAAGTTCGTTCATCTTCACTGACAGTTTCACAGGTTTGGTTTTTACAAGTCAATTTTAATGTACCATATAAAATCATCACTTTTTTTACAGCACCAACAGCTACACCTGGAGATCCTTGCAGTCCATCACCTTGTGGGCCCAACAGTCAGTGTCATGAAGTTAATGGACAGGCAGTGTGCTCTTGCCTGCCAACATACATCGGCAGTCCACCAGGCTGTCGGCCTGAGTGCGTTGTGAGTTCGGAGTGTCCACAGAAGAAGGCATGTGTCAACCAGAAGTGTGTGGATCCTTGCCCGGGAACCTGTGGTTTGAATACACGCTGTGAAGTGATCAACCACAGTCCAATCTGTAGCTGTCAACAGGGCTACACAGGGGACCCATTCTCAAGATGCTACACACTACCTCGTACGTCATTGTTAAATGATATATTGTAAAGTTGTTTTAGTTCCATGATATTTCTGGCTGAAAGCTTTAGACTTTAGAAATAAAGATGCATTCTCTTTGTACTGAATGGAACTAACTTTACTAACAAACTTAATTATGTGATTCCTAATAAAAAATATGATAAATATTTATATTTGACATATAGCCTACGTCTATTCCGTATGGAGTGTAACCATTCTTGAAAGTGTAGTTGAAATGGATATTTTTGCTAGTAACACAGCCAGAATGAAAGATAATTGTCTGAATTTCTGGATACTGCATTAATTAACAACAAAGTACAAAGCACACAATTATGGGATTCAAAGTCAATCCTCTTCTATGAAAATTGAGGTGTTGGCACTAAATTAATGCATTTAAATATGTAACTTTACCACATTGTTGTTTGTTGCTGATTTATAATCTACCATACATATTGAACAAAAATGCTGTCTTGTGTTTGTAAGCTAAATGCCACCATTTTTGAGAAATTCATTTTTTTTTTTTCAAACGTCTGGCACATAGCAACACATTTTTGTTGGTATATGATGTTGGTCCTTTAAATGAGACCATGTAATCTTGGAATAAGTTGTTTGTGATGTGTTATCCATACCTAATCCAAAGAACAATTGCTGAAATGCAAGTAGAGCCGTGGTGGCGTAGTGGTCACACTGCTTTCCTCTCACTACTTTGTATTGGACTCAATTTGTGGTGGGGTCAACACAAATTTTCATATCTGACTATTATGACAGACTTTGCCGTTGACCAGTAAGTTTCTCGTGGTGCACCCATTATTCTTAACATTATATTTTGCAATTGCTCCATCTCCACCCCATGTCATCTTCATCTGCACTTAAGATGTCCACAATTGAAGCACCAAAATCTGTTACACTCTCACTGAAAGAAAACGTACAGTTTCAACAAAAACAGCATGCTTTACTTTTACCCTTTTATTTCAAAAAACAAATAGTCATTCTTATTTGAAATAGGTTAATTAATTTGTATTTGAGAGTACTGGAATGAAAGAAACATGAACAGTTATTCACACGCAGTTAAAAACTACCTTTCAGGAAATTTTAAACTGATGACCACCCATGTCATTTACAAAGATGGCAATTGTATTATATTGTAAAGGGCTTTTTAACATCTCCCAGTTTTAGTCTTGAAAGCTTAGCAGGCGGCTTACAGACTCACTTATAAACTAACTTATAAACTAACTTAAATTAACACCCATGCCTTACCTGGGATTCGAACCCAGAGCCTCTTGCATCCCAGATCGGTGGCGCACCAACCGACTGCGCCACAGGAGGTTGGCCAGAGATTGCAATGATGAAGAATCAATTAGTACATTTAGAGTAACATTTCAATCAGGATTGAAATTGTAGTGGGCTGAAGAATCAGGATTGAAATTTTGCCGTAAACACACATGAACTGGACTGAAGTAGGAGTGGAGTGAGTAATCTACTCCAGTTGGCAAGGTGAACAGGACAATAGAATACAGATTAAAAGTTTACTGTAAATGCTGCCAACAGGAGTGACCTGGGAGTGAGAGGAAAACAAATGCCACCATTTTGGAAGTTTGTTCACATAATTGCAAGTACAGAGTTTTAAAATTTTGTTTTTAAGCAAATTCGAAGCTACATGGGCAAGAAATGCTAAATGTTTAGACAGAATGGACGTACAATTTTTTTAAGCTTAATGTTGGAGAAAAAAATTAGAATTATATTATTGTAAAAATTATAGGAAGGGAGAGATTTTTGATTCTGTGAGCATAGAAATAATATGCTGGCTTCAAAAGAACTCTGGAACCAAAACAAAGTCTATTTTTTGAGTATCATTTTTTTTCTATTTCTTGCAATTGCTCAAACATGTCACTACTCAGCTTTCAGTTTATGTTTACTTCATATTTACTCTCGTTTACATGTCATTCCGGATTGAAAACTTTACGTTATACGCTAATTCTGGTCCATGTTCGCTTCGTGTTAGCTACATTCTTACTCCAGTCAAAGTTTAGTCCAGTCTAAAGTTTTAATCTAAACCTAGTAAATGTGTGAACTCTCCGTAATAAACGGGGATTAATTGAATGCTATCACAAGTTGCCTGTGTGTTTGGAATCAAATAATTTCTACATTGTTCTGGAGTCTCTGATATACCATGATCTTAACATGGCCCCACAAGAAAGCACTGCCTGGGTTTCAAAATAATATACAATTTAAGTTACCAGATTAAAAATTATGTTTACTGTTTCCATTAAGCCACAAAGTAATATACACAAATAACAGTTAAAATTATAAAAGTTTTCTGACGATTGGTTTTAAACAACCTTTTAAAACACAAGTACATGTAGCTCCCTGTGAACTGAAACAAAACATTCACTACGAATAAAAGATATGTAATCATAATTTTTTAGTGAAAACTTCTGTATTGTTAGTACATACATTTCTTCTCTTACAGCATCACCACCATCACCAACACCACCAGCATACGTGAACCCATGCATACCATCACCATGTGGGCCTAACTCTCAGTGCCGAGATATTGGAGGTGCACCTTCATGCTCCTGTCTACCTAACTACATGGGCAGTCCACCCAATTGTCGACCAGAGTGCGTGATTTCCTCGGAATGTCCCAGCAACAGAGCATGCATGAGAGAGAAGTGCAGAGATCCATGCCCAGGTTCGTGTGGTGCAGGGGCACAGTGCAATGTCATCAACCACACTCCAGTGTGCACATGTCCTGAAGGATACACAGGAGACCCGTTCACCAACTGCTATCCAAAACCACCACCACGTAAGTAGAGCATTACTCAACAGATGTTACATACATAAAAGTGTTAGACCATACAGCAGTAAGAGTCACTTCACAATACTATGTGTATTTCAGCTCCTGAACCAGAAGTGAAAGATCCATGTATTCCATCACCATGTGGTGCAAACGCACAGTGCAAAGATGGCGTGTGCACATGTTTGGCAGAGTACCAAGGTGATCCATACTCTGGTTGCCGGCCAGAGTGTGTACTGAACGAAGACTGTCCCAGAGACAGAGCATGTATCAGAAATAAATGTGCAGACCCTTGTCCCGGCACTTGTGGTACTCAGGCTGTGTGTTCTGTCGTCAATCACATTCCAATCTGCAGCTGTCCAGATGGTTTCTCAGGAAATCCATTCATCAGCTGTGCAGCAGTGCAAGGTATTTTGGAAATTTAATTTTTGAGCATGATTATTGTCACTGTGGAATTATGGCGGAGATGGTGCATGTTGGTATTTTTTGTATTGCAGCTCCAGTGACAACTCAGCCATGCAATCCATCACCTTGTGGACCAAACAGCCAGTGTCGGGAGATTAATGGCCAGGCTGTGTGCTCTTGTGTACCAGGCTTCATCGGAAGTCCACCAGCATGTCGACCTGAGTGTGTAACTAGTTTGGAATGTAATCAGAATGAAGCATGTATAAACCAGAAATGTGTTGATCCTTGTCCTGGTACTTGTGGCCTCCAAGCTCGTTGCCAAGTAATCAATCACAATCCTGTATGTAGCTGTGCACCTGGTTTTACTGGAGATCCATTCACAAGATGTTACCCACGCCGTAAGTATAATTATTTATAATTATTTGGTATCGTTTTATAATTTTACCAAATACCAGTTAAAGCTAATTGCTTGTTATAAATTGCAGTGCATAATGTGTATAATAAATGAAATAAACCTTAAGAAAATGAAATGAACAGTGACAAAAATTTCTAATATAATAAGTTCATGTTAGCAATAAATATTTTAAAAAAAAACTCGTGTGTTTCTTTGGTCACTTTTTATTTGCAAAATTTTTTTAAATAAATTTTCTATCTAATGTGGTGTTTGTTTTACAACAAATTATAATTTAGCTCTACGGTGCCATTAAGATTACAGAAATGTTCACAAATATTTGTTAATAGCTGTGGAGCTTGAGCCATCACCAGCACCTCGGGATCCTTGTCAGCCTTCTCCGTGTGGACCTAACTCCCAGTGCAGAGTATCTGCAGATGGAAGTCCATCCTGCTCTTGCCTCCCTAGTTTCTTAGGATCAGCACCATACTGCCGACCAGAGTGTGTCATCAACAGCGAGTGTGCTTCTCACGTAGCATGCATCAACCAGAAGTGCCTGGACCCATGCCCAGGCTCATGTGGACAAAATGCAGAATGTCGTGTTGCTTTGCACACCCCTAACTGTGCCTGCCCGACTGGTTTCACTGGCGACCCATTCACCTTCTGTATTCCAGCGTTGAGTAAGTATTGGCATAGATCACTGTTGAAATGTTTAATTCCTTTGCTTGATGTCAATGATCATGTTAAAAACATAAGGAAAGATGTGTTTAAATGCAGGTGCCAACATATCTGCCAATAACCTTAAAATACATATCTTTGACAATCAGCCACTTTCCAAATAAGTAATTTCAAGGACATCCCAAGTGGTTGTTATTGTTGATGCAGTTATCAGTTATCATAACTGGGTCATCTTATGTGAGATATATTTCACAAATACAAAGTTTTACAATCCAAGGCACTGTTCTCAATGTGTGTTTCATTTTGAATAAAGATTTTGATACATGTCAGTCATTACAATAACAACTGGAAATCACAGCTCGGATTCACTGTATCGGTAGAGTCATGAGACAAAGATGCCATATTGTAATTTAAAAAATTTCAAGTCTCGCATTGATTCCTGTTTATTCAACTTTCAAACAAGTTCACAATCATTGAATAATGCAGAATCCAGAACAGTTAATTCACAAGACAAAATGAATCAGAACAGTGTCGCAGTAGCTATTTAATGATTAACGTCACATCATAAACTCACTTCGCAAGACGATCGCGAAGCGGGAGCCACTCTACCATGCCTCCTTCCAGGCCAGCCGAGTTCATCTGCGCACACAAGACGCTTGGAGTGGAGGTCGCCACATGACAACCCCCTCCTCCTTGCACCTCCCCCACCCAACAAACTACGTTGCAGCTATACTTATAGAACTTTTATTGCAAAAAGTGCTTATGAACAGAGTAAAATTCTTCTATCTACAAAGCTGACGAAATCTCATTACACCTTCAGAAAAACAAACACATCGATAAACATTCTAACGTGACCATGAACTTCAAACACTGATAAGATATTCCCATTCTGCATGGCACACAAGAAAATTAAATATTACACTCACTTACAAAAGGAAAAGGGAATTAACCAAATATCCTATTTAATTATTATAATAAATAAATAACTTGCAACATTACACCTTTTCATCTACTAGTTCCAGCATATACTCAAGAAGTTAGTGTGTAGTCATAAGCAGTGATGGTAAAAATACATAAAAAATGTAATTGGGCCAAAGTACAATTACTAGGGGTGTACGAAGGCTATTTTTTTTTTTTTTTTTTTTTAAGACGAAGACCTAAGTTTCCTTCTGAGATGAATTTGAAATCAAAGATCATTTCAATCTTTTTTTTTTTTATTATTATTATTATTAGAAAATTTCACTATATATATATATATATATATATATATATATATATATATATATATATATATATATATATATATAAAATTGCATACCAATAATGTACTGATTTGGTAACGAGTCACAAAAATTTGTAAAAGCCGAAAGAACATTTTTAGACTTTTCCCCTGGAAAGGCCGCAATTCTTAATAACTGACCAAAATATTATAACCATAATTACTAGTATCAAAATACATATACCGGTAACTTACTTCCTATTATAGACAATACATGCTTGCAATTTATGAACATGCACATCTGTGCTTATTTGTTTCAAGTGAATAAAATGTGTTCAGTATTTGAAGGTTTCACTATCTGAGCACCTGGGCACTAAACCTCCTACACTATCTCGAGGGGTAGAGCAAAAGGTGCTGAAGCTGTAAAATAATCATTGAAAGACGAGCATAAGAGATTTTTAATTTTCAATAAGTTTAATATGTATTTCAGACGTGGTAATTATGATTGACAGGGTCATGAATGGTGAAAATTTAGTAAAAATACTTATTAGGTAATGACATGATATGCAATTTTTGATTCTAAATAAACAATCCAAAAATAGGGTATATCAAATAATTCCGATAGATATGTAGGTATTTTATAAACCATTTAGTTATAGGAAATTTAAAGCAAATAATTGTACAAATTACTTAGCACTCAGGCAGTTGGATGGTGACTGTTACACTTTATACACATGCCAGCATAACGTGTTACCCAGCTACACTCTCTATGCCTTTAGGTGCTGAAGTTGCAACCATTAACGTTAGTGCCATTTGGATAGTATGTTCTGTAGATTCATTCACTGTCAACAATAAAAACATTAAACACTGCTTTTGTTGTGAGTTAAATAAGTACATTAAAATTAAATTTCATGTGAAAATTTATTAAGATTTTCAGCAAAGATGTGATTTTTTAACAATTATAATTGTTGCAATAGGTTGTGATGCAGTTCTAGAAAAGCAAACATCAGTTAACATAATTCTTTACTCTTTCCTGTTTGCATATTTCTCTATGGTCTATTGTGCATGGTCACTGCTGTCAGAATGGCCACCATAATATACATTTTCATTTGTTCATGCTTCAGCTGATACAGGATTTTGTATTGGTGCATTGTTAGTTTTGTTTGTGTCATGTTATCACACTCTGGCTGTCAGGATATTGCCTTCGTAGATGAAATAGACTGAAAGTGTGTCCATCCTAGCAAGGCAAAAGAAAGGTACAACCATTGAGATTGCCCCTGACTGTTCCAGCCTAGGTGTTGAAAGTAAATAAGTCTACCCATGGTCGGAAATCAGCTGCTCCCATTGTTCATGCATATTCAACTGTATGACAGTCCAGTAAGAGTTCATTTTAAAGTTTTAAATCCTCCACGCTGTTAGTTGAGTGGCATACATCATGCAAGCAACTGTAAACAAGAATGGCTTGAGGGCTGGGTAAATCTAGCAGCTGTCGAGAGCACCAGGTCAAGGAGCATATCAAACTGATGGACTGAGGTCAAAAATTGTTTCAAGTTGTTTGTTTTTTTAATGTTTTTTTTTAATGTAAGAGTAGTTACTTTTTATTTTTAAATATCATTTAAATGGAGGTTGAATTTGGATCTCAGTTAAACAGCGAATTTCAGATATTCAAAAAGGGAGGAAAAGGAGGGAGCATCAAAAAGCAATTGGTACCAATACTCCCAGGTGCAGAATTTATCTTGGGTCACATCCAGTTGCAATATGGTTGTTGATTGTGTCTTGGTAACATGTTCCAAAACTTCATCACACCATGATGAATCCGCAGGTGCATACTGTACCAACTTTGCTGACGACTACAGTATGTATTTGTTTTCTCATCCCTTGAAACTTGTATAACTATAAGTATTTCGGAATAACGCTGTATAGTATAACATGTCATATCTTACAGACTACAGGAACTATCCCATTGCTAAACAGGATAACTATCACAAAGTGGAAATAGCTCTACATTGGGGAATACAACAAATTACAAACTCTTATAGTGGGACTTTTATTAAAATAAACACTTTGTCCTTACTCATTTTAAGTCAAGCACATGCATCACCTTTTTTAAAATTATATTTCTCTAAGCATTAAAAATGGCAAGAAGATTTACTCTGTAACAATATTTGATTTCAAATATTTACTAATTTTTTTAAAGAAAACTTTGTAGTGAACTGTGTAGTAAGCAAAGAAGTAATTAATGGATATAAAATAAAATTGTTTCTCCTGTTCAAGATTAGTTAGATTAGAGAGAGAGAGACACACACACAGTCAACTCCCGACTATCCACGGTAATCGCGGGGACGAATGCAGCGGATAATGCAAAATCACGGATAATCACCATGCTCAATTAAACATACAATTTTTTTACATTAATTTCCTTGACTTCAAAACTTTGAATGCTGTTATATAGCATTTAAAACGTATATTGTGTGTGTGTCCACACGGAACTGGCAACTGCCTGCAATGTCACACAAACAAGGGCAACCATCGAAAACCCTTGTCAAGCTGTCAGTCTTTGTTTAGGTGTGGTGACCTCATCCCTCCCTCCCCTGCAAGTGACCCTTCCCGCTTACTGCTCTTCTTTCTTATCTGTGTTGAGTTGAATCAGCCGTGACCTTCCTTCCCCCTTCAAACTGGGTATTTGTGAATGATGCGTGTTTTAAAATGTGTTTCAAATGCGAGGATAAAAGATTACAAGGAAAAGTGACACAAAACACTTAATCATCTCGGCTCCATGTCTCCCCATAGCAATAGTACACGAACACGATTTCCTTTCATAAATAACTCTGACATTAACGTAGTCATTGCATTTAACTAAAAAGATTAGTAAATAACTTTACGCAATATCGCTGTATTAAGATATAGGCCAAGTGGTGTAATTTACCAATAAATAATGTTGCGTTCACAAACAAACTGTCATAATTTAACTCTCCCGCGGCACCATTTTGGCCTAACCACTCTTAACATTGTCTTGCCTATAGGCTATTCACTGTAAAGTGAGCACTTTTTAAGGCCCTCCCAACAGGCATTAACTACTAATAAATATATCTTATTGCAGCCTCAGACGTTAACTTCTGAGAGTGCTGAAATGTATACTCTGTGTTTATTGATCAGATTGCAATGTTAATATCAAAAAACAGCAGGAAGATAGAAATTGGGTGAAAGAAAAATCTTCCAATAGCCTTAAAAAGTGCTCACTTCACTGTGAATAGCCTAAAGTTCCTTGTATGTTGACGGTGTCATTGTTTTTCTTTTGGACATTCCACTTGTAGAATTTGCATTGCTTGAAAACTCTAGGAGTTTCTTTTCAATGTCACGTATGTCCCGTACTGTAGTTTTGCCCACGCCATATGTAACTGAAAGTTGTTTTACGGAACTTCCCTCTTTCAGTTTATATATTATCTCATATTTCTGTTGCAATGTCAAAACTACGCGCTTTCATTTTGCAGACATTACTCGACAGAAAATGTGCACAAAAAAAAACACGAAAACATACTGTAGAAGACTGCCCGCACAAGTAAAATGCAATGACAGTAGGTGCGTGTAGGATAGTCTGACTAGTGGTCACAGCAATGGACTGACTGCCGCGGCGACGGGCTGGCTAGCTACCGGCCGCTACTTATGCTGCATTGCCAGCTGAGGCTGCTATCAGACACAAAAGCTATATTGTAAGCTTAATGGAAACACAAAGATTATACTCTTTAGCCATAGTTACTTTTGAATAGGCCTACTGTATTCCACTAGTTAACATGGACATCTGACACACTTAACTTTGTTCCCAGTATTTACAGAAAACTTAAAAAAAATATGTATTCTATGTTTAAAATAAACCGCGGTTAAGCCGCAAAGCGGATAATCGGGAGTTGACTGTGTGTGTGTGTGTGTCTGTGTGTGTGTATGTGTGTATATATATATATGTGTGTGTGTGTGTATATATATATATATATATATATATATATATATATATATATATATATATATATATATATATATATATATATATATATATATATATATATATAATATATATATATATAGAGACGGAGAGAGAGAGAGAAAGAGAAAGAGAGAGAGCGGAGGAAGGGGGTGAAGAGACAGAGTGGAAAGTGGATGCAAAGTTGCAGCTTGGAGTTTAAACATTTTATTTACAGCAATTCTTTTTTAACCTTGACGACATAGTTAAATAGTTATTGTAAACTAGTAAACATGGCACATTATGTTGGAATGTGATGTGAATAATTTTAAAATATATGGTTTTTCAAGAAGTGGATAGGTCATGTTGATCCAGAGAATGATACAAATTATTTTTTAAAGATGAAATAATATTCTTTCATCCAGGTACTCCATCAAAATTATTTTTTAAAAATGTTTAGTTGTATACTGCATATATCTGGATAGCAAATACATTTGTTGTTATTCAGATTTATATTTATTAATTTAATCGGAAAAAATTGACACCAAGTATTAATTAAATTATTTTTTTGTAAAGAATTTATTCTTTTAGGGTTGCAGCAGGGCATGATTTGTTTTGTGTTGTACTTCATATACTGCATGTTATGTTTGTTTAAAAATCTTGGCATGAATGAAATGTATTTTAGTAGCTTCATTTTGTGTGTTGCATGCACTGTTATACTTTTTTTAAATCTGTTCGCAAAAACTTTGCATGCTAACTGTTGTGAACAACTTAGGCATGTACAATTTGAATGGGAATGTTGCACGAGATTACTGTTTTTATGTGTGTTTTTGTTATTATTTTGAGTGTTTGCTTGTTAATTGTTAATGTTCGATATTTTGGGCTTGTTTTTAGTCATGTTGTGCAGAAAGAGTGTTAAGCTGCCTGTGAAATTAAATAATTACTAAATATTAAATCTGCACAAAGAAACACTTTTTTGCTGTATCACTAGACAGAAAAATGAGCATGTATGCTATGGTGTGAGTACATGATTATGCACAGATATGAAGAATATTTGTTCAGATTTCTAATATGTTTGATAGGAATGGAACAAATGAAGGAATGAGAGCAGGAGAAGTAGAACAAAGATTGCATGAAAGTGTAGAACTATGCAGAATAAGGTGGTTTGGACATATAGTGTGTATCAAAGAAAACAATTTGATCAGAAAGGGAATGAGAGTTAAGTATACAGAAAGCAATAGCAGGGAAAGAAACGAGAGAAGTAGTTGAAATAAATTAAAGAATCAGTCAGAGGAGAAGTCACAGATTGATTGTTATTTATTTATTTTTTTTATTTTTTTTTATTGCTTTACAAATCATCGACACCATGTTTATTGAGCTGAAACAGAGAAGGAACTTGCCATGGCATGTATCAAAAACCCTCTCAGCATTTATCTAGAATGATTTTAAAAATCCATAGAAAACTAATATTATAATGGTTGGGCTGGATCCTTATAAATGTGTAGGCCTAGCCAGTCTTTTATTGCTGTGCCAGCTTACTCAGTGGCAAGGATTGATGGTGGAAAGTGGATGAGGAAGGATGATGAAATGACAAGAAGCTGGCAGTTGCTTGCTAGATTGGAAACTTCCATATAATTCAAAACTATAACTAAAGAGTACCGACAGCTTTCATGAAATGCATGAAATACATAGGAGAAATTCTATCACATAAATAAAAAAAGGCAATATTTGATTATAACACTATTTTACTACATTCTCCTTCCGGAACAAGCAAACTATATCAGCAGTAATGAGAAAAATAATGAAATGGAAAGAATATTTATGGGGATGATATACAGGGCGGTACGCCTAACATGGACATCCCCAAAATTTCCAGAACAGTTGCAGACCTTGCAGACCATGAAATTTGGTTTTTACTAAATGAAATTACATACAGGGGCAAGTGATTCGCGGCAAAGGGACTATTCGTAACATTGTATGGACAGAAATAATTAAACCACATATGATTTTTCCCTTGGAGACATACATTTATTTCAATGGCATCTGAAAGTACATACAAAGAGAATTTCAGTAATATAGTATATGCAGTGGAAAGTAACACAGAAACGCCAAGAAATAATGTGCAAATATTTTTAAGTTAGGTTGGCCGGTAGCATGGGGCAGTCGACCTGTACTCACAGCTGTAAGCAAGCAACACTTACAGTGACTCATCCTGGTGGGACCACTTCCTAATAGCAGCACAGCAGCAGCCTCCGTAATATGTTATGGTAAGTGGTATTGCAGTGTGTGGCTGTACATACGCAATGAAGTTCACATATGAGGAAAAACTGGACGCTCTATACTTATTTAGGGTGAGTGTGGCAGAAATGCCAAGCACTTCATCCAAATGTATGGAGAAATGTATCCTACTTGGATGCCTATCTCACGGCAAACAATACAAAAAATTTGCTTATGTCTCTTGTCACAAGGTGATTGGAATTCCACAACACTAGTGCAACGAAAGATTGCTACAGGCAAGACGCTTCAATACAATGTGTTGGCATGTGTCAATGCAAACCCCCACATGGGTATGCGAGAACTTTCCAGATTCATAAGAGCAAGTAAAACAAGTGTGTTACGGATACTGCACCAACAGAAATTCCATCCATATCACGTGGCTATTCATCAGGCTTACATGAAGGTGATTTCCAGCAGCATGTTCAGTTTTGTAGATTTGTTCTGATGTCTGTAAGGGATGACAGCAATTTTCTGAAGATCATACTATTTATTGATGAAGTGACCTTCACAAACCATGGGTGCATAAATTTATGAAATATGCACTACTGGGTGACAGAGAATCTGCGTCGGGTCCGGCACTTGGAGCACCAGTAACAGTGGAAAGTTAACGTGTGGTGTGGAATTGTTGGAGACTACATCATAGGGCCATTCTTCATTCAAGGGATAATAACCATCTGTATGTACACCCATTTCCTCAGAGAGATTTTACCGACACTTTTGGAATACATACCGCTCAACATACATTGTGATATATGGTTTCAGTACGATGGTTGTCCAAACCAGTGGTTAGTGCGTGGTAGTGGTGTTGTAAGATGGTCAGCTTGCTCCCTCGACCTTACACCTCTCAATTTTTTCCTGTGGGGAACACTGAAAAATAGGGTGTATAACATGGTTCCTACAATGCCAGAAGACAAGTAGGAACTCATTGTGGCAGCTTGGAGGCATTACACCAGAAACACTTCAGGCTGCTCATCGGCTGCTATATATGCATTTTCAGATGTGTATTGCTGTCGATGGTAAATACATCGAGCACATGCTGTGAAAAAACTTAATGTGAAGCGTTTCAACCATAACTGTGCTCTTCTGTACTATGCATGCAGATATGATTGCATTTCTTCTCAGGGTGGTTTGTTCTATTTTTGTTGTGCATCTGTACGCACTTGTTATTCAGTACAGTTAATAACTAGGAAACAAATCTTCTGAATTATGTTGGTATCTGAATAAAATGTAATGTATTGATATCAGACTTGCACTCACATTGCCCATCTTTCCTTCTCTGCAGTGCTCTCCTTTGTCCAATATTGCACTCTGTGCCCCTTGCCCCATTAAGGTAAGCGCTACACTTCTATAAGGAAGCGGTCCCGCTAGGATGAGTCACTACATGTGTCGCTTGCTTACAGCTGTGAGTACAGGCCCCCTTGCTACCGGCCAATTAACTTAATCATATTTACACATTATTTCGTGGCATTTCTGTGTTACTTTTTATTGCATATGCTATATCACTGAATTCCTCTTTGCACATTCTTTCAGATGCCATTGAAATAAATGTATCTTTCCAGGGGAAATATCATGTGGTTTAGTTATTTCTGTCCATACACGTGTTATGAATAATTATTTTGAGGCAAATTACTTTCCCCCGTATGTAATTTCATTTAGCGAAAACCACAGTTCGGAAATTTTGGGGGTGTCCATGTAAGCTAGATCATCCTGTATATTTACTAAAAATAAAATATAAGCATACCCAGATTACAAATGGTGTAATGCAATTCAAAAAGATTCCCAAAATTACATTAAACCAATTGAAAGACTACTGTACTCATGGCACAAGTTATGTTGTTTACCAAAGTGGAAATATTGGCCTACCATTTATGACATTGATACATGACATCTTGGGGATGGTCAAGGATGTCACCTCAAACAAAAAGGCGCACCCAGTGGTTGGAGGTTCTGGTTTGATCTATTCTTTACGTGGTGCGGGTGCATGTCCAGTGTAAAGAACTGACCTAGTATCTTTACAGCAGGGCACAAAGTCTGGTACCATGAGTATGATCTCTCATTTCAGCAGATTGGCTTTAGGTGGTATACCTGGGCGACGTGTAACCTGAGGCGGCTGCTTGACCTGTGTCAACTCCGGCTGGCGTAAGTGTGAGCTAGGTTGGTTACTGTGCTGTGACTCAAAGGTTGGGTTGGTCGTGTAAGTTGGCTCCACGGGTTCCAATCCCCTGAATTAGGTGTTGGCGAGTCCCAAGGACTGATTCTGTGTGCTCAGATAGGCTGCGAATAGGGGATGTGTTTCTTCGCTCAGACGTACGGGGTCTTGGAAGAGGTCCTTGGGTATCTCCGGTGTGACAGGTATCTGGAGGCAGTGTAAAGCCTGAGCTTAATCCCTTGGTGAGAGTCTTACAAGTGTATTAAGGAGGAGTGGGGTAAGCTCTGGCAAATGCCTAAAGACAGTACCTGTCTTACCTTCTCTCGGATACCACTCTGATGGGAATATGGCATCACACTGTCATGTCAGTGAAAGGGACAGCAGGCGACATGTTGTCTCATGCTGTGTAAGGCCACATGAAGCGTCTGCCAACCGAAACATTATCCATATCCCAGCACTTGGCGTAGAAATGCGATGAGCACTGAGAGTCAGGTCTCACTGGTGGACAGTCCCTGCATGTGGGTGTTTCGTAAGGTGACAGTCTCCCCAGACTCACAGAACACTAACTTCGGCTTCGAAACGCGGTGGAGAGAGTATCCGCTGAGTAAACAAGCTGGCCTTAGGAGACTAGAGTACCTAGTGTCTGGGCTCTACAGTTCGGCCCACCGTGGTGCACAGAAAGGGAGGCCATCCAATGTACGTGTGGGTACTTTGACTGGTGTAGTATTTGCATTTGAGTAATTTCTCTGGTCGCCTGCAATCCCTTGGAAGGCGTGAGGTCCACTGAGAGAGGAATTACAACTACGGGAAAAATACCCTCGAGTTGGTAAAATGTCTGTTTATTCCATTTAACAGGAAGTAAACAGAGTGGTGTTGCACTACCTCCTAAAATGTTTAGTAAGAGATTAAGGAAGGTTAACCTATGTTTATCCAGGTGGAGACGACCTGGTTCTAAGCTTACAATGGTAGGGTAGACGAGGATTATGAAAATAACTTAAACTTATACTATTCCCTACGCATGTGTTGCTCAGTGTCTGGGTCGCAGTGTCTGGCTGTATAGACAATGTTGGCATTGGTTGGAGCTTTGGCATGAATGCGGTGAAGACTAAGCAAGTTGAAAAGGATATCTCTGGCAAGTAAGATGCGCCGGAGACAAGGAACTGGAGGTTTCTTCGACACAAATGCGGTGAAGGAAGGGTAGATATAGATAGGAGCGAAGCAAGCAGACTGATCAGTTCCTTTGGCATTAATGTGATGAAGAAATGAAGACTGGTCCCGAGTCGGCTTGTGACCCGCTATTTATACTCTGGCTGGTCATTCCCCATCATTCAGCTGGATAGGGGTGGCGATGGAGAGGGGGTAGCTGTAGTATAGCTTCCTCAAGGCATGACGTCACTGGCCAGCTTGGAGAATTGAGATGTAGCAAATCGTACTGGTAGAGCCATCTGGTGGTATGCTGTGGTACTTGATGCCTTGGATGCATAGTCTCGGTGGCCGGTGAATAATACAATCTTTGGCTGGAATGTCCATTCTTGCCAAGGTAGACAGTAAAAGTTTTTAACATCCCGTTGCGTGGTCAACAATAAAAACACAGTTGCAATAAGATGGCATGGCTTGCTCACTGATGAGCTGAAGTCGTTTATATCATTTTTTAAAAGACGTCATGCATCAACATGATACATGCATTATGCAACTGAAATTTATTGTACAGTGCCACGACACTTTTATGTAATGTACTCTTGCGGGATGCATTTCCATTATACACAGTAAGTCAAGTTATAGCATTAGTAACTTTACTAGTAACAGTTGCTACCAGATTCCCAGTGCTGAATTGCTGAAAATGAACATCTTGGTTGGATGCATTTTAGTACTTGGGAAATTTGCATTTGTATATTTGATAGTTCAACAGAGCTTTGTTTCATTGAACCATATCAAGCCTTATTTCACAACCTTCTCACAAAAACTATTTTATGTAAGAATAATTTTCTTAATTTTGTACTATGGTTACAATATGAAAAACTATACTTTTTGAAAGATGTATTAGTGTGTACTGTACAATTAAATTACATAAATACGTTTTATTGTATACTGATGATACATTAATTTAATTGTTATGGTAATAAAAGATTGTAATATCAGTCCAAAACATTGTACCTAGCAATTATTATGTGAAATTCAAGAAGTCAGATTGAAATATGGGTGTTAATTATAGGAGGTATGGAGGGCCCCCTCCCAAGTAAAAGTTATGTTTAGTTTTCAAGTATTTTTCAATAATTATAACTTGAAATAAGTTGAAGGTTCCTCATAGTTGTGTCTTTGTTTAACATCAGTATCAGTAGCAATTTTTTAATTTTTAAAACTAATCTGCAGTACAGCCAACACACCTTTTATGGTTATCAAAGATAACATTAGATAAATTAATATGATTTTCTTGCTCCTCCTTTTCTCATCTAGGTCACAACAGATAGAAGTGAAGAGAAATAAATACAGTATATGCAATGTAGCTACAGTTATTGTTTGTTTCGGTTTTTGTGGTCACTGCAATATTTATATATAAAAAATAAAATTCTCATGTCTGAAAATGATTTCCATGACCTCATAGAAATTCTTAAGATGTTTGTGAGATACCATAGAAGTAATTACCCATTGACAACATTTTACAGCTATTGCTATTACCATGCTACACAGATCATTAAAAAATTTGTAAAGTGTATTATGGTTACACCTCACATTAAAAATATTCCTCATAACATTCGTGAAAAAAATAGAAGAGAAATTTTGTCAGATTACTTTTGGCATCATCCATGCAGCAGGTGTTTATGTGATGTACTAAAAGCAGTAGCTGGAAAAATACATTTCCTGTATGTTCTCAAATAATGCATTACAGAGTATAAAGCACAACTAGATGCAGCACATGCTTAAAAAAAATTATGTATTTAACAGTAGTTGTGACTATTTTTTGCAGTGAACTTCATATCTGTGCACACCTGTATTCCTTCTCATACTACAAAAAATAATGCTTATCTTCTGTTAAACATTACAGTACAAAAGTTAATTGGTCGGTCAGAATAATATCTTCTAAAATGAAATTAGCCCAAGTATTAATTTTTCACTTTAAACATAGTTTCTTTTCACCAATTAAAGCTCAGTGGTAATTTTTTTCTAATTAATTTGATTTGATCTCAGTTATTTAATTTGTTTGTGCAGAGCTCGATGAACAGAATACCAACCAGCATTTGTTATGTTTTGCAGCACCACCTGCCACCACACCTCCAACAAAGGCAGACCCATGCATTCCCTCTCCATGCGGCTCAAATGCACGCTGCAGGACAGAGGGAAACTACGCCATGTGCGAATGTACGCCAGACTACTTCGGCAACCCATATGAGGGATGTCGACCAGAATGCCTCATCAACTCGGACTGCCCACAGCTGCGGGCATGCATCCACAACAAGTGTGTGGATCCTTGTCCAGGCACGTGCGGCGTGTCTGCAGTGTGTAGTGTTTCCAACCACATCCCCATCTGTTCATGCCCCGAGGGCACAGCAGGCAATGCCTTCCAGGCATGCATTCCGCTGCCTGTCACAGGTCAGTATCATACCTCATGCTCCATGCCTACCGAGTGATGTTGACCACAGCGAATAGATACTTAGCTCTTTTGTTCACCTTCCTCAGCACATCTGCCTCTTCCTGGCCATCCAACTAAATATACATATAGGCTGTTCATGGTAAAGTGAGCACTTTTGAGGCCCTAGCTACTTTTTTATTTCAACCATTTTTTTATCCTTCAACCACCTTTTCAAATAAATATTGGCATGTAAGTAATAATCACAGTAATGTATATTCCACCGCACTCGGAAGTGAACGTCTGAAATTAAAATAAAATATATTTATTGACTATTATTCCAAATGAGAAGGCTTTCAAAAGTGCTCACTTTACTGTGAACAGTCTATACCTGTCCCTAACTGCAATAAGAAAATTTTATGCTAAATTCTATTCTTTGTTGTATATTTATTTTATCAGAAGCACAGTGTGTAAATTTAGCACTATGTTTTTATTAGATGCATAGTGTGTAAATTTTACTACAATTTTTTTATCAGAAGCACAGTATGCAAATTTTAGGACAATTTTTTTTATCATAAGCATAATGTGCAAATTTCAACTTTTTTTTTGTCAGAAGCACTGTGTGTAAATTTTAGTACTATGCTTTTTTAGCAGAAGCATAGTGCGTAAATTTTAGCACTGTTTTTATTAGAAGTACAGTATGCAAATTTTAACACATTTCCTACTCTTAACTTTGTGAAAGTTTGTAAGAAAAAATAGTAAATGTATCTACCTGCTTTTATGGACAGTGAAACAGTTAAATTTAACCACAAATTTTAATAGTAACCAAATTTGATATGGTGCCTTTATATTTTTATAATATTATCTGTTTTATTAATGTGATGTGGATAGTCAGTGTAAGTCAAATTAAAAAGAAGTTTGATCCAAAGACAACAAAAAGAGAAAATAACATACTGGCACTGTAGAAAGTGGAAAAAATATTTTTTTTTTTTTCTTAAAACAAAGGGTTTAACAGTTTGGGTACTATACACACCACTTTTCCTTCAAAACTCTAATAAACTAGAAAATGAATACAACTTTTACATTTTTTTGTATGCTTTTGTATGGTGATCTATGAGTGCACATATAAGTGCAGTCATTTTTGTATCGCAGTAAATGTAGTGTGTTGTGTAAACAGTGGGTAATTGCTATATTGGATATAATGTGCTACTACTTTGAGGATATACAATGTCATTTATCATTTTCATTGGATTTTTTTTTTATTCTGAGTGAAATTCATTTGTAAGTATAGGTTTGGCAAACAGGTAGAGTTTTATATAGAATTTTTAAATTATGTATTACAGTTATATATTACAATCTATACCTAAGGAAACTAAAAATTATAACAAACGGTTTTGAGCCTCTAAAAGAAGATTTTGCCCCAGGAAGCAAATGTTTTAAGTCATTTGAAAAAAAAAAAAAAAAAACAGTTAAATAGAAAAAATAAATAAAGTAGAAAAATAACTTTAATAGACGTGCTCATGTAAAAAAAGTGCCAATCACACAAACATAAACATTAAAACTAGTCACCTGAAACCAAAGAGGGTTTCCAACATCTTTAACAGAATTAATTGTTAGAACAAAAACTATTACCGGTTTACATTTTTTCATGTATGAATAAGTATCCAACAGGCCTGCGAAGAAGGGGGGGGGGGGGGGATGCAAGAGGGTGCAATGCTCAGAGGTTCGGATCTCTGGGGGGCCCGGACTGAGCCTGAATTGTAAATGTTTATTGATAAAATGAAGTATTACATAAAGATCTAATTTCAACACTCAAAACTTATTCATTTTTTTTGCATGGACGACGACTATTTATGTTGTGAATGGTCGATTTTTGGAGAGAACGGGGGTAGGGAGACCCACAGCAAGCATTGCTCAGGAGCCTGGAATTTCTCGTGGTTTGCCTGGTATGGAATGTTAATTCTCATAACAGAAAAAGAAACAGTCTAAAAATGCCTATGCATTCACTCAAATTATTTTATTGTTGTGTCCACCCTTACAACTCTACTACAGTTAATACTTCTCTGAGTATATTTTGGCATGCTTATCAAAAGACTAACTCATTCACATTATTGATCACAAAAACGTTAATGCCAACATTACCGTACTAACTTTCCCAACTTATAAATATCCAACATTATTGTAGATAGTACACTATACCACATCTCCCATTTAAAGTGTTTACATCATGACATCGTTAAATCTTGTAAATGGGTATTTCTGCCCTCTGGAACAATGGGTTGGGATCTGTCCACTCCACTGGGAGGGCTCTGGCACTGTGAACTCCTTGAAGGGCTTTGAGAAGTCCTCGCTGGTCATTGGTGATGAGGGATGTCATACTGCCAATGGTGTTGCTGCATTCACGTTTTTGCTGCTGTCTCATAGTCTTGTGCGTAAATGCACCAATGACTGCACCTGAATCAGCATCTTCCCCAGCTCGCGTAGTCCTAAGATACCATCTACCATCTCAGAACAATCTTGAACTGCCATCACAGAGCAGTTTCGAACTGCTTTCTTGGGATGGTCTGAAACTGTAGTTTTCCCCCAGATTCATAGCTGTTGCCTCACTGCATAGCAACTGATCCAAATGTCGTGAACATGTCAGACCATAATTCCCAATTAAACTCCCACCCACTTTGGACTGAATTGTCCCTGTCTCCATTTCTGCCCTCGTATGCCTAGTTTTGGAACAAATCATCACCCACACACAAGTTCCAATCCATTATCTTCCCAGATGATTGCATTGGTACATTTGAGCCCTCTTTTGTCCATGGGTCCACAAGATCTAAAGCTGATCTCATCTTACAGCCCCTCAGAAATTCAACTGGTGACTGTTGGCCACTTCCACATATCACAGATCGCAGAGCAAACGGTTTTCAAGCTAACAGTGTCTGCCAGTCACCATACAGTATTTTCCTTCATTCTTTTATTGTTTGTAACATCCTTTCTGCCTTCCCATTGCTAGAGGGATGGAATGGTGTTGTACTAATCATCCTTGATAAAGAAGTCTCTAATATCACTTGACACAAAAGTTGTTCCATTGTCTGATGCAATGTATTAAGGTAAACCATGACAACTGAATATAACATCTTCCTGAATAAAAAGCTTGAGTGGGAAATATGTGTCGGAGAATAATGTAAGAATTGCTTAAAATCTACCCACGCATGTCCCACGTTCTTTGTTTTATTAATACAGTATAGTAACAACAGGAAAACAACGAAAGAGATGGGTTTACGGGAAAAGAAGAACATGGCGTGTAATAGACATAGGGGTAGAATTACCACCCAATAGAAATTACTAGTAAACAAAATCACTGTACACAGAAATACATACATTACTTTAAAAATTATACAGAGCTCGTGGAAAAATAAAACAATTGGTATCCGTTTGTAAATTTGTGTTGTGACCACATAAAAGAAAATGTATTAATTCATCTAGGAACTCTTTCTTCTCCGCGTATTTTCTGCTTGTCTGATGTGCATAGGAAGTGCAGTCAGAATAGCAAATATAATATTAATTTTCATTGGTTCATGCATCAGTTGATACAGGATTTTGTAAATGGCATGTTGTTTATTTTGTATATGTCAAGTTGCCACTCACTGTAAGTCATGATCTTGCCAAGTTATACGAGACAGAGAGTATAAGCCATACTTAGTAGGTACATATGGAAGATGCTGAAAGCATGAGAACTCATCAAATTCTGGATGGATATTTCTAATGGTTCTTTCAATAAAAATCTGAAACCAAATTAAAAATATTTCACAGCCCTCTACAAGCATAGACAACATAGAATATAAATAAAATTACATTACATTTTAAAATCTGTTTTCTAAATGGCTTTCTACATAAGTTTTGAGTAGCTAAGCTTAACTGTCTTTAAAATTATAGTGTAAATATCTCAGACTTACCAATCATCTTGGTAATCAACATGACAGAAAAATGAGATCTTGGTCTGTAGTGTGGCATGGAGTCATATTCAGAGGTTAAGACTGTAAAATGCATCAAGAGCCATATGCACACTGATCTTGTGTCTGACCAACATGCTGGGAACAAATTAATTGTATGGGAGGGAAAGAAATACACAAAAAACATATAAGTAAACATGCAACAAAACAAGATGGGAGCTTTGCAAAAAGTTTCATAAGATCATAAGAGTCATTATACCAATTCAATGTGGCTGCTGAACATGTAATATGAGAGAAGTAGATTTTTGTCAAAACCCCTACATTCTTCTGTTGAATGGCAATAAATTCCATGCATAGGGCTTATCAGCTAACCAAAATCAAAATTTTTGCTTCCTTCACTCTTTTATTCGAGAACCCAAACTGACCTGAGTTCTATTGGAAGTATAATGCAATGATTCACACATTCTTTTTGCTGCATGTATGTTCTATGACTGGTAACCCTCAGTTTTAGGTAATCCAACAACATTGTGGCAGTTTTAAACATACTAGTACTCATATACATACATACATACATGCATACATACATGCATGCATACATACATACATACATACATACATACATCCATGCATGCATGCACGCACACACACACATCATTACAGTATCAGTATGATTTATTTCTTTACTGGTAGTATCTACTTTAGGGAGTTATGTTTTGTCATAACGGTATGAAACAGCAGTCAGAGAAAATTAACATTGTCACATGTCCCAAGCAAATGCTTTATTTGTAAATTAGTACTATTATGTTAGATTTGTACAATGTTATTCAAATGTCTGTGTTTTTGGATTTTATCATATAGTGTTATTATTCAGTTTTAAATTTCAAAGCTTCGACAAGCCTCAATCTAAAAAAATAAAATTATAAAATATATGGTAATTTGTGGATAGTATTTGTATTATCAATATTTTCAGAGCCAATGCAAATTTAAGGTGATGTTACACTGAATACTTGTAATGTCCTGCAGTGCCAAAGCCAGAAGACCCATGCCGACCATCACCTTGTGGACCGAACACACAGTGCCGCATATCTGACGGGGTTGCTGTGTGTGTGTGCCTACCTGGCTTCGAAGGCAACCCCAACGGGGCCGGTTGTCGACCAGAGTGCGTGCTCAGCTCTGACTGCCCTCGAGACAAAGCATGCATGAACACAAAGTGTGTGGATCCTTGCCCAGGAGTGTGTGGTTATGGTGCACGCTGCGTGGTAATAAACCATAGTCCTGTGTGTAGCTGTCCACCGCCCACCACAGGGGACCCTTTCACCGAGTGCAAGGAGAGGGAAGGTAAGACTGTTTCTCTCCTGCTCTGTGTGTTGCACATTTTAGTTTCTTTTCTCCTTGATTTATTGCAATTATGGGTTGAAAGATTTCAGCATGTTTACATACTATATATAGGAATATTTTGTGATGTAATTACACCCAGTAAATTTTGGAACAGGAAAGGAAGAACAACTTCTTTTTAAACTCCAAGCTTAATGTATTACTGGACCATTAAGGAATTAATATAATGTATAGCAATAAAAATTGCAAGCATTATTATGTGATTGAACTTTTATTTTAAATAAAACATTTTTTTCTCAGTAGTCCCTTTATTGTACATTAAATTCTTGAGTTTAACTTCCAGTGGCATCATTGTAATCTTTAGAAACTCTGTGATGGTGACTAAAATTTCAGTATGTCTGTTGTAACAACCGAAATAAATTACATCTGTTGGTTACAGTGGTACCATCTGACCCCTGCAACCTATCACCCTGCAGGCCAAATGGACAGTGCAGAGTTGTGAATGGTGTGGCATCATGCATTTACCCTGAATGTATTATCAACCAAGACTGTCCACGAGACAAGGCATGCTACACACAGCGCTGTCGAGATCCATGTGTCGGTGCATGTGGTGTCAATGCTATTTGCCAAGTTGTCAACCACAACGCAATTTGTTCTTGCCCTGAAGGCTACATTGGCTTGCCACACATCCGTTGCGACTTTAAGCCTGCTGAACCAGGTGGGTAAATACACCTAGAAATGCTCCACAAATTTTATGTCAGTAAATTAAAAAATTTTTGTTTATGGTTTAGTGTAAAATAAACTCAGTTCACTTTGCATAGCACTCTTACTCACAGTGATATTATACCATGTATCAAAACAGATAGCTGAGTTTTTTGTTGTCTAATTTCTTCATAAATATGTGGAACATTTTATTGCAGAGATCACTTTTTATATGTGTGTAAAATAATGGGTAAAATTATGTATCCTCCAGATATGGCACAAAACACTCCACCCTTGTCAGGATGAAGAGGCACTTTGTGCAGTGCTTGTGAGTTTTCGCTAGCCCACATACGTTACCATACCTACAAAAGTTCTGAGAATTTACTTAGCCAGACAAAAAGGGGGACCATGCTTTATCACTAAATGACGTCAAGTACAATATCCGTGTATTATCAGCATTTAATGTTTGTAATCAAGTCAATATGCAATACATTTTTCTCAACGAAGATTTTCCATTTCATGAAGTACTTTAAACTGCGATCACTAACAGCTAGGGTGCCTGAAGGGATTGAAAGGAGGGGGCAGCAAAGTCCATGCAGCCCCTTAGTAGCAAAAATATAAATCTGCCTCTGGACACAACTACTCATTTGAGACAACTGACTTCATATGTGACACCACTGCCACTGTTGTCTCCCCCTCTCTCCACAGCTGTTTCAACCCATGGAGTTATGGTACATCTGTGGACTACAGAATATCACATTATGCCAGATGTAGACACAACAATGAGGATATCATTGAGTGGTGCATAATGTATTGTATAAATACAGAGTAAAAACAGTTAATATAAAATACAGGTAATACTTTTTTTTATGCTTAGAAGACAAAGAAAATAAGTGTTCAAATGAAATTAATTTTAATTTTTGACATTTTCTTTTAAATACATTTCAAATTATGTAAATCAAATGTGTTAATTGGTTATTTTGCATGTTTTTGCTGAGAAAATGCCCAAATCAAGTTTAAAAGTACAAACATTAAGGTGCTGAAAAGGTGGGTTTTGTGCTTGGAAAGTTCGTTAACATGCATGATTCAAAAATACTTATTTTGAGCAGTACCTTTATATGCTGATCTTCCATTTAAAAAAAAATTGTGTGTTGATGTTGTAGAGTACTGCTGAGTTAATATTACATCACCTATGTCTTTCAAGAATGCAGACTTTGTAATATCACAACAATCACCATATAACTTAGTTTAATTGAAGTATGCCTGGTTTTTGTTTCAGTTCCTAAACCAGAATGCACAGATGATTCTGAATGTACAAACGACAAAGCATGTGTGAACCAGATGTGTCGCGACCCCTGTGTGGAACAACCTAACACGTGTGGTCAGAATGCTGTCTGCAGAGTGCAGCTGCATCGGCCATTGTGCACGTGTCGGGATGGCTTCACAGGCAGCGCCCTGGGGCAGTGCTACGAGAGTAAGTACGGCAGGCAGCTACTCCTTACCACAGGTCATAGGTACACATGGCAGAGGCCTTGAACCACATACATTTCACACACAATAGAATCACGTTATAATGGATATAAAGGAAACACTTTTTATGTTCACAATAGACTTACCGACATACTGAAACTTGTGTGGATGTTTTTTTCAAGTTACCAAAATAAAAATCCAGTGCATACTGACAAACAATACATGCAGACTTTATCTGCATTCAGATATCAACATCTAGTTTGCTGGTGTGGGTCAGTGTAATAGTTGTTAAACTTAAAAAAATCTAACCTATTAGAAAAAAGAAAGAGCACAGCTACAAGAATTTTTTGAGACAGAAATTCAACACTCTGTGTTAGGACACCCTCATCGTGCATTCTATCCTCACCTGTAAGTACCTTCTGTTGATGGGCTTAGCTTCAAAAGCAGTTCTGTCTCTTCCCTTCCCTTTTACAAGAGCTCACGACACTCTGTCAATGTCAAGCTGGTAGATTGTTATCTCACAGCAAGGTGGCATTCCCAGTTCATGACTAGGGACAAGAATTAAAACCTGGGTTTGAAAAATCAATGGGAGTTGAGCCTCTTTTTCACTGATACTTTTATTTCCTTGGTGATTCTTCACTGATACTGTACTTTCATTTCCAAATTGCCCTGTGCTTCCTTATAAACAGATAAGTTTCAGCATTCACAAAGGCTTTGCTGTATCCAATACATTAATACAACCCGAGCTAATTTTGACAAGACAGAGCTGGAACTTTACTATAAACTGTAATCATCTATAGAAGGGTTCATTATTAATGAGTTACACTGTATTTTTGCCATCTTGCTGACATCCAGTAAATACTAGACACAACGGTGGCAGCGACAACAACGACAAAGATGAAGAAGACAAAGATTATTTTTATTATTATTCCCAAAAAACTGTATTTTTTTATGTGTTACCCATATTTACTTGTGTATAGCGTGCACTCATGTATAGTGTGCACCATGATTTTTGCAACAAGTTCCAGAGAAAATTTTTTTGAAATAAAATTGCACCAAAAATTTGTGGCGCCTGTTAGTAAGTATGGAACAAATTATTCTTTTTTACATTAATGTGTGGTGATTGTGATATGTTTGGAAAATACTTTAATTAAATAACTTGGGTGCAGAAAACTAAAATTAAGAAAATTCGGGAACCCTTACGTTTCTACTGCTCAACATTTCCCTCTAAATTTTTCTTTTTTCTCCTTTGTCCTTTTAGCAGTGACCAGCTCGGTTTTTCCCGTGCTAGAATGTCACACTACCCTTCTCTAACCTTCTCCCACACCCCTCCCCCCTCCCTCCCCCAAACATGACTCTCTATCCTCTGCCATAGAAACAAAGAGGGATGGCAGAATTATCGACCAGCAACATCTGGTTGTGTTACAAGAGGGAAGGAACTTGTGGAAGCTCTGGTTTGCTGTGTGGAAGCTCTGGTTTGCTGCACGACATGCCATTAGTTTGTCGAGAAAGGGGGGGGGGGGGGGTTGGAGGCATTGCGACCTACACATAACTGAAGGGTCACTGAGAGAGAAGGGAGAGGAGTGATGTAAGAGCGAGAGATGAGACAACAGACAGTCCCACCACTTCCCTCTACATCCCGGCACAATTAATATGGCTACCACTCCTCCTTACCCTCTTTCCTGCCCCCCCACCAACCGCGAGCTCACCCCAGAAATTTTTTCCTTTATTTCTAAAAAAAAAAAGGGCATGCTATACACGAGTTGTGCTCATTTGTCATAAAGGTACTTCAAGAACTTTCAAGCAGAGAAGCATACCTGCCTAACAATTTAAAATTAGTTTTATGCAATCTTTGAACACATGAGTATTTGGCCCTTCGAAGAACTTTTACTAACTTTTAAACTAGAGTAAATTTTTCAGTGTTTAAAAATGTGTATGCGGACAAAATTTATGGTATTTTTAATAATTTAATCAAAACATAATAATTGATTTATGTTTATAGTTCCTGAACAAGAGGTTTCTAGAAGTGTGCAATTTAAAAGTTATCTTGATCTTTGTTTCGTTCTGTAATTTTTATTCTACCCTGTTCGGTAATGTTTCAAAGTAGAATTAAAAAATAAAATGCTGGAAGTTTAGTCAAACATGTTGTTATGTTGATTCTGGACACATTTTATTTATCAACCTTAACATTACTATGGATGTGATTTAAATTTTCATAACTATGGTATGTGTTTACAGTTGGCTGTCGCTCAGACTCAGACTGCCCTCCAGCGGAGGCATGTGTCAACAAGCAGTGCGAGAACCCTTGCTCATTCATGCAGTGCGGGACAAACGCAGTGTGTCGCCCAGGTGGCAACCACCAGGCACGCTGCCACTGCCCTGAGCAATACTACGGCAATCCCCTCCTAGTCTGCAACCGAGCAGAGTGCCTCGCAGATACAGACTGCCCCTACAACCTGGCCTGCCGCAATCAGCGCTGCGAGAACCCCTGCAACTGTGCTGACAATGCCCTGTGCACTGTCACCAACCACCAAGCCACCTGCCAGTGTCCACCTGGCTACACTGGCAATCCTAATACTGCCTGCACCCTAGGTAAGTTCCCTATAGCTACTCATACTACTAAGCAATACCTGCTGCAGAATTTGTATGCTGTACAGTGAGAAAATTATCTCTGTAATTGGTTATACTTGTTCCAATTTATACATAATTTAATTTAACATTGTTATGGCAATATAAGTATTTAAAACTGTACAAGATTGTATGCTCTGGTATAGTTGGCTTAGTGGAAATTTTTAGAAAAAAGAAAAGTCACATGATTACTGCAAACTCATATCTGCATAAAATTTTAGAAATCCTCAATCTGCTCTGTTAGGAAAGCAATATCAAAAGTACATAATATCAAATATAAACATATTTATCATATTTTGGGAGTAACTGCTCAAGTAAGTTTTACAAAGTATGTACATTGATTACATGAGTGTACTCTAAATACATGTATGAAAAAACTTTTAACATCTATAATAGCTTTCCTTGATTTTCTTATAGAGTAGTATTCAAAAAATCAGTAAGAATTACATATTTATCTTAATGATCCATGCAGTTAAATCTGACTTTAAGGTGATAGCACTATGCAAGATGATAAAAGTAGAAAGGAATGACAATTTGTTGTATTGTGCTGCAGTGCCAGTCCTGAAACCACAGTGCAGCATGGATGCAGACTGTGCAAGCAAGCTGGCCTGCTTCAGTGGCGTTTGCCGCAATCCCTGTACAGAAATTAATCCTTGTGGCAGCAATGCAGAATGCTCTGTCGTAGACACACTGCCCCTACGCACTATGTCCTGCCTGTGCCTGCCCGGTTTTGTGGGTGATGCTGATGTTGAGTGTAAACCAGGTGGGTCCTCTTTACAGTACCTACTGCACATTACACTCTTTCTTGCATGCTGTGTATGTATGCATCAATTCAAAGAGCTTCCAGCTGTACAACATTTAACCATGCATTTTTAAAAGAAGTCTTAAACTGTCAGCAAAATTAAACATTTCTAAATAGTTAAGTTTGAAATGCACGTTACTAACTGGAGTTTTTTTATACTGCATTGCTGTTGTGTCATAGTTGAGATTAACAGCTATGTATCTAACTGCCTTTTCGAAGCATTGAAAAGTAGTTTCCAAGTTTGTGTGTGGAAATAATTTTCTTTTCATAAAGGTCATGGATGAATAAATAATTCCTTGTTTAATTCACTATTCTTTTATTTAGTCTTCTATAAAAACTATTGAACTTTAATGTGTTTGCCAAATGCACCTTTAACAGTTGCTTTTTAAAGTACGTATAATTTGTTTTCAGGTTTGCTGCACTGCTATTGACAGAGGGGAACTGAACTGATGCTACTAATCTGCCTACTACAACATAACTGTTCCTCTCCCTTTCCTGTTACTTATTAACATTAATAACACTTGTAACTGTTGAATGAAAGCAAAACAGCATCACACCACGCTACATTTCTTGGTCAATTATCTTTTAACATATCCTTAGCTTCATTATTGTACTTTATTTGTGTACGCACTTAACTCAATGCTACGGTTTAAATTTTAAAGAGATGTGTAATATATTAATACAAATAATTTTTTTCTTTAACCTTTTCATTCATATTTTGCAAGGTTCATAATGTAAATCATACAATAAGTTTTTTGGGAAAAAATTGGTTTGAGGCTTTTAGCAGTATTGTTTGCAGTAAGGGAATTGATTAGCAAGCTGCTATGAGGCCAGGCAAAGTGAGAGTGAAAGGGTTAGAGTTGAGTGTGTACTCCTGAGAACACAGAAGCCTGAGCATCAGATTCACAGTGAGTATGGTGTGGTGTTCCAGCTCCAGTGGAGCAGCCTGGGTGCAAAAGCAGCGCCGAATGCCAGACCACAGAAACTTGTCTCAACAGGCAGTGCCTGAACCCTTGTGTTGCATCCAATCCCTGTGCCCAGAACGCAGACTGTGTTGCTGCCCAGAACAGAGCCACGTGTCGCTGCCCAGCTGGCCTCACTGGCGACCCCTTTGTCAACTGTTACCAATGTGAGTATGTTTCTTGCAACAAGTACCATCTCCACACCATAATCTCTTCCAACCTTCAAAATATTGTGAAATGACTAAGGGCAGTCACAGATGATGGTAAGTTTGGAACTAGGCAGTTTTAAACTTACCATCATCTGTGACATCTGTGTACATGAAAACACATTTCATGTGCCTTCATTACCATGCTCAAAAATACTAACGATTGCAGCTTTATGAGCATCATGTTTAATCTGCAAATATGTAAAAGAAAGCCCTCAATTAATATTTGTACAATGCAAATTTCGATTGTGTTTGGAAGTGGACATGTGATGTGCAAAGTTAAAATTAAGCATTAGTAATCGTTTATTTCTGATTTTATAAGAATATGGCAATAGCCTTCAAAAATTTTAGTAAGTTATAAAAAACATAAACACTTTAAGCTTTTGACAAATGAAACAAAACACAGGAAGTATTTGTTTGCAATTACAGTAATGGTGTAGATACATATTCATTTCTTGGAATAACCACAAATTACACTGCAAAAATGAAATAATTCTTAACATGTGCTTCTTCTTGTTGAAAAGGGCCATAACGGTTAACATTTTCTGGCCAATACACTTTTCAAACAATTATTCTTCCAGTTTGAAGCACCTTTTCAAAGTAGTAATGGATGAGATTGTTATAAATGAAATTATTTTACAGCCAGATATTTATGGGTTTGCTGTCATTAAATGATGCCTTAGTACTATAATTGCATGTACCATACAACACTTGTATTGTATTTGAAAACCATAGTCCAACATAAGAGAAAAAAATCAAAAATTAGTTTTCTTACCTACTAGTTAACTATAGGCTATTCACGGTAAAGTGAGCACTTTTGAAAGCCCTTTCATTTGGAATAATAGTCTATAAATGTATTTTATTGTAGCCTTAGATGTTAACTTCCTAGTGTGGTGGAATATACACACTGTGTGTATTATTTACACTGCAATATTTATTTTAAAAGGTGGTTAAACAATATAAAATGCTGAAAGAAAAAAGTCATAATGCTCAAAAGTATCATTTTACCATAAATCAACTATAATTGATTTTATTATAATGAATGTCAGACTGTTTTTTCTACTAACAGTTTTAACCATTAATTAAATAAATCTAAATGTATTAATTCTTGTGTATAAACACTGTTTTTAACTGTATTATATACCATAAGAGACTGTGTAACATTACTGTATAAATGAATGTATTTCATTTTGTATATCTACTTTGTCTAGTTAACTCAATAATATGTCTCTGTGTGCACAATATTGTATTCAGGCTGCACAATTATTTTGACCAGTTGAGACAACAATGCCCAAAGTAACACAAAATAGGATGACATCCGAGAAGGAGGGAATGCAGTGTTCTGTCTGGGGCAAGGAGATGTAGGTGTAGCAAACAGCATAGTGCTATCTTTTTCATCACATCATTCAGACTGACAATTTAGTTAGAATAATGTGCAGATACATACACAATTTCGGTCACCTATAGTATTCACATTAATTTTTTTGACTATAATCCGTTTTTAAATTTCTCGTGAAATCAAGTGTGGGTCAGAGGAGTTTTTCTGACTGGCGATTGTGTGTTGCAGTATCAACTCCAGAATTTGAGTGCACCTCCGACCTGGATTGTGCAAATGATAAATCCTGTGTGGACCGAAGATGCCAGGAGCCATGCAGTGTGGCCAACCCCTGTGGGAACAATGCAGAATGTCACACCAGAGAGCACAGGCCTATTTGCAGCTGTCCCATTGGCTGGGGTGGCAACCCACAGATACAATGCTACAAACGTGAGTCAGCTCTTATCCTTCTCTTACAGCTAACCTACATTAGTAAAACTTTGTTCAGAAGTTTCCAAAGGCCCTGAAAAATTAATGCTTACTTGTCAGGAAAACTTCTTAAAAATATCAAAATATTATGGTGTTTATAGGTCAGGTTGGAAATTATTTAAACTTATTAAACAAGAAAACTTCTTAACAAGGACTTCTTAAAAGGGTTTTACCATATTTCAGTGCCTCATGTGTTCATGCAGTTTTGATTGCCCTGCTCAGAATACACTATTCTGCTTGTATTTTATTCTTCCATCGTATGTAAAATCAACATTTTCCATAGATCCTCTCATTTTATTCATGCATCAATGAAGGATAACTGACATTTTTAGAATCGTAAGTATGTTAAAAATACGACAATTATTACTCTTTTGTGCATATAACAAAGCAGAAGTTAAGTTAAATTCAGCATGTACAAATTTTAACATCTGACTTTTAATACAGCATTAAGACATGAAAATGATTTTACTGCCTCACTACCAACTTTTCTGAGAACGTGTTACAGTGTATATGTTAAAATACATGGAGCTACCGGGTAGGGATTTGTTTTTCAAAGGTTGGTTTTTTATAATGGTCATTTAACTGTAGCTACATCATATTTGCCTTTGAAAAACTCTTGTATTTCAACTTACAGTCGGAATGATTTGATTATTATTTTACTGCCCATATGATAATCAAATTCACTAATTTTCATAAAATATGGACACAATTATTGTATTCTATTTCTTTTCAGAAAATGGAATTTTTGGGATTTTATTTTATTTTTATTTATTTATTTTTATTATATAATATCTTGAAAACATAGTTACGAACTCAATTAAGAATATGCAATATTTGTAAAAACAAGAAACATTTTATACTGTTAAAACTTAAATTACAACCTTTCACAGTTCCGAGTAAACTGGTTACTTTGAAGGTGACGTTATTTGAATTTGGGGCAATTTCTACATGTAAAAATTGCAGCAAAATTTTATGTAAGCCATTTTTCTACGGTTTTAGCAGCAAAATTACCTATTATATTTGTTTTAATGAAATATTAATTAATTTTAACATTTTCAAATCGTTAAAGAGCAATTATACACTAGACGGACATATTATAGGTCCTCTCTTTGTTGCCAAAAAAAAGCCTAAACACAGCTTGTCGAGCAGCATTTAGTGAGTGCGAGCTACATTTTCGCAGGCCTCTTGCTGGAAAATCAGTTCATTTATTATTTTAATGTTAACTTATTATCACTGTTCCATTAACCGGTCTTTTCCAGGCTTTATATACACTTGACATAAAGGTGGTAAGAGGTAGATGTCATAATGCAGTTGCAATTAGCGTGGCCCCCTATGCTCTGAACAAGCAATGTCCCAACAAGAAACCTTGCGAAGGTGAATGTTGAAGGGAAAGCGGCTGGCTTACACTCCCTCCTGCAATAAAGAGAGTTGCACATGTACCCAGCCTGACCAATACTGTTTTTTGCCTCACTTTGATTTCTCCATACACAGAGAAACTGCACCTAGCAATTAAAGTGTGAATTGTGTGTCTTGTAAATGTGCTTTTTTCTTGTGTTGGAATATTTTACCAGAAGTTACTAATTAATTTTGTATTTGCTTTCATTAATTATGTAGTTAATTGTAGGTGCCTTTTCAGTGTGTCCTCAATGAAATGTAATATCAGCATACAATTCCCGGTAACTTTTTTTGATGATTGTTTTGAAGCACAGAAAATATATTTATGTTCCCTGGAAAACATGAATGATTCTGCACATAAATTATTTCATGTTAGTTGCTAACAAATGTGAATTTAGAAAAGCAATCTTCCTCAGATTTTCATATGACACATGTTCAGGAGATATTAGGATTACCAGCAGTAAGTATGTTGTATAAATAATGTATTTTGAAACAGTTATAGGTTTAAAATGTTTTGCGATGTACATGACGTACCAATAAAACACATTTTCATCTCTCTGTTTTGTTGTGTAAGAATAACATTTTATTTCGTAGGAAATACGAATGTGAGGTTAAAGTTGCATTTACCTACCAAGTGTGTTCATTCCTCGCATCTGTACAAACAGCAATATCACATTTTATTATTTCGATGAAGTTAAAGCTTTCAAAGTTTATATCATTTTCATGTTATTTCCGTATGAGCAAAATCTTCCACTACTCCATGAAAACAATATGAAATTTAAAGTGATAATTGCCTCATAAGAATCAAAAGACAATGATATTTCATGAAAGTCATTAAGCTAAAGTCTCCCTCCTCCCCCACCCTCTTTTTCCACTAAACAAATTAAACAGAGCCTCTATCCTACATGAGTACTGAATTGATGTTAGCTAATGCCACAGTGCCTGTCATGAAATAACACAAAAATTGTAAGCTGAGAAAAATGTGTGCAATGGATTCATATTATTCGTTTATAAACATTTTTCTTTATTAGCATAACAGTTGTAGTGGAAAGATATGTGGCAGCACTACTTACGTTTTACAATTAAGGTAATATTTGTGTTTTAACTGTAATCTGTGTTCATATCTGCAATTCTAGGGAATAATTTTAAGTGGAGTCCGTCTACCTTTTAAAATGTTATTTAGTGAATGAATGTATTATTTTCTAGCAAAATGTACAAAAGTCTCTGGCACTGCAATTTTAGAGCTCTTCTTGCTTGTAAACATCAATCTACTCTGCCTGTATCAGATGGAGGAAAATAATCCTAATTTCCCTTCCCCCTCTTGTCATCATGCAAATTTTTTAGCTTCAAATTTTTCTTATCTGTAAAAGACTTTTAGTGGTACCTTTGTTGCTATCCAAGCTAAGTGTGTTGGTTTCCTAGTTTCAAATTGTCGGAAAAGAGCTTTATAGAAAAACAAATTAGTGTATAATGTTTGTATAATACTGCACAAAGTTTTCATCTCATCTATTGTCCTAATAACCTTCACATACAGAAAAATAACTATATATGGACATGAACTGTAATTAATCTATTCGTTCACAGCCATGTAAAAGAAAAATAATTTTTATTTCTCCTTTCAGCAGTTCAGTCCAGTGTTTTTATAATTAAGCTCTCTCACAAAGGATGGTTTCTGGGCTAGGCAAACTTTGGAGCATAACTGGAATAACTGCAGGCTGGCAGACTTACTTGGGTAAACAGTGTTGTCTATTATTTTTTAATCTTTCCCTCTTCGGAGTCGTACTGATGTGACAAAGAGAATCGCAATGGTTAGCAACCAAAATACATGCAACAAACTTAATTTTCTGTCTATTTTGTTATGATGTATTTCAATTTTTTAACCATACATAATAGCAGACTATAGGTTTTCAAGCACAGTAATAATCACAGTGTGTATTGTACCTGGTGAGAGACAAATATCTGAGGAGAAGTATAATGTTTGTGACTGGTGTTGCAGCGGAGTGCAGCATAGATGCAGACTGTGTGTACGACAAGGCATGCATAGAGGGGTCATGCCTGAACCCATGCATACATGGTTCAAGCGAGCAGTGCGGGCGCGGGGCAGAGTGCAGAGTGCAGGCCCACCGCGCCCAGTGTTCGTGCCCCGCGGGCATGCAGGGTGACCCCCTGTTGGCGTGCATCTCCGTAATCTGCCAGTACAATGAGGACTGTGCGGACCACGAGGCATGCGACCGCTTGAACCGCGTCTGCCGACCCGTCTGTGATGAGGAGACTTGTGCCGTTACTGCCGTTTGCATTGGCAAGGATCACCAGCCCACCTGTGCCTGCCCCTTGGGCAGCACCGGCAATCCTTACATTGAGTGCACTGGTAAGCCCCACAGCCTCCCTGCTTACAATTTCCATAAACATAAATTTTAACCAAAAACAAAAATTGTGAATGTCAGCTATAAAGTTTATTCACTTATTATATCAGTCCTCTCTAGTAAGTATTATCTCTGGCACTTTGGGTCAATTTTTTCAGATCAAATAAAATATAATGTACATTACAAATTTTTTAACAGAGAATAATTTCTATTGGTACTTATAACGTTTTTGCGGAGAATGTTTATTGTAATGCTTTTTCAATATTGTATTGGAATTAATCTTGTATTAGGAGTAAGGGAAACACTACACTATCCCAAAGAAATTAAAGGTAATTATCATTACGGTTACTGAATAACCATTATATATATGTATGTGTGTATATATATGGGGGTGTGTGTGTGTGTGTCTATATATATATATATATATATATATATATATATATATATATATATATATATATATATATATATATATATATATATATATATATATATATATATATATATATATATATATATATACATACACACACACACACACACACACACACACATATATATATATATAATGATTCTGCACATTGTATATATAATATATAAAGCTTGTGGATTGGTACCTGGAATATGAAACTGTAATGTTTTGGTTAGTTCAGACAATTTTTTTTTTTTTGTTTGAACAGGTTTTTTTTTACAAATTTAGTGAGATGGGTGATTAAAATTTTCACTTACTATTTCAAGAGTACCTATAAGATGATATTTTACCAGATATAAGTACATCACAATGGTAATGAAATCTTGCATCAGGAGTCAGTGATACACACTTTAAACTGCACTTGAATTTATTGTTGTCCGACTTGCTCAGACTGGAGCAACTTGCTTGAGTGATGAAATGCACGTCAGGACCCTGTTTTAAGTTACCAGTAAACTTGCATAAGCAATCTACACATTTTTGTACTGTAGTAATTTAAGCAATATTTTCAAAAAACTAGCATTTAAATAGCACTTTTAGTATGTTAAATAAAATAATGTATTTTGTCTCTTATTGTAAAACTAAGATAAAGCAATAATTTATGTGTGTAGCTGCAAGGATTCCTGGCGGTCAGGAGGTAGAGTGCAAGCAAGATGCAGACTGCCCCTCACAACTTGCGTGCATCAATCAGCGATGTGAGGACTTGTGCCGAGTGACACCTGCTTGTTTGGCCACTCAAGAATGCCTTGTCCTGGACACACTGCCCCTTCGCACTGTCATGTGTCAGTGCCCACAGGACACTGTCACCGATGACCACACCCAGTGCAGGCCTATCAGTAAGTCTTCACTTGCTCTGCCTCACTTCAGCCAAGTTCTTCACTTATAGCTACTGTAATTATTCCCACTTTCGGGGGACCTCAAATATGGGCCACCCAAAACTCCTACATAAGTATTTTCAGTTTTATCCGTAGTCGTTTTCTTCGGAAAATTTTTATTTATTTACTGAACATCGGTTTAAAAAATTGACTTGAGCTAAGGTCATTCTCAAACCGTTCAAATCCTAAAAAATATTTGTACCTTTCTCACTACATTTTGGATTTGTAATACCTGATGTGTTGAAATTTTCTTAGTAAGATTTAAATACTATATATTCTTATGATTATGATACTCTTGCAATATTAAGCATTAAAAAAAAAACCTCAGGAACTCCATATAATCTGCATTCATTAAATAATGTACAAACAATTTTGAGCAAATAAATACATTTTGACTTATCTCAATAATTTTATAAATTTTATGAACATGCTAAAATTTTCACTTAGGAAAAAAAGTTTCCAATTACAAGCTGACTGTTGTAAAATTCAACGATTTTGAATTTTCATCCAAAATTTCTACAGTTCTACCCTTTTGTAATATTGTCATTTATAAAATTTTCATAGTTATCGCGCTACCTTCTTATGGTCCACAAACATGTTTTTGAATATCAGATTATCCTGTTATATAGTTTTCCTATATAATAATAAGGCAATTTGTGTATCTCTTCAGAAAGAAAAAAGTTCTACTAACAATCATTATAATGGAAAAATTGCATTATGTAGTGCTTAACTGTATGTTAAAATTTTCTGTACTAATAGGTTAATAGATAATGTTTCCAAAAAATTTAAATATAAAATTTAAATTTTATAGCAGCAGAAAATTTGAAAAAGTATATATATATCAACTACATTTTAAATAATATTACGAAACATTAATTAATAAAACTACGATATCATGTATGCATGCATGCGTGTGCATGTGTATGTGTGTTTTATATATATATATATATATATATATATATATATATATATATATATATATATATATATATATTATATATATACACACACATACACACACAAACAAACAAACAAACAAACAAAAAAAAAGACAGGCAAAGTGATCTGAAACAATAGGACAGAACAATTTTCTTTTCACATATTTATAAGTTAAATATGGACTGGCGTATCAGCAATACTGCTAGTAACAAATTGCTAACAGTAGTTCTTCACAGTGTTACATCATTGAAATATAGATTCTGGTCCAGTTCATGGGAAAATTAATTTTTTCGTGTTGCAGAATGGTATATAATGGGCAGGAAACAAAAATCTGAGCACATTTTTGAGCATGCTCAGTTAAGAGTAACCTAATGATAGCACTCCACAAACTGTGATGTCACGGAGTTGTGTGTCTCGACAGTTCCAGTGCAAGCCCAATGCAGTATGGACTCTGAGTGCAGCGACACCAAGAAGTGCATACGTGGCAACTGTGTTGAGGCGTGCCACTTGGACCAATGTGGTGTAAACGCTCTGTGCAATGCGAAGTTGCATCATGCCGTCTGCTCCTGCCCAGCCGGCTTTGAGGGCAACCCTCGCATCGAGTGCACCAGAGGTATGTATCTCAGCCATCAGTTTACCTACACTGGTCCTTCCACGTACAGTGGAACCATCTCTGTAGCTTTCTGTTATACATTCACGCCTATGAACCAGCAAGACCTCATTGAAACTGTTATATTTAGACACATGTTCTTAGGGTGGAGAGTGATTTTAAATTCCATTAAAATTGTAACAGATTTTGATTTATTTTTATAACATTTTTTACTTCATATCACACAAAGTTGACAGAAGTACCTATACACAGCCAAAATAACCTTGCAGTAATAATGCAAAAATATAGTAACTTCTAAATTTTAGGTTTGTACTATCAAAGTTCGAGCTGTGCCGATTCACAAAATTATGAGGATGTGCAAAATCACAGATGTACTGATTCTGTAATGTTGATTGACTGATGTGCTGCCGATGTGTGCTAAAGTTTTGCTGATATTTAAGTTGAATTTAGGTATGACTATTATACCTGAACAATGGTATTTGTGAATTGCAGGAAACTTATAAGCAATTTTTAACTTATTTCAGTTTATAGTGTCCAAAAATAAAATACAGTAATGTAACAAAGTATGCGAGTTCAAGTGAAAACAAAAATTTTAAAAATGTTGGCCTATGTTTACAAAAATACTTCGTGTTCATGAACACTGTAAACAGTAAGCAAGAATAAGGTTGTTGGCATGTTTTATTTCTGTTGACAGTCAAGTGATAGGCTTGAAATGAAAATGATGGATTATTTTTATATATGTATTGGTTCTGCAGCAGACTAATTAATGTTACTGGTACTTCCAAAATATGTACCATTACACTTAATTCTTTCAAATAACAAAATTTAGGCTAACTGAAGTTTTGTGCTTTGCTACTTATTTGGGTTGGTATGAACAAATTTGTTTATGAACTAGAAGATTCGAAATAAACACCTGTCACAGAATTAATTTGAACTCATAAATACAGTAGAATATTGTTATAATGAATGTGAAGGGCATATTTCTGTGTTCACTACAGAGGGAAAATTTTAGATGTACACTTGTCTTGAAATAATATACAAAACTTATGTATATAATTTATACAGCACTTTATGATCTTAATAACCTGTTAGAAAGCAATTTATAACTGAAATACAGACTCAAAAAAATTTGAATGTAAACCTACGTCAAAAATGAATTACGCTGTAACCTGAATAGTTTTTCAAGGGCCAAAATAAAAAACTGATGCATGCTGACAGGCAATACATGTGGACTTGCTCTCCAGCCAGACATCAACATCTGGTTTGCTGGTGTGAATGGGTGCAATATGTCACAGAAAAATTATAGCATATTCTGTAGTTGATAAACTTAAAATAGTCCGCCCTATTAGGAAAAGAAGGGCAAAGGTAGAATAAATTTTTGAGACAAAAAAATCCCCATTTTGTTTGTGGTATCTCCTCATGGTCTGCCTGACTGATGACGGACCCCACAGCTGCAGGCATTTCGAGACTCTTGTTTCTTCTATGTTAGTGCCCCGTTCTGCCTGGCCGTCTCCCTATACGGCTGATGGGTGAAACCACCCTGCTGAGGTGGACGCTGACGACATCCTCTTCTAGCACCAACGTACTGCACATCCTCTATTGCCAGTTGCCCAAAACATGCAGGCTCTACAATCACATTCACTTCTCCACTCTTCTTCCACGTATCAGGGCTGCTGACTTCGCCACTGCATCCATATCCGTTACTATCTTGACTGCCTCTGCAAATTTAAGCTCTTCAAATTCAGTCAGCAGCCGCCTAACCATCTGCTCCGATAACATACCAGAAATCAATCTATCTCTTAATGCTTCGTCCAAAAAATCCCCTTACTTACACATGACAGCAATGAGTTTGATTGCTGCGATGTATTCAGTAACAGATTCTGTTGTTTGTTGCCGGTGTTGCCATAACTTGAAGCACTCGGCGATAACAATATTCTTAGGAGCTAGGACTTTAATAAGACTGTCTATACATTCCTTAAAAGTGACTTCATCCAGTGACTTTAGACTTATTTGAGTCTTAAGCACTGCATATGTCTCCGGAGGTAAGGTTATACGTAATACTGCAACCTTATCAGTTTCTTTAGTATCCACCACCTTGAAATATAAATTTAGTCATTCAACCTAATTCTCAAACGGTTCTGTGCCTTGCACAAACGTAGGTATTGCTGGGCCGTTTACTGGCATGATGAAATTATCACTTTAGCCCAGAACTTTGACAAAAAAAATTTCACCTGACCACGAGATTGTATGTAAACAAAGTTGCCGTGAAAACTGTCAGTAATCTCCCCGAACAAGTCTTCAAGGATCCCATCCTCGTCGCCATATGTTATGTTTGGGAATAATAAACAAACACATCTCGTGATACACAAATGTTTTTATTCAAAACACTCTAAGCTCTCAACACTGCCATCTTGGCCACACAACCTCGCACTCCAGGATGCCAACACAACACTGTAAATCCTCCATAGCGCTTCAGAATTTCTTGTGAGTCACTTACCATCAGTTGATTATCAACTTTTTTAAACAACTTCTCAGGTAAAATGTTGACTTTTGATCCCGTGTCCAGTTTGAAATTTATCTTCCTTTCCTCAACTGCTATGATTTCATGCCACTTTGTTGATTTCTCCTGGGTTTGTACACACTCAACATGCTTGAGATTCTGTGATACTACAGTTATACCATTAACTACATAATAATCTTCATCGGAGCTGTCTGGGTCTTGTTTCTTCAACATTTGTACCTTGTTTACTTCCTCAGAATTTGTGCACATTACAGCAAAATGGTTGAGCTTCCCACAATTGTGACACCGTTTGCCAACTGCTGGGCATGTACCTTTTGCGTTGGTAATATTACACTGTCTGCACTTGACACTGAAATCGTGTTTGTTTTGCTTCCAATGACTGTTTATTTCACTGTTCTTAGAATATAATACATTTACTGACACTGACAAGGTTGTATCATTAATCCCCCAACTTTTAAAACATAAACATTTGTTTACATAACAAACATTCACAACAGTCACTTTAGTTTAAAAAACTGTTTTACAGGAGAATAAATATTGTAAACAGAGGGCTACCCACAGTAATTTTCCCTGACTTTCACACTTTTCAGTGGCGATACGTATGTTTCGATAACCAAATTTATACATAGGCAACCAAATATTGGCTTCATTTCTTTTCTGAAAAAAGATTTACATTGAAAAATCTTATATATATTAATTCTCCCCCCCCCCCCCCAATTAGAATAGACACAACTAAGGAGGCCTCTTAGGTAATCAGTTAAAACTGCACAATAAATAAAATGGTAATGCATTTTTCAGTTCGTGTGCCATTACCACCACCACCAGAATGCATCTACGACAAGGACTGTTCTGTAGAAAGGAGTTGCATCAACCAGCTCTGTGTGAACCCATGCATACAAGACAATGTGTGTGGAACAGGAGCATTCTGCCGTGTCGAGAGCCATGAGCCTGTTTGCAGTTGCCCTTCAGGATTCCAAGGAAACCCAAGAATTGAGTGTCGACCTCGTGAGTTGCCTCCTTTCATTTTAACATATGTGTATGGAATTAAATGTAATTAATGGAATTTAGGATTTAATTGAATTGGTATTTAGTTAACTTCCCCCCTATCCCACTAAACCACCAAGTGCTTCTTTTGTTACCTACCTATCAAAACTAGTACTCACATTTGTGACTTGCCTGAAACCCAAATCCAGAATCTCATTTTTCGAAGTTGATGACTCAGTGACCACAACCTGGAGGTTGTCTATGGTTACTAGGAAGTGTTTTGTCATGGATATTTTTATAAAGAGCTGTACATAGTATATTAAGGCAAAAATATTTTTCAAGGAATAATATAGTTCACATAACTAATGATAACGTACGTACTTTTATAGTCATCATCATCAATCGTATTGCTCATTCCTGAGCATCATGACTCCATCAATCGTGGTTTCTCTTGTAGACTTTTGAATCAAAGAACGCCATTCTGACTGGTTGTCTGCTTGCCTTATGGTGCGTGGAAATAGCAAACCGGTGATCTTGGGACTACTTTCATTTTAATGCCCTCTTCTATTTCAGTATATAAATTGGAGAAATGTAAAAAATTCCCTGTTATCTAATGAGCAAGAGAATGAAAGAAGTCAATTTTCCCAGCTATATTAGAAAAAGTGTCTTTGCAGTGTTCGTAATTGGTACATTCCTACAGAATTTTTATTTTGTTTTACTATTGTCAACTAAGGTATTTTATAGATTAATTTTTGTTTCAAAATTTTGTAGTTGATCTGAGTTTCTGCCATCTGGTTTTCAAGGTCAAAACTTTGGAGAAAAGTGTGGATACCATACTGACATAATAAACTATGCTGAAATTCAAAGGTCTTTTGATTGAGAAAAAAAAATCACATACTGCATGTACATTTTGTGTATGTCTGTCTGGGGTTAAATTTAAAAAAAATTCATTTAAGGAAACCTAACTCAAATACTGATTATTTGTGTACACTGTTTCCAGCTGACCTGCCAGTTGTTGGCTGCACAACTAACTCTGAGTGCTCACAGAAGGAATCATGTGTGAACAGCCTGTGCGTTAGCCCATGTAACTGTGGGTCTAATGCAGAGTGCAAGGTTACCAATCACTACCCAATATGCTACTGCCAGCCTGGCTATTCTGGGAACCCACTCACAGGATGTACTAAAGGTATACTACAGCTTGAAATGCAGCAGATGAATTTAGCTAATTAATAATTGTTTAGGGGTGCAACTTTAATGTTTGATAGGCACTTAATACTAGAAATTAGAACCTACTATAATTATAAGTTGATAATATCAAGTTTCTTCAGCAGTAGTGGAATACAGTACTAACTAATTTAGGAAACTCATTCAAGCATAACTTGTGTAAACATGTGGTAAAGTGGAACCTCAGTACATAAATTATTTTTTGAGGAAACTACTGTAATAAAAAAATTATGAATGTAGACAAACTTGGCATTTAAGCTTTTCCTTGAATATTGTTTGTAAAGTAAAGGTTGAAGTTGAATTATAGCAGAAACCCAGTTTAGCACCGCTGTTTTCGGTGACTGCACATAAACAATAAACAAGACAAGTTAGTGAAAATATCTCCAACACTAGCAGCTGCACTCCCTCCATTGGGAAGTCAACATCATGTGAACTGGCAGGGAGAGACGTGTCAGTGATGAAGTGAAATATTGTGGAGGAAAGGCAAACCTACAATATTTCATGAGACACAATAATTTGAGCTGCTATTTTTCTATATTCAGGCATTCTGTCTCCTTCCCCCTCTCATTCTACATAAAAACAATTCTGTCCCTTTTCCTCCATCTCCCATCACATTGAAGATGCTTCACTCACAGCAGGCTGCCATCTGAGGCTCTCCTTGTTAGTAGAATAGAAGTGTGCTTGAAATAAAATCTACACAGTTTACTGTCTGAAATGTTGGAAGTTGAACCACTGATGCCACAGTGACAGGATGGTGACATAGAGCAAGAGTGGCTAAGCTTTGCATGTTTAGCTGTGTGTGCATCAGTACTTCTTGTTCCAAATGCGGGTAACTAGCAGATGTTAATAGATAACCTTTGTGACAGTCAAGGGACTTCGGGAAGGCAAGTTGTTGAGATGCCTAGAATAAAAACTCCAGCCAGGACTGTAAAAAAATGTTTTATGAGGGGGGAGGGGGATTAATGACACTTCAGAAAAGGAGCCAAGCTTCTTGAATTGGAATCTGCTTTTTTTTGTACGCTTTAATGACATATTCAAACTACTGTATTGGACTGCACTCTGTGCACACTGGCCGAGTGCTTTACATTAGTTCCACTGCAGTTTATTGGGACTGCAAAATAAATTATGGATACAGAAAAATTGAGAAAAAGCAGCGATGTTGTGTATTATGTAAATATTCACCTAATATGACAGTTATTTTATAGAGTGCCCATTGTGAAATGCGAAAAATACTCATAGTAATTCATTTTTATATTCCCAATTCTATGACAGTAATTAGTATTCTGTACTATGTAAGTTTTATATTATTAAGTAACTTGAAGTTTTTATATAACTGAACAACCATATAATTGTATTTTTATTTAATTAAATGTAATCTTGTATTCTAGTTGGCTGCCAATCAGATGGTGATTGTGGCTACGATAAACAATGTTACAATGGAGAATGCATCAACCCGTGTCTACTTGGTGTCCCATGTGCAACAAATGCAGAGTGCTATGGTGACAACCATCGTGCTGCATGTCGTTGTACACCTGGCTATGAAGGTAACCCCTTTGAACGTTGCGAGCGGGTGGAATGTCACGTGGATGGAGACTGTCCATCAGATCATGCCTGCCTGGAACGACACTGCATCAACCCTTGCCTGATGGCTCGGGAACCAGTATGTGCCCCTAATGCCATCTGCTACGTTCAGAACCATGCTGCAGGCTGTCGCTGTCCTGAGTACCTACCCATGGGCAATCCCACTGCGTTTTGTGAACGCTCACCACCAGCTCAGCCAGCAGAGCCTGAGTGTCGCATCGATGTGGACTGCCCCACACAGCAGGCCTGCATCAGCAACAAGTGCGTGAACCCTTGCAAGGAGCTGGCTCCATGCTCGCCAACCGCACGATGCAGTGTGCTAGACACAGTCCCTGTCAGGACCATGATCTGCACATGTCCTGAAGGTTGGGTTCCCAACACTGATGGCGAGTGTAGGCCAGGTATGCTCCTATTTCAGTTTTGTCAATTTAGTCTTGCTTGCTAATGCTCTCTGCAGTTTTACCTGCTTGTAACTGTCATGATCCTGACTCTAAGTCTACTTTAACTGCTATATTTCTTCTTCTGTTTCCTGTCCTCGTATGTGAAATATCTTTAATATTGTATTTTTCAGAAATTTTAGTTGGGTTCAGTGTTATAATCATTATGTTACTATTAAGCGATGTTTCTTATTTAAGGCTGTTCAAGTGCATAAAATTTTTTTCGCAATACAATATCAATATTATTTTATAAATATGCAGAAACAGTTTAGTAATACTTACATACTTATTTGTAGAATTATCAGCATTTTAACGTTAAAATTCATCCCATATAAATTTCAAAAAGTTACGAGCACTGTGTTTGATTTCGTCTAAAGTACTTTTTTAAGATTTAGGAATGCCACAAAGAAATTTCTTTGAAGTGTGGCATTTTGTTCACCTGTGATTAGGGTTTAACTTCTAGCTATTTTGGATTTCTATTTTATCGTGAAACTTAAAATAAAATTATTGCTGAACCACTGGGAGAAATTCAATGAAATTTCTTGGTCTTATTCTGATGACATTAACAACTAATTTGAATTATAGCCAAACATGATAGTAATGCAAAAATTCATATTTGTATGCCAATACATATACATAAGAAAATCCTGTATTTTCCGTAATTCATTTTTGTAAATTACAGTAATTTCCAAGGTTTTTGATACTATTATCAATGTACTATTTGATGTAATAAAACCGAATTATATAATATCCTAAAAATACCAGAAATCATATTTGGCACATGAACACTCTTAAGAGGAATCCCTAGTAAAAAGAATTCTAAATGCCTCGAGGTTACATGAGGTTATAAGGAAACATAGTGGCATGCCCTCCCAAGGCTACAGTACGCATCCTCAGGAAGCTGTATTTTGTGCAAATTAGATCCGCAACAAAAGAATATTATTACATGCGCTGTAAGCCAATGGATTAAATTATAGACGCAGCTTTGTACTTCTCTTCTTTTCCGTAAGGAAGCTGCACAGGAAAGCTCTAAAAATGCTGCTTTTAACCATTTTTAATATTTTGTTTTCTCTTTGGATATATCTAATAGGATAAGAGTAAAAAGTGGTGGCTGTAGATAATTGTTTCCTACCTTTCCTGGAAAAATGTATTCTCAGAACATTTATTTACTGAGATACATGTATTTGTTCAAACACTAATTTTTTTACAGACAGTATTTTACCAGGGAGTCTCTGTAAGACTTGTCCTTTATTCAGGAATTTCTATTTTTCACTCTATATGGGCAATTTAGGAAAGTATTTTTAATTGTTTAGATCTAAGCAATGATATATAGTAAGTTTAACTTAAATTTAAGCCCAGCAGTGGGCCAAGCCAAGCCAGCTTACTGTTGCTATCTCCTGCTATATCCCCATTATTCATGACCACATTCACCTACATCAACTTTTCTCCTCTTCTCTGCAGAGCCTCTTGTATTGGTTTCTGCAAATTTGTTCTGGTTTTTCCAAGATTTTATTCCAGCATTTTCTTACATACCTAAGAGCCATCATTTTTACTGGATTTCTTTCTTTGTCCTTTTTCTGCAAGAGTGAATATCTTCTCAGTCTTCTTTCTATCATTCATGCAATTCCCTGAAAATAAATCTTGCTGCAACATTACCTACTATTTCATAAGATGGACAGAATCGAATGTAAGCCGTCCATTGTTTGCATTCGGTGAAAAGAGGAAAGACGAATTTATGCTCGAAAGGAAATTGTGGTGTACTTTGAATAGACTTCGGACTGGGCATGGTTGCTGCAGTTCTATGATGCACAAATGGAGACTCAGAGACGACCCATCCTGTCCCTGTGGTCATGAAGATCAGAACATATGTCATCTTCTCCTAGAATGCCCTCAGCTATCATACCCTGGACCCAATGATGATATCAAAGATTCGTCTGCTGATGTGATAAAGTGGTTGAAGTCACTAAATATTTGATTTTTATTATTTTCTTTCCAAAATTGTATTGATGAACCATACACTATAAATAAATAACCTCTTTTATTAGTTGACAATGTGCTTTACAAAATCATCATCGTATTTGCTCTGTAAACTTGATCTTTATGTATTAAGAAATTTTGTTTCTTTCGAATATGTTATAGCAACATTTAAGTCGTTAAAGAGTGTTACCTTAAACTTGAATCAAAGTTCATGAATATGTAGCTAATGTGTCACTTTCATAAAACAACTCTCTATTCAACTTATTTTTTTCTGTCTGATTGTATTGCCTCCTGTTCTCTTTTTTTATAAGTATGTATTTTTAATGGCTTTTCTTCTAGTTTATGTGTGTGTGTGTGTGTGTGTGTGTGTGTGTGCATGCATGCGTGTCTCTCTCTCTCTCTCTCTCACACACACACACACACACACGCACGCACGCACACACACACACACACACACACACACACACACACAAAAAAATCAAACATTTTCACTGTATTTATTTTAATTCCACATAAACTCCTCACATTCCACCATTAGCTATCCCTTTCCCCAAATCAGGCCAACTCTCCTTAAAGTCTGAACTATTTGTCCTAACATCGCCTGTCTTAAAACAATTTTTCATTTAGTACATGTTTCTTACTTATAAGTACAGCACTCTGATGTACGGTACATTGTTTTATGCTGTAAAATAATTTGTATTAGACTTACATTAAAAATATATATATTTGCACAAATTTAGTGTTGTGCATATTCTATTTTTATACTTATCAGTTTTCATTAGGTAGATAATTTGTTAGCATAAGTTTTCATTGCAGAGCACAAACAGTGTGTTACACATGTGGATGTTTGTTGGCAGTGGTCCTGCCAGTGCCGCCAGGCTGCACAGCAGACAAAGACTGCCCCAGCAACGAGACATGTGTCAACAGGCTGTGTCGCAACCCGTGCAACTGTGGCACCAACTCCAAGTGCTTCGTGCAGAACCATCGCCCTATCTGTTCCTGTGAAGAAGGTTTTGAGGGCAACCCCAACATTGCTTGCTATGCCGGTGAGTATTCGATACAAAGCATTCAAGAGACTGCCTGATGTGCCATGTCTAGCTAATTAAGGTATACCGATGTTAGGATGTAGAGAGAAGACAATGGCAAGAACAAATTGAACATTTCCAGACACAAACCCTACACACATGCTGCAGTAAAAAATGTTTTGTTTTAATTCATTGCACCACAACTGACTAGATGATTTTTGAGCATTAATCTTCAAGATATCATATACTTTGTGCAAAAAATATTTGCTTTTGGTCTTTGTTAACAAGTGGCAAATTTAAAAATACAAAACATATGTGAAAAGTTATAAGTAAGGGTGTGTGGAAAAGTAAATTTATCACAGAAAAAATTGGGCAAGAAAATTGAATTTCCCAAGGTAATTCTGGAAAATCAGGAAAAATATTTTAGTGAAGGTTACAAGTAGCCTACTAGACTACCAAAAATGTATCAAAGGACAGAAACTCAAGTACTTTCAATCTAGTACTTGTCAACAGGCACACACACAAAGAAGGGTAAAACATTTTTCATGCGGTTGCCTAATGACAACATTTCTCTGGCTACGCCAGCTACATCAGGCATCAATTTGTAGGATACTGCAATATGGTGAAAGGGCGCTGTTGGTAGTAAACCTAGCAGCCAGGTGTAGAACTATGGTGGAGCAGGAATATTGAAAATTTGCTGGTATAGCGGATGAGTGTGGTTTGGAGCTGTGGTTATCTTTTATTGAGGCCTGGCAGCTGCCTGGATTTTGTTATAAATTGATGAGCTAATTCCCAGCATCTGAGTTTTGAGCTATTCCTTGAAGGTGGTAGGGCTCTCACAACTCTGGTACTATAGCAGGAACCAAAATCTTTGTTGTGTGATGCTGCATGTGCTGCAACTGGCTTGTCTTGTAGGTTGTGGATGTAACCAGCTATGGCATGTTTACTGTCTGCTCTGTAGCTATTCATTCTCTCCCTAAGTGTGTTGGTTGCTAGGCCAATTTATTCTGCACTAGCTGTTACCCACGGCTAAACCAGCATGCAAAATTCATGGTTTGTGGCATATTTTATATATTCACTATGAAACTGTTTGTTTTTCTGAGATGAAAAGTACCCTATGTGCTAATCCAGAATATAGTTTACCCCTGTACCAAATTTCATACAAATCTGTTGAGCTGTTATGAGGTGATTGAGTAACAAACAAACATACAAACTTTCACATTTATAATATTACTAGCTGACCCGTGCAACTTCGTTCGCATGATATCTTTGTAAAGTTATTTAAATAAAGCCCACCATAGTTTCATTAAGGTTTTATGATTAAAATGCTAATATTTCTTCTTTCAGATTTAATGGAGTTATTAAATTACACCCTGCCATCACTTCGCACATGTTTTATGTTAGCATAATATTTAGGATTTTGAATTGATCTAGCCACTTTTTTTTATTGGGTTCTCTAGCCCCTGACCAGTTGCTGCCCCACTATTGGGTTCTCTAGCTGCTGAGCTACTGCGGCCCCACTATTGGGTGCTCTACCCACTGAGTTTCTGTGGCCCCACATTTGGGTTCTCTACCCACTGAGCTACTGTGGCCCCACTATTGGGATCTCTAGCCATAGCCACTGAGCTACTGCGGCCCCCTTTATTTGATGCTCTAACCAGTGATCTACTGTGGCCCCATTATTTGGTGCTCTAGTCCCTGACCAGCTGCGGCCTCACCATTGGGTGCTCTACCCACTGAGTTTCTGGGGCTCCACTATTGGGTGCTCTAGCCACTGAGCTACTGCAGCCCCACTTGATATATATCTATCCACTGGGTCACTGCGGCCCGACTTGGAATAACGCTATCCACTGGGCCACTAAGGCTTTTTGGAAGGAAAGTTTTACAGCCCATAGACAAAAAAGAAAGGAGAAATGACAAAAAATTTTTTATCAATGCTTTTTTTATGCAGTAATCAATCCTAATAAAAGCTTAATCCAGTGCCTATTTACATCCCTGATCATCAATTTTTTCCGGAACCATTTGAGATATCTCGATGAAACAAAGACTAAGTTGGTCCTGGTGTTATTATCTATAGACTGTAAATTTGATGTCAATACGTTCAGTGGTTTTTCAGTTAAATCCGTTTGGACAGACAGACAGACAGGCACGAGAAAAAATTAACATTAGATATGGCTTAGTTATCAATTATACATTTATACTATATGAAAAATAATTTAAAGTGAAAAATTCAAAAATCACAGACAGGCACTTATATTTTATTTAGTAGTATAGCTTTACATTAAGATTACAGTGTTAGCACTGTAGCTGATAAATCAAATTTTATGTTGCACAGTTGTAGTTGCCTTGGATGGGATATGTAGGGTTAGTGAGTTTACTATTGAAAGAAGTTGAGGTTTGGTGGAATGCACAGGAGCCATAGCATGGGCTATTGCAGGTGTGGGGTCCTCTGAGGGCAATAGTCTTGTTGGCATTTGTGGTAGGCTGCAACTTTGATAAACCAATTTGTGGCAGAAGTTAGGTGGCCTTTTGAAGACCAATCTGAGCAGTTTGGAGAGCAGATCCTGTGTTTGTGGTGAATTAGCCAGAATTTTGTATCCAGAATGGAGAATGGTTCTGAATTTACCTAGGTCTTCATGATATGGGACCACTAGGGTATATCAGAATTGTCGACCTTGGTTTGTTCTGGTATTTTACATGGCTTGCTAAATCTGTTTGTGGAGAAGGGGTAGCCCCTGTCAAGGAATGCTCTGGCTATTTGTACACACTGTTTGTTGAGATCACTGTTGGTGGAGCAGATATGTTTGGCTCTTATGGCAAGACTGTAGGGTAGCAATTTTTTTGCATGGTATAGGTGGTAGCTGTCCAAATGTAAGTACTGGAGGTTGTTGTGAGTTTAGTATGTACCACAGTTTGAATTGTGCCATTGTGGAGAGTGAGTTCAACATCCAGGAATATGGCATGTATTTTGGAGTATGACCAGGTGAACTTGAGTGAACTGTGTGCATTTAAGTTGTTCAGAAAGTGAATTAGGCAGTCTTCAGTGATAAAGGCTGTTCCTTGTAACGTGAGCAATTTTGGGGCCCTACTTACTTTTTCCTTTCAGCCATTTTTTATCCTTTAACCATATTTTAAAATAAATACTGCTGTTAAACATTTTTGATTGAAGTTGGCTGTGTGACGTCCAGTTGAACAATAGGAGCTGGACAGTAGATCCTGTTTATGAGCATAGTGCTCAAAGGATGTAGATATAGTCAAAGACATACAATATACAATTCATTGGTCTACAGTACAATAAAACATAAAATTACCAATAATATTGCATCAAATAAATGTGTGTATACAAACATGATAAAAAGAATATAAATTAGATACAAAAACATATGACATACAGATATATATTTTATACTCATAAATTATGCCATCACAAAAAGAGGATTACAGAAAAATACAAAAGTAGACATAATGGTAACATAACTAATATTAATTGAGAAATTCAATAATATAATAGTAAGAATGTGCAATCAGATAATAATATAATACAGGCCTGCCGTTTTAACGGATTTTATCCGTTTTAACAGAATTTTTAACACTTAAAAAAGTTTTTCTTTTAAGCACTTTGCTTAAAGTAGCCGCCGCTTATATGCGACACTAGCGCCCACAACGATGTGTGTCTGTTTCACTGATGCATTTATTTGAATGATTCTTACAACAGAGAACAGAGGTGAATAATAGCAAAATATTTTGGACATATGCCATTGCTTTAATAGTGTATGTCAAAAATATTTTGCTTAATTATTCACTGACACAGGTATACAAATATCTACATATTTCTGTTACTGGATGTATGATCACATGCAAAGGCCCTTGTGATTATTGAAAAGAACATTTGCAGTGAATTGCAGGTTCTACACATGCAATCCAAATTTGGTGACTATGTTTTGCGTTTGGCATTGATATCACAATGGTGAGGAAACTAAAATTATCGCAGATACAGCCGTTGTATAAACAAAAGTATAAGTGTGAGTAACGAAAAGAATTTCCATGGTTTGTACATTCCAAACCGAAACCACTACAGTCAGTTGCATTCAAAGCTAGAATATTACTTGCAACATCAGAAACAACAGTTAACATGAAACAAAAAAGGTTTTATAAATGAAAATGTTGGTTATTTTATCTTAAGGGAACAAAAAAAAAAAACTTCTCAAAACAAAATTATTATTATTTTTACAAAAAGTCATCAATTTTCTTGTTAGTGGTTTTTCTGAGCCTGCAAAAGTACATAATTTTCCAAGTTCCACAAGCTGCTCCAAATATGGCTAGGAACATCTGGTGTACAGGCTAAGAAATGCTTCAGACTGTCCACATTCTCTGTAGTGTCCAACCATGCAGGATTAGAGACAGCAACATCAGATTCATCTTCATCTTCACTTTCTTCTTCATGTTCAGCACATAGGTCTTCTATGTCCTGATTAGCACATGTTTGCCCAATGTTGACTCGAGAGTTTTCCAAGCACTGCTGGGTATGGCACGTGGATCTTCTGAATCTGCAGGAACTACTGGCCGAGATGGTGTTGCATTTTCAATTAAACCTGCCTTATTAAAACAGTTGGTGATGTTGGTTGACTCAATGAAATTCCAAGAAACTGCTAGTAGGTGCATAGCATCCAAAATGCTGAGTTTATGTGGCTTACAGCATGGTTTCATCCTCAGGATGATTCTGCAAACAAGATGCATTCTGAACATTTGCTTGAGCACCTTGATTATACCCTGGTCCATTGGTTGCAGAACTGATTTACAGTTTGGTGGCAAAAACTACAGGGTAATTTTCCGCAAATTTGCAACAGTTTTTGGATTAGCTGGGCAGTGGTCAACAAAAATCAAAACCTTCCTGATCCAAATTTGGCATCTAGTGAGTGTAAATACTGCTCAAAATATTGCATGTCATCCAAGCCGACTTATTGTTTACATACCGACAAGGCAAGGTTTTAACATTTTTGAAACACCTTGGTTTCTTTGGTTTGCCAATGACGAGCAACAGCAGCTTCTCTGACTCATCCATATTGGCTCCAGCCACAAAACAGTCAGTCTCTCTTTACTTAGCGTTCCTCCATGACAATTTTCACCTTTCAATGTCAGTGTTCTGTCTGGTAGCATGTTAAAGAATAGCCCAAACTCATCAATATTAAAAACCTCTTTGAGGCTGTACTCTGAAATCAGTGTAGGCAATAAAGGAATCCATGCATCAGTTGATTCTTTATCCACACTTGCAGATTCACCACTCACACATTTGTACACAATCCCATACCTGTTTTTAAAGCGATCAATCCATCCATTTGATGCTTGAAAATCAATACCAAGACGAACTGCAATTTGTTCTTTTTCCTTCACAATGGAGCTATTCAATGGTATGTTCTGGGCTCGCTGCTGCTTAAACCACTCAAGTAGTGGTTTTTCAATGTCTTCATACTTCCCCAAATTGCGTTTTTTACAAGTAGAAGATGTGTTGGCAGCTTCACGTAAAATATCTTCACGTTTAGACACAATAGAATTAAGTGTCGATGTTGGCAGTCCAAATGCTTTGGCTATACTAACATGTGTAGCTGAAGGACTAGAATCAACTTTCTGAATTATCGCCAGTTTTTCTTTTACTGTTAATGCTTTTCGTTTTACTGCCGCCATATTCCAGTAGATTAAAACACAAATATTAATATATTCAAACTAAAACACGAATAGTCCTTATTAATAACCATACTTAATAATAGCATTGAACTTCCAATCGCAAAACAAAATTATCAGTTTCAATTCATCACGGACATTGTATATTCAAGAAGACGTGATAAAAATTTAGAAAAAAAATTAGTGCAATACTCTATGCAAGTTGTGGTTTGTTTCTGACTTGGGCTGCATTGCTCAGACTTTGGAGATGCAAGCAATTTTACACATTTTCTACGTGTCGCCTTTGAGAACGAGCCCTAAATAAACATGAAAAAATAATATTGTTAGTTCTGCTGCTAACAGATGTTACGTGCATAAATTAATTGATCAAGAAAATATTCTTGTACTTTGTCGGCAATGGTGCATGAAACGGAACGTGGTGGAACGTATTGATTCTTTTGTGAAGTTTCAAGTTCATACGTTAGCCATCCTGACAGTATCTGCTCGCTGTCTTGCATCGAACATCACGTCATATAATCTATGGTCGCTTTTACGCAACATAACCTGTTAACGAGTAATGATGTTTCGGCTTTTGTAGTTTCTATTGTTTCAAAAATAAAGTTTTGTGTGCACATTAATAAACAAATTCTCATATTTGCGATTTAAGTTGACTGTATTACACTGGAAATCACACACTTGACAATATGTTATATATGGGAAATTTTAACATAGCTTTTATGATGAAACTGATGGGACCAAACGAACCAAACATCTCAGCTGGGAAAACATCTTTCGTGGGAACATCTTAAACAAGTTTTACTGTACTTTAAATACATAAACGTCTTTCATATCCACTTTTTCTCTGTAATTTGCAATTTTTTTAATTCCAAGGATTTTACAGGATTTGACCCAGTGATCCCAGGATTGTACTTTTTGTACACTGAAACCTAGATTTCAGCTTCAGGACTGGTGGCAGCCCTGAGATAATATATTCTTTATCCAAACGAGTTGAGGTGAAATGTTTTTTAATGTATTATTTACAGTAATACTAATACAGTAATACTTTTCTTTTAAATCCCATTTTTATTGTGTTTAATAGCTAAAATTTATTCACAGATAATGCACAGCTCTCATTATACTCAAAATGAAGTATAATAAGGTCCAAAATTGTATTTTATTGATGTACATGTCAGATCCTCATCTACTGAAATCCTGCATCTATGGAAATTTTTTAGAGATGGGTAGAACGTTCAGATTTCGAACCGAACCTGAACTTCAAGGTTATGTTTGGTTTGGTTCAAAATTGATTGCCATGTAAAAGATTGGTTCTAGTTTAGTTCGAAAAATTGACACGATTCGGTTTGAAAATTTGCCAGAAACGAACATTATTAATTAACTTTCAATCAAACTTACTTCACCTCAAAGACATTGAAAAATAACAAACAATGGATGCAATACAATAAAAATTACCGAACTGTTCTGTTTTTACATTTTTTATGTTACAGGTACATATAAACAATTAAAAGGTGAAATTGTGAATGTGGTTATACATGTTTATTTGTGTTATAAGCTTGAACGAAGAAGGGCTGAGCTGTTAACGTTAAATAAGGCTTGCAAAATTGAAAAAGCAAATATAGCAATTTGGTTTTAAAGTAAGAATTTTTATATAAATTTTGTATTCAAAATAGTCTTGTAAGGTAATAAACAAGTGAAAATCCACATACTCCGGAAAATACATCTGTCAGAAAAAATTAAAATGTTTATATGAACATGGGGGTCAGTATACAATATTGTTAACTATACTCAGAATACATAAAAATAAAAGCAATTACACCAAAATACTAAATTTTTTAAATTAAATTCAGCTAAAACTTTTTCTAATAATCACTTATTAAAGTAGCTTGAAATCATCTAAACAGAATTTGGCAAGTATGTATTGATGCATGCTGTTAATATTTTATGACAATAAAGATGAAATATACCATTTTTAGTTATGAAATTTTAATTAAATAACACCATAAAATCTTAGCTGTATCTATCAGAGATGGAAATGTTAAGTTCGTTTTACATGTTTGGTTTTTGTTATATTATTGAACAATTAAGGGCTGAACTGTGAAGGTATAATGTGTGGGTAAGGCATTTTTTAAAAGTTCAGTTCGAGTTCAATGAATTACAGCATGGTTCATGTTGGGTTTGGGTTCGGTTCGTGGACAGTTTTAAATGTTCGGTTTAAGATCGGTTTGGTAAAAATATTCTAGGTTAAGTGCTAGTTTGGTTCGGTGCCAAAATCTGGGTTTGTCCCACCTCTAAAATTTTTTGAAAATCCTCTGAAAAACGATAGATAGAGAGTCGACTGTATGTTCAACACAAATATATACTTTTCCCTCATAAATTTGTGACATGATTACTACTACTGGGGCAGCTACATAATACCTAATATACAAAAATGAAATGAAATAAATACACAGATGTGAACAAATTTTTTTCCAGTAAATATAGAAACAAAACTTTTCCCGAAGATCAGGACCCCTAGTTACCAAACTAATTTTATTATCAATTCACAGACTACAGACTTCTGCTTTTTCTGTATTTTTGCTTCTTACACTGTCACCCTCTCTCTACACATTTTAGACAAGACAACAATTGAATATTGATTGGACTGTTGAACTGTATTACCTTCAGCTCACATGTTACATAGGTAACCCTATATTATTGTAACATCATCAAACAACCATCATTTTAAGCTGATTTTTATTTTTGGGAATAGAAAAATGTCTGCAGATAATGTCAGTAACTTGTAATTTAGTAAAAACTTCTGGGAGAATTTTTGCTATGTGGGCAAGGACATTGTATAAAGGAGCAACGAATTCCCAGAGTTCATCACATATTGCCTGTCAACCCATTCCTTTCAGAAGTTATTTCAAAACCTCTAAATGAAATGTTATCTGAATATGTAGTAAACAGTCTTTACTCAGGATTTTTATCATCACACTTTTACTGGTATCAGTTTACCAGGACTGACCCACACAGGTGATTGACTGTTCGCTTGTGCATCATACATTAAATACCATATTTCATCATATGTGACCATTATTTTGAAACATTTGAATCCTAGTCTGCTATTTCACAAGAGTCACAACAGTTTTAACTGCAAGTACTCATTCAACACTAACAAATTGTACATACATTATCTTGAGACTTCATAATACATATTTTTACGGATGGCTAATAAATTGTGGTTTTTGTCTCTCCAGCAAAAAAAGAAAATTGTTTTACATCTTTTTAGATGTAATGTGTATGTTGGTAAACTAATAACTTAAATTATAGAGCTGTGCCTGGTCATGCTATTTGTGAAAATTATAGTTCAACTTATGGAAAATCTAATGTCCAATAGTGAGATAACATATCACAAATATACTTGCATATAACGTGGGTGATCAAACTGGCTTAATGACATTCCCATGTCTGTGGAAGAATTGGGTATGTGAATACATATACGTATGCACCCATCATCCCTAACAATGTCAGCATACACTGCTGAATCTCTCAAAGTAAGTGTATATTGTGGCCATTGCCCCGGGGTTATTATTAGTTGATTGGCCTGAACAAAAAACAACAGCCCTACGTGCTCAAATCATAATCTATCTCACTTTATTCCAAGGGAGCAAATAATGCCATACAATATATTTTCAGTAGTAATATTTACTTTGTAAACCATAACAATTTGTTTCTTCATAACCAAGCCATGGTTTGAACAAAATTTATTTTTGTATATTTTTTAATATATTTATTTTTTTCAAGGCATAGTCTCAAACTGTATTCACTGGTAATTTGTTTCTTTTATAGACATGAACTTATTTTCTAAAAAAAAATGTGTTTTAGTGGGCTGCCGCAGTGATTCTGAGTGTGACTCTGGAAAGGCTTGCATCAATGCAAACTGCATCAATCCATGCATCGTCAACAATCCTTGTGGCACAAATGCAGAGTGCTACACCTACGGCAACCAGGCAGAATGTCGATGCTTAAGTGGCTTCAGAGGGAACCCACGTGACCGTTGCTTCATCATAGGCTGCAGAAGTAACAACGACTGTCCTAATGACCGAGCATGCATCAATGAGCAGTGTATCAATCCTTGTGTCTATGAAAATAATTGTGCCCCCAGAGCAGAATGTAGGGTCCAGAATCACTTGTCGCTGTGCCGCTGCCCACCCGGCTTCATAGGCAACCCATATATCGGCTGCAGGACAGAACCCCAGCCAGAATGCAAATATGATGGAGACTGTCCAAATCGACTGGCATGTATCGAAGATGTTTGTAAGAATCCTTGTACAGAATTAGAACCATGCCACCGTCCTGCGGATTGTTTGGTTCTGGGTACCATCCCAGTACGCTCTATGATATGTGTGTGTCCAAGCGGCTACATAAGCAATGGCAGCGGAACGTGCAAGGCCACGCCTCCCATCACAGAAGTGGGAGTCTGCATCAGAGATTCAGATTGTCCTGCGGACAAGGCCTGCGTAAAAGGAATATGCAGGAACCCATGTAATTGTGGGCCGAATGCTGAGTGCACAGTGAAGGACCACAAGCCAGTATGCATCTGCAAGCAAGGATACGACGGTAACCCCGAGATAGAGTGTACCCGTGTGGGATGCCGCTCTGATGATGACTGCTCGAACCAGCACTCTTGCGTGAACAACAACTGCATGCCTGCATGTGCACCTGATGGCAGCTCCTGTGGCACTGCAGCCACTTGCTATGGCTCCAACCACCGGGCCATCTGTGACTGCCCAACAGGTCTGATTGGAAACCCCAAGCTGGAGTGCCGGGTCGTGGGATGTCGATCTAACTCAGAGTGTCCTGGTAACAAGGCATGCATCAACAACAAGTGCTTGAACCCTTGTGAGGAGAGCAAGCCATGTGAGGAAGCAGCAGAGTGTCGCGTCTACAACCACCAACCAGAGTGCACGTGTCCTGCAGGCTCTGTGGGAGACATCGACAAAGGATGTGAAGCAGGTAGGTGGAGGATTGCAAGCATGTAGTTTATTTCATTTAAGAATTCCACTTTTTGACATTCAGTGTGTGGCAACATGTCATAAATGAAACTAACAACATCCCATTTACAAAATTCTGTATCAGTTGGTGCTAGAATGATTGAAAGAGAATTTCATGTTAGCAATTCTGACAGCCCTGCCTTTGCACAACAGACATCGGAGGAACACGTGGGCAGAAGAGTTCTTAGATAAAATGTTTACATATTTTATTTTGTGTCATTGCAAAACAGCTGTTATTAGTATAACTAGCTAAACTTCCTTCTAAAGTAATGTGTAGGTGTTTCTAACAAAATGCAACTTAAACTGTGTGTGATTTAGTAAAACTTTCTTCTTCTCTTCTTCATACGCGGTGGCTAGTGCTAATATCATCACATGCATGCTTCATATTAATTAGAGAGGCCTCAGATCTGTTGCAGAGTATTTTTGAAATATTCCTACATCAATTTGACACAGTATATTTCAAACTTGAATCATTTTAAGCCAGTATGAAATGGAAAATTTTGGCAATTTGCTTTTAAAAAGACATGGTAGATAATACTTTTAGGAAAGAGCAGCAGAATAGGCAATTGTGCTGCTATCTGTTGGTCAGCGTGCTCCGGCAGCCACACCCCCATGAAATCCCTCATTTTTCATGTTTAAAATACAACTATGCAAACGAATTTCCAGAGTTTTATATTTTCTGCGGTCTCTTTATATATTTTTGAAAGTAACATATTTTTATGTGCAGCAATTCTACGTGCTAATAATTTTGATTCAGCCTGTAATCACCAAGTCTTTCTGAGGCTAGCTTGTCATTTTGTGTTATTTATTAAAATCTTACACTGTTCTGCGATGGAATTATTTTTCGGGGAATAATATTTATGTTAATGTAATATATTGTCATCCAGCTGCACTCTGTACTGGTTAATGTATAAATAGTCTTGTTGCGTGTACTATTTGAACTCGCCTTTTTGAAGAGCAGACACCACTTAATAAATCACAAAATACTTTATTATTGTGAATGAAAATGTGTGGTCTGACAGTTTTCCAGAATTCCTAATATTGCCAAATGTCACATACAGTATATACTGTAATGTCCAAACTGCTGTTAAGAACCACAGTTAACATCTTATTTAAGGTGTTAAACAAAATTTGCTTGCTATAATAAGCAACGTTCCATAGTATTACGCCCTGCTTTTAAGTACTAGACTCTAGTTGGTGCATTCAACATAACATATGTGAAAGTTGCAAACACAAATTCAGTCTTTTGATTAGAATAAAATTTCAAATGTAGCCTATGTAATATTGAATTTCAATATAGATAATGTGTTAAATATATTGTGACAACAGTGTATTTGACAAAAAAAAAATAGTGATACTATTAACATATGACCGTTACAAATCAAGCTAAGACTATATATAAAATAGTTAATTTTCTATGAGCATTAACATGTATTATTTCTGTTTGCTTGGCAATAAAGCTGCAACTTGTCGAACATTTGTAAAGTGAATAAACTATGGATCTTAAGTAACTTATATCTGTTGCAGTAATAAAACATTTCTACAGCAATATAACAAATTTATCATTATTTACCTAGGTATGAGTAGCTTGGTGACATGTTTTCATTTAGGTAGGTATGGAATAACGTCTTCTTGACTTCCGTCATTACAGACGTAACATGTTTTGACAGTTAGGTAGGAACCATGTGGCAGCGGAATTATATGTACATACTCTGTTTGTTTACACTTGTTACAACTTCTACACAATCTGTCAAAAAAGGAATTCTAATATGAAATACGACTACATATAACAGAATGGTTCCAGGTGAGATATTACTGTATAGCAAAAACTTATTTCTGTCTCTTTGTTCTGTGCAGTCGTAACCTGTCAAGGTGATTTTGACTGTCCATCGCAGAGGGCATGCATAAACAATGAATGTACCAATCCATGCAATGCGACAACTCCATGTGGTATCAACACTTTGTGTAAGGTGCTGGATACTGTCCCAGTAAGAACAATGATCTGCGAGTGTTTACCTGGATACCAAGGAAATGCAGCTGTTCAGTGTGATGCAGGTGAGTGCCCATATGATTTTGACAGCTTATTTGTGTAATGTCTATCATTATTTGTTGTCAGCATGTACACTGGTTTGATACTATGTATACATCCTGTACTCAATTAAACTGCTATATGATGAGCTGTTGAGTCATTATTCAGCTACACCAATCACAGAATACTACAGTACTTTCCGAATTTCAACTTGCTTCAGGATTAGACATGATGCCAATTTGTTCACTATACAGTGTGGATATGAACTCTTCTGACAGACTTTGGCAGGTGATTTTTCATAAAAAATTATGTTGAAAATATAGACATAACATATATCCTAAGTCTATTCCGGAGGGGTGAAAACCACCCTTGAAAGTATAGTTGAAGCAGATTTTTTTTGCTACTAACGCAGCCAGAATGAACTATAAGTATCTGAGTTTCTGGATACTGCATTATTCAATGAAGAAATAAAAAGCACAGAAATATGGGCTCCAATATCAACCACCATCCATGAAAAGTAAAGGGTTTCCAGCACATTTTTGCAAATAAAAATGTAACAGTTTCACTTTGTTGTTTCCTGTGAATTTGTAATCCACCCTACATGGTGAACAAAACATACATTGTGTGTTTTTAAGCTAATAACCACTGTTTTCGAGAAATTAATGTGCTGATGAAGGTCATGTCGGGTGGAGATAGAGCAATGGCGAAATTACATGGCAGTGAAATGGGTGTGCCCCGAAAAGGTAAACCCTCGCCAATGGTAACGTCTGCCATGTTTCCCAGATACAAATATTCGTGTCAACCCTGCCGGGAATCAGTCTGATTTGCTGTGGTGGGAGGTGAGCCGCCTGGCCATGCACCACCACGGGCTCTACGTGCATATCACCAATAGTTTGTTGGGGTATGTATGAATAACACATGACACAAGACTTGTTCCAACAATACATGTCATTTAAAACAGAACACCATGCACCAACAGCTAATATGTTGCTATGTGCCAGACATTGAGATTCAGAGTTTGAACATTATGGATTGTGCACTGACATAACAATCCTGAAGTCATGGGTTAACATTTGTCCACACACACACACACACAAAATAAATTCATATCACATAGTGTCTGTTGGGCAGTATCATTCTCCCTATCCTAGCAGGAAAGCTGAGAGTTCATTAAGGGGCTTTTTCTAACAGATAGCTCAATTATCCATATCTCAGGTTGGAAAGTAGCCAGTTTGAGTAATGATCTCATGGTCACCCTGATGGGTGTGTAACTAGTCAATGACAGGGGAGGAGCTTTATGCGCTGGCGACAAGGAAGTGAAGTAGAGCTGGTCAGTAGCGATAGCGAGCTAGGCAGTCGAGCCACAGGATATTCAGGTTTGGTTGGGGGGGGGGGGGGGAAGAGGGAGGGACAATCTGAGGAATGGCAAGCAGCTAGATAAGTATCCAAGGTCATTCCAGTCGAGAAGTTCTGTTGCCAAGTCACAACTGGTGGCGCAGTAGTGGCTCATTGACGCGCATTCCGTATGTACTGTAGGGACACTAGGTCACTTTTGCTCAGTATGCTAAGCCTAGGCAGCAGCTATCTTCCCAGTGTGGTGATGGAGCATGAGGTTGGTAAAGGCTTTGTGAAGCAAACGAGGCCAGAGTTCCTAGAGAAGTGGCACTATTCCTGATATCCAGGCCTTCAAAGAGAGAAATGGCAAACCCTGTTCTTAGCCCAAGTGGTGCCCAGAGAAGTGGAACTACCACTGGTTGCCAGATACCCAGCTAAGGAAGAGACGTGTTTCTTAGGGTGGAAGTGCCAGGGCTGGCCATGCCTAGGCCTGGGTAAAGAGATCACAGTGTAGAGTAGGAGTCGGGGAGGGACATGCTGGAATAAAGAAGATGGCAATGCATACATTCATTTATTTGGAAATAAAAAGACATATACTCAGCTTGTGCCCAGGGCACCTTAGGGGCAGGAAGCCTAAGTGATATCTGCTGAATAGTTGTCTGCCACAGAGGTGTTAGCATATAACATCACTGTGGAGACACAGAACTCTCTAGTATCTGTTGTCTGTTCTTAAGATGACTACAATCTGAGTGATGCATACTGTACGTTGACTGATAAAATGATCTCCAATATACTGATGCAGCGAGAACAAAGTCTATTACAAAGATGTGTGAGGTGTAGCAATAGGTGCTAAGCAAGAATAACTTCCACAGATAACGCAAGGATGCGGATGCCCAAAGAACTGCCTGGCATGAGTGCATGTGGCCATTATACATCCTGCTGAGCATGGGGGTGTATGAGAGGGGAACAGCAGTATAGTATAGAAAGCCAGCCATCCCTCTTGCATAGCCAGGATTCATGCACAGTACCTAGCCTGCACAGAACATCCAAAGGAGTAGAAACTGCCACCCACCTAACATTTGCTCACAGGTGCTGTGCAGGCAGCCGGCATTCAGATAGCGGGGCACTTGTAAGACCGTAGAGCCTTTCCTTGTACGATAGTGTATTTGTAATGGATTTAATGTCTCAGAAAAGATTGAATGCATGTTAACCAAAATGGCAAACTTTAACAGTGGGATCCTTCATTCACGTATACAAAATAATGTAAATGTCAATGTAGCAACAGTCCAAACCATAACATAGGAATAACAGCATATAGCAAGAAGTTGCAAAAAATGATCATGGTTGTATGCATCATTTTTGTGGTAACTTCATCTTTTACAACATGAATAAGTGTTCATGTACAGTAATATTATCATACTATGGAAAATAATGTTTATAATGTTGATACATACATTGCTCAGTAGTTGTTAACGGACAGTCCTGCATGTTGCAGTGTTACATTGCTCAATGTGTTAACATTATGTACATGTGTGCAGTTGCAGTTTGTGCATTTGAGAAGGGCTTTATCCGAGACAACATGGGGAACTGCGTGTGTCCTCCGGGAACTGGCCTCAATGAGAATGAGGAATGTGCAAGATGCGCAGAGGACAAGGGTCTCAAGGTTGATGAACGAGGAAGATGTGTGTGCAACTTTGAGCGCGGTATGGTGCTTGATGAGCGAGGAAACTGTATATGTCCAGTTGAGTCTGGTTACAAGATGGTTGGAGGAACCTGTGGCCCACGTAAGTCACTCACTAGACCTAGCTTTGAAAGTACAATGTGAATGGCCAGTTAAAAACATATGGAATAAATTATGTAGGTTGTTCGGAAATTAATTGCAGGAGGTGATTCCTTATGAAAAATAAAGTTGCAAATATATAGAACATCATATACCAAAACAGAATATTAAAGAAGATCTGAGCCTGTGAAAATTGGGTTTTGAAAACATATTTTCGCTGAATGCTGTGTACTTTCTGCCAACAGTAGGGATGGCTGCAATTTACCCGCAGTACACCCCATGCAGTCGAATGGGACATGCCCATTTGGCACACTATGGAGCGTGTACTAGTGGAGGGCATGTCGTGTTGACATATCACTTCCTCAAGCCAAACAGTGTGTGCAGACCGAGGACGGCCAGCATTACACATGTGTCTTTGCAACATGGGAAGCATAAGTCACCTTTTTGCTGCTGACTTTGTACAAGGAATTCGACAAAAATATGTTTTCAAAACCCAATTTTTATAGTTTCATATCTCCTTTAATATTCAGTTTAGGTATACGGTGTCCTGTATATTTTTTTTCACTTTATTTTTCATAAGGAATCACCTCCTGTAGTTTGGGCATTTAAATTCCGAACTTCCTGTATATACACATAATTACTGTGTAGATCAAATTACTTTTAAGCTTAAAGTTTGTATCACACTCGCCCAAGTCATTTGATAGTTGGTTAGTCATGGATAGCTTATTCCACTTTATTTTGTGATTTCTACACATAAAATTGACAATATAATTATCAATTAAAAATTTCAAATGCCAAAAAAATTACCAAAAACCATTTAAAACCAAGAATAATCCGCAACAAAATACAGGAAAATAACACCAAAAATGCTTTTGACAGTTCTGCAGTGGGACCTGATGCATCACTCATGTTTCTATAATCTTAACTATCAAAAATTTATTTTGCACAGCCTAAAGAAACTTCTTTTTGAACAGTGTTAAAACAGTCTTCATGGGTCATTTCCAAAAGTGTAATTTTTCAACATCCATAGTTTTTTTATCGGAGAGGCTCATCTTCAACTTGAGACACAGTGGATGGGGGTATGGGAAAGGAACAGTATTGTTTTCACGTGAAGCCATGGAAGGTAGAAGGTTGAGAGACAAAACTGGGCATCTACTGTAATCTGTGGGAGTTTCTGGTCTTTTTCATGTTGGTAGGTATTTCTGATCTCCACTAGATAACATTCTTAACAATGTTATACACATTTACTTTGCCCAGTTGCGTAACTTCATTGCATTATTATTGTTGTTTTTGTTCTTGTTGTAGTAGAACATATGTTTTACACCCCCGTTCTTGCACTTTTCTGCACATTCAGCATAATTATTTTTTTAAACATTTTCCTTGGTCACTTGGATTGCGTAAAAATGGGTTTTCACTAAATAATTATTATTGTTGTTTTTGTTTTGTAATTTTATATATTTTAATGTTGTTGCAATAACAATATATATTTTTTATATTATTTTACATCAAAACTGTTAAAATATTTTACTATGTACATATTATTAAAAAATAATTATTTCAATTTTCATTACCTCAAGTTTTACCATGTGTGACCTACTTAAGTAGTAGACAAGAGAAAAGTTCACATAAACATATATCCAGTTTGACCTTATTTCTGAATAGCAGTCATGTTAGTATTTCAGTAATGAGGAGCTGTTTAACAGTAATGTTCAAAATACTCTCTTTATTATGCTTGCCTAGTCATCATGTAGAATGCTGCAAGCTTTCATAAATGCTAGGTGTTTGTTGGATTTACTGGCAGTTTTCTTGTACTCATTGAAGTAATTTAATGCAGACAGTGAGTGTTGGATAATTAGTTGTTTTCATGTGGTTCCAGAAATGTGATGGAGTAAAGTCTGGGTAACATAAAGTTAGGCCAGTAGGTCCCTTGCACAAACTATTCATTTTTTTTAGAAAAATACTAGTTAAAGAAATTTGTGGGTACATGCAATTTAGCATCATAATAAACTCCATATAATGTTCATCAAGGTGAATATTCTGTTATAGTCCATCACATTGAAATCTTAAAAAAATTTTCTAGAAATATCCTACCTTTAAAGTTACCCCAATGCTGTTCAACATGTGATCTGTATGTGGCTAATGTACATGAACTGTCAACAGATGATATATCAGCATGCAGTTCAAACGAGCAGTGTGCAGATAACGAGCACTGCGATGTTGTCAGACATATCTGTGTTAACCCATGTGAAGAGAAGAAGTGTGGAAGCAATGCTGTGTGCAATGTGACCAATCATGTGGCCTCGTGTAGCTGCATCCCTGGATACAAGCACAGTGATGGACAGACATGCACTAGTAAGTTGCACTTGCCAGTTTAGCTACAGTTTCATTGCTGTCTGAGGATTGAGAACAGTGAGGTAATTCAAATCATGTTTTCAATTTGTAGATACTTTGTACCGCACCGACTTCCCACGGCCAGACATGGTGGTGAGCTGCCTGTCAGATGGAGTCCAGGTGGAGATACACATCACAGAGGCAGGATTCAATGGTGTGCTGTATGTTAAAGGCCACAGCAAGGATGAGGAATGTCGACGTGTGGTTACCCTGCCTCCTGATTCTGGCTCACGTACAGAGATATTCAAGGTCAACTTTGGCAACTGTGGGCTCATTCATGTGAATGTAAGTACAGTTTGTCTCTGAAAACTTTGTCCAGTGAAGAAGTGGTCTTGTTTACCATTCAGCATTGAATGACATTACAAAAACTGTGACTGCTGTTACCAGCATTTGTTGTTTATTAATCTGTTTCATAGCATATTACATCCTGTCAGTATTAATAATAGTAGCTCTTTTTCTGCTTGAATTGTTATGTTTTTTGCTTTATTATGCTCACTGTAATGCATAAACATGTTATTTAGTGTACTCTCTAGATAGAATTTTTTTTATGAATTTTTTTTTTGCCATTATATATATATATACACACACACATAAATATTGTTAACTCACAATCCCATACAAACATAATACATTCATACTTAATTTTTCCCCTACAAAACATTTTTTAAATTTTTTCCCTCCTTCCCTTAATTTCTTCCCTCCTTCCTTTATGAATTAAAACATTAAAATGTACTGTATGTTGACAAATTTCTAAACGTGTTTGGGAGAAAAAAAAATTTATGCCAATATCTCGTATATAAGCCACACCCCACTTTTTGTAATTTTTTTGATAAAAAATGTGCATCCTATACACACCGAAATACGGTATTAAATGATGATGAAGGTAGGAAAAAAAAATTTGTTGTTGGACTAACCACCTCCCTCCATCACTGAAACTACAGGATTTACCAAATTTTGTTTGCAGTAATTTGTGTAATGTATAACAAAACTGTACGTTTCTTATTAAAATTGTGAACGTTATGTCATGAGTAATAAACAATGGTTACCTTATTGGGTGTCTCAGCTGTACCATGTCACAAGAAAACAGCATCATACACAAGGCAAGGTGTGTGTTTGCATGTGCATACACACGTGTGAATGCACCAGCTCAAGGGTAGGTAGAGTGAGGTGTCAGATGATCAATGCAAGTGCATACTGAGTGTTGCACTGTTGAGGTAGTGTTTTTAGTACTACATATATATATATATATATATATATAATATGGAGCAGTACGGCTGGCAGATGGTTTACGCCAGTGTTTAAAAGACTAGGTCCAGAGATTTAAGTAACTTTCCGCGATTGTGTTTTATAATTGGATGATGTTATGCTAGTGATGGGCAAGTTTGATTTTTTTACAGCTTCAAGTTAAGTCAATTTGAATTCACTATAAAATTTTTGAGTGAAATTGAGTTTGCACGATAAAAGTATGTGCCAGGTATAATACCTGCCCCTTTAATTTCTTCCCCCTTTTATAGTTCTGGTTTACCAAGAAAAAAGTTAGGTACTAGTTTCCACCAATAAGAATAATCATTTGCCTGGTTAAGTGATTCGCAGCACTCTTTTTTCCCCTCCCACTGATGATTGAATGACTATGGTAGGAATGGTAATGCCAGCCATGTTGTGCTGAGAGTGTACCAGTCGACCGTGACAGTTTCTGGTCATTGCCTAGCGCCACACCTATTGGCAACAAGAATTGCTGCACCAGTTGGCAAAATGGCTCAAGTCCCAAACATAATGCCTAGCCATTTCCAAGACCTCGATTTTTTAAAAGAAAGAGAGGGAGTGTTTATTTTGAATATAGTATACAATACTGGTACTTCAACTTCTTGAGGTCATTAACAATAAAACCCAGAAATGTGTGAATGCTGAAGAAGTAGTAGCCATGTCCATTCACTTCCATTTGCCTTTGTTATCATGCCAGTTCTGGGGTACGTGTAAGGTTTTGCTATCATCTTCCATCCAGGGATTAGTCTGCTTCAATCACTACCTAAATGGAATGTTTGTGCATTAAATGTGAATTTATAAAAGTTTGTATATTTGAATAGGGATTTAATTAAATCATGAATTCCCTCAACTGGTATTTTATTTTATAGCAAATTTTTTATAGCTGCTGTATAAATAACAATTTTGCAGTTCTACCATCATGAGGACATGCTAATTGGGGATTAAAATTAGATAATATGTCTAGACACACACACACACACAGATTCTGAACGGGAAGCAAATTTGTGCTTCCTTCAGCACCAATATTCTAAATTAAATATGTCTTTATGTATTGAAGGCTTAAGTATAGTTAATATGTACATTTTAAAGCAGGATGGTGTAGAGATAATAAAAATAAAATAACCATGTTTGGTCACAATCTAGAAATTTTATGAAACAAATGTGTTCTGCAGTACAAAACACGAGAGATATTATACATAATACATGAAAACTGCAGACCCATAACAGAAGTTTACCTTAAACGGGGTAAAAAAAAACTTGAGACATTCATATAGCTACATTTTATTTTACGAATAGCTATGTTATCTTTTTACATAATTGCAAAATACGAGGTTAAATTAATTTTACTAATGAATGTTGATTCTTCAGGCTTTTGTAATAATTACAGCTAGTGCTTTAGACATTCAAGGAAAATGTGGTTACTGGGACCAGACATTCCTAAGGCACCGTTGAACAACAAGGCTCCAGGTTCAGATTTTGGATAACTCATAAATATACATGTAATTTTCTGATGAAAATTTGGGATAATATTGTAGCCCCTGATTAGCTCAGCTGTGGTCCCAGGTTGCAGAGTGGACATGGTAGAGTATAGTCTGTCTCGTGTAAGGTTTCCAGATTTTGACAGATTGTATGAAAGTAGTACCTTTTAAACAGACTGAATACGTATCCTTCTGCCACCATGTGCTTTTCATGTGACTTGTCAAAACATGTCAACATCATGTGCATTTTTGCTTGACGTTTCAAATATGCCAACTATAGGCCTAATTGAGGAAAATATGTGATTACACAGATTTTTTTCTGATGGTAACATCTACATTGTGTTATCAAAATACTATCAATAAAATATATTCATATTCTTACAATTAATTAAACAAATATTATTAATTACTATAAAATAAATAATCACAAATACAAAAAAATATATATTTTAAATCAATAAATTTCATTGGACTTGCAAGTTTGCAACTCTCATAACAGGAAAATTTTTGAGGCAAGATAGAAAGACATTGATGTTGGTTACAATTAACAATGTAATCAAAATTAAATCACACATGTTAAACAATTTAATGGAAAATACAAAAACTTACCTGGCCCGAAGTATGATCAGAATTGCCTTATTTGCATGCCTCTTGAAAAATTTAATGAATTCATTAAAAAAAACAATGTGAATCTCACATAGTTAACTGATGAGAGCATCATAAAAAAAATCATTAATTCACAACTGAGCAGTAAACTGAACCACGAGAAAACAAAAGTCTGCTGGAGTTCTGTGTAAAGGCAATGTTGCCATTAGGCCTACCTTAAAAAAATTACATTTAGGCAGTGAACAAACACAATAAGAAATAGGCCTGTCAAATCGTACACAGAAATAGTTAATTAGGTCTGTAAAAGACTTCTACAATCAATAATTATGGAACATATGTGTAGCAATTACAATAAAACAAGCATGTACAAAAAACATTCCTCACAAATGGTGAAGTCTGGTAGGCCTGTGATCATTAAGTAATGAAAACTAGTGGCAATTACATCAAACACATGGCCATATGTACTATTACAGTACGATTGGTTGTCCTATACGATTAGTTTTTATAACCATAGCTAAAAAATTTACCACAGAAGAAAATGTACTTTACAGTCTTTCTGGACAAACGAAACATTATATATCTCAGTTTTAACATAATTAGGCCTAAATAATTAGTATTTAATTACAACTGCCTTCGTGATTTTGGTCTACACACACAGCGCGCAATTTAACCTCAATGTTTTGGTAAAGTCAATAAGTACTATTTGTTGTTTATTGACCAAACAAAAATAAATTCAACTTTAACATGAATATATTCTAAGAAATGAAATGAATGCTGAACATTTAAATGTTGTCTGCTAAAAACCCGCACACAAACTTAACATGTTTACCTTAATTATAAAAGAACTAACAAACATTCCCCTAAGATATTTACATTTCCTCCCATCAAAATACACCACACTCCAAATATTCACGTACATAATTTATCGCTATTTACTTTGCGACGGTTTTTGATGAAATTCCAAGCAATTTATGAAATTTCAAACAATCGGCCGGTCGTTTCTATTTTTAATACCACTGGACGACTTTCGAGTTCTCCCATTAGTAACATGTCTTCGACTCCTTTGGCAACACGTACAATGTCTTGCTGTCGTTGGCGATTGCATCAAGGATTTTTAAGTCGCTGTATTTTAAATAACTATTCACACAACATTCATTAATTTGATTTAGAACTTCTAAACTGATACGCCCGCACACAAAAATCGCATCTTACAATAATAACATGGCATTCGGTCGTTGGTTGGTGAAGATAAACAGCCTTCTTTCTTCATTATTTATGTTATGCAAGTTAACGAATTTGCAACTATAAACACGTTTAATAATCTTATACAGAATACAACATAATATTATGTACGTTTATTCCGAACTGCTTACTTTTTTAAATTTATACTGTGCACTATTTTCTTTTTCACCGATGTAAGAAAGAATACATTTTATTCAAGGATACCACCATAGTTTCACATGGCGGTCAGCTGACATTCGTTATTTCAAATACGACGCTACTGTATTACACTTTAAATACGTTGGCAGCAGTAGCTGTCAAATTCTGGAAACCTTAAATGAGACAGACTATATGGGAAGAGGGATGCATTTGATAATGTGTTTCGGTAACTACTTCTTACCAACTTTCAACTCACTGCTATGTACTTCACAGTACTGTTCTTGGTGTACTTATAAACTGGTGCTAGTTACAGTAAATATTCAATACAACATAGTTCACTTTAAAATATGATTTTCACTTCCTGCCCAAAGACTCCATGTACACTATGAATATTAGGGAATATTTCACTTTAACATTCAAAATTTTCATTGACTTTCAATACAACAAAAATTATTTTACCTGGTGTCTTTAAAATGGGATTATTGATGTACATTATAACAAGATTTTACTATACATTGGTGGGAACAGAACACTACTGATGGGTACAATAATGGTGAGGTGATGGAGAGCAATTAGATAATTTGTGTAAATAATAACTATCTTAAATTAATATTTCAGTATGGTTCCTTCCAGAAAGGATTACTAAGATATTTCATGATTTACTTGTTCATCATAGTAACATATCATTCCTGTGTCACACTTCATTTTACATAAAAGGTGTGAAGGTAACAGGCACATGTTGTCATAATAGAGGGTAAATTGTTAAAAGAGTGTTTAAAGACATCAACGTCAAACATATAGTCTTTAAAATAGATATGAAAGTCAATAATTAATACTACTAAAATATTTATTTTTTATTTAATTTTCTATTGTGGTGTCTTTCTTCGCCATGCATGTTTACACAGGGATGTACACAATGGTAAAATTCCAAAGTTATAACGTATATTTATTTAATTTTCATTGTAGTGTTTGGGTAGTAATTCCTTGGTACTCTCTGTCTCATGTAACTTGGCAAGATTTTGACAGTTTTGTAAAAGTAACGCCCGTGTTTACTTTTCGTTTATCTATTGTATCACCATCTGTTGGTGTGTCAAGTGGTAGCTGTCTATTTTATTAACAAGTTTTCAGCTAATCCTGTTGCCATTGTAATGCTAAACAAATTTTAAGGTATTTATAGACTGGCATCTGTCTAAAAATCCAGAGGTTATAAAAGTAAAGACAGAAAACCTTGCAAAAAATTAAATATTTGATTAAATTTTTTTAATTTATTACAGAAGCGAATTTGGTTTAGCATATGCGAGATGGTAATTGTAGTTCTTATTACACTTTGGACATTACAGCTAATATGTTAAGACTGGAAGTAAAAGTAATTCAGAGAACTTGTTTGACAATGTTCGCCAACAAACAACTCACCGACTTTTGCAAAGCAGTTATTCTGCTATTACTGATACTAAACAGCTCAAGTTGGAAATATGTGGCATAGAATAACGTAAAAATTGCTTAAAAACTACCTACGCACTTCCTACTTTCTTCATTTTATTAATACAGTAGAGTAACAAAACTCGAAAAGAACAAGGAGATGGGCTTGTAGGAAGATAAGAACATGGCATGTATTGGACATAGGCATAACGATTACCAGTCCAGTAGAAATTTCTAAATAGTAATCAAAATCGTTGTACATGGAAATACATACATACGTTACTTTAAAAATTATACAGAGCTTGAGTAGAAATATTTTACTACACATGAAAGCTATTTTTTCTGGCTGGTAGTGTTTCAGGAGCACGCTAACAGATGGCATGACAAGCCATGTTGTGAGCCAAATATGTTCATCAACAGGTAGCAACATGTTTGCCTCATGATCCCATCTTTTTAAAAGTTCACATTTCTCTTATTACTGGCTTTAAATAACATGATTTTGAGATATATTCCATCAAATTATTTGAAAAATAATTCAACAGTTATGTTTCATTTGAATATGGACTGTTTTAATTTGCATTTCATTTTGAACACCCATACATTACTACTTCAGCACAAAGTTAAGTTTGTAACACTAACAACGAATGTTTTGTGACCATGTAAAATAAAATGTATTAATTAATCTAGGAAGAACTCTTTTTTATCCATGTATTTTCTGCTTGTGTGATGTGCGTTGCAGTCAGAATAGCCAACGTAATATTAATTTTCATTTGTTCATGCATCAGCTGATACACAATTTTGTAAATGGCACGTTGTTTGTTTTCTATATATAAAGTTGCCACTCACTGACTCAAGATCTTGCCAAGTAATACAAGATAGAGAGTAGCATTAAACTATTAGTCTATTACACATTACAGCTACCATAATAAAGCATGTGTATGTTCCTTGCAGGGTCAAGCAAGTTTTGTGTTGGTGATTCAAAAACATCCAAAGCTTGTGACATACAAGGCACAGGCATACCACATCAAGTGTGTATACCAGACAGGAGAGAAGAATGTGACACTAGGATTCAATGTGTCCATGTTGACAACAGCTGGAACAATTGCCAACACTGGCCCACCACCAACATGCATTATGAAAATTGTCACCCAGACAGGACAAGAGATCAGCTCAGCAGAAATTGGAGACAACTTGCAACTACAAGTTGAAGTTCAACCATCAAGTAAGTTTTAGGCAGACGTACATCTGCCCAGTGTTTGGTCACCAGCTTCTCATTGCTGCAGAACCAGTTTAATCCCAGATCTCAATGAGTAGAATATTTCAGACAGGGATTCTTATATGTGGAGTGTTAAAAATAATACCATAGCATAGGTGTTGACTCTGGATGCTCTATCCTGCATTGGTGGCAGGGTTTCAGAATACCACCACGGCCACCCCATGCTTGTTGTAAGACGTGTCTAATTGGGATGCAGTTGGAATCTGAAATTTATTTGGACCATCATCCCATGCTTCTTTCTTAGTCTTCTTCTCTTTTGTCATCTTTTTTAATTCACCTCACCAGGTCCCCATCACATCTTCCCTCTGTACAGCATTGTCTCAGCCTCCACATTGTGTAACCATACGTGGTGCCTTTGTTGGTTACTTTCTAGCGAACCCTTGTCACAGACCCAGCATGCAAATCTAGGTGCGAAGCCTATATCCACATACATCTACACCCATGTAGAAACAATTAGGTACCTACTTGCCTGGGCCTGGAAGGGTTGTCATGGGAGATTAGCCCATGCACCTAGAACTGCCGGGAAGACGAGTTGTCACTGTATAGAGGAGGCCAGTATAATCAACCACAAATCCCCTGAAATGGCACCAAAGGGTGCCCTCTATAGTGGGGAGTCTGGATGTTTTCCCCAGTAGGGGAATAAAACCGGCCTTGCTCAGGATGTATGATTTTGCCCCTGGTTTACCCTAGTGTACATTTTGTTGTGCTACTGGGACAGTAATTTTCATGAATAGTGGCCAAGGGTAGCTGTTCCTATGTACTGCTTAGTTCTGTGGGAGGTTGGTCCCCCTCCTAACGGCACAGCCAGTGAGGTATTTTAACTGCTGGTCTCTTTTCTCGCCCCCCCTCCCCCCATCTACCAATGGCAGGCTGAGACCAACATGTCCTAGTATGGGGGACCTATACCATGGCTTCTAAAAGCACTCCTTAAAAGGATGCCATCCTCAACAGCCACTTAAAATGGCACCGCCATGGTACTGGTAGTGATTCAGATTGTGATTCTGTAATGTGTCAGTCTAACGCTGTTAAATTACCTACCCCATAATTTTTGGTAATCCGAGGTTTATAAGAGCACACATTCGAAAAGGTGTCACTTTTCGATTTACAAAAAGTCGATGGAGCAGCTGGTGGTCATGTTGCTGAATACAAAAAACAGTGAAAGGTGCAAGCTTCTTGCTGAGAGACATTGAATGCTACCCAGTTGCTGGGGTTTTTGGCAATGAAGATTTTCAGTGAGAAAACTGCAAAATTCCCTGTTGAGCTCAAGTCCCACATGTCCTTCAACTCCATCAAGGGCGTCATCTGGTGTCCCAACCTGATTGACATCCTGGAAAGCGAGGTCTTATGTAAGCTGCAAACTCACTATGTCACTGAGGTTTGCAGTGTTCTGAAGAAGACTGATGGTGTTAAGTTACATACAGCTACCCTCATCTTGACTTTTTATGTGCGTGACCGCCCATCAGTTGTCAAAGATGGCTACTTAAATGAGCATGTTAAGCAGTTTATTCCTGCCCTTCTACACTGTTATAACTGTCAATAGTTTGGCCACTCATATGCAAAATGTAGGACCTCACCAGCTTGTCCGGAAGTGTGCTGACCTACCGCATCCTGATACCCTTTACTGCAGCAAACCTCTGTGGTGTGTGAACTGCAGCAAAAGACATCCTATCTGGTCGAAGGAGCAGGTTCAGCGAATCTGGGCCATCGACAAGGTTTCCTTTGTCAAAGTACAGAAACAGTTCCATGCTCTCTAGGGCCCAAAGCCTGTTCCCTACAGTGTTGTTGCCAATGCTTGAGCAGCAGTAAAGGATACATGCACTCAGACAGTTGATGTGGCTACCCAGACAGAAATGTTTGTGAGTGCATAAAAAAAACTGTGTAAACCTATTGTTGACAAATCTCGGCAGTGAGCAAAATGTCAACAAACCAAAGATTCCATCCCTTACATCCCTTCCTGCTAGTGAACCTGATACACAGGATCGCTTCATCAACTCGCCAATCTGTCTTTCCTGAGCCAGAAGCCGAAATGGTAGTTGATGTTGATTCACAAAACACTGGTGAAGGTTCAGGTGGCTTTGAACCAGTTGTCATTAGACATAAAGAGAAATTCAGTAATTGTTTCCTCACACTTCCTTTCCATAACTTGTCCCTCATATAGTGGAACCGCCGAGGATACTTTCATAATCTTGAAGAACTGAAATAGCTCCTAGTGTCCCTCTCCCCTACAGTCATTTGCCTTCAGGAAATGTACTGTCACTCCACTGATATGGCCTCCCTTCAAGAGATCACATGTTTTACCGCCAAGACGTGTTGATGGGTCATGCCTGTGGCAGTGTCTGTCTTGTGGTGAAGGATTCAGTTTATCATGAAACTTTTGCCCTTTGCACTGCTGTGCAGGAGTGGCTATTTGGGTTATCCTCAGTGTGTTTGTCACTATTTGTAGCGTCTAAGTACCCCCACACCAGCATGTTAATTTAGCTGACTTTGAGGAACTTTCATCTCAGCTCCCATCTCCACTTATGGTAGTTGGCAACTTAAGCACTTACAATCAGATATACAGTTCCGACCACAGGGATGGCTGGGTCATGTAGTCAAGTTGTGGATCACCAGTTCTTATGTTGCCCTGTAGAACACTGGTACTCCTACGAACTTCAACCTCTCACACTGGCACTTAGTCCTGTATTGATCTTTCATTTTGTAGCACAGCTTTGGTCACACACTTTGATTGGTGTGTTTACCCAGATCTCTGTGGAAATGACCATTACCCAATCATATTGGATTGGGTGTCAATTGCTGCCCTACCCACACCACCTTGGTGGGTGCTTAAGAAAGCTGGCTGGTTTAATTTCCAGCATTCTCTCCACCCTACTGCTGAGGTTCCCCGTAACGTGAACGTGGCAGTGGCGCTATTCAACTCTTATCATTATGTCAGCTGGGGAAACTGACATCCCTTGAAGCATACCTCTTTTGGTCCCAACAATGTCTATTATGCTATGTTGCAGCACCTCCCACTCAATAGAAAACTGTTTTCGCAAGGATCTTTAATGATACTTGGACCTCTGGTGTTTTCCCCCTGAAGTAGTGTACTAACCCTTGTACCAAATTTGAAACCAGGGAAGGGCAAGGGAGATGTTTCCAGCCATCAACTTATTTTCCTCACCAGCTGTGTCTGTAAAACCATGGAGTATAAGGTTAATGCTCGTCTGATGTACTGCCTTGAGATCTGGCAGCTTTTATCGCCTCTTCAGTGTGGTTTCTGCCTGCAGTGGATCATTTGGTCAGATTGAAGGCTGCTATACAGACTGCCTTTTTGTGAGGGCAGCACCTCCTTGCTGTTTTCTTTGACCTGGTAAGGTGTACTACACGACATGGCGACATGGTATCTTACGGCAGCTGTCCAGTTGGGGTTTTCGTAGACATCTTCGTACTTTTCTACAGAAATTCATATCTTTCCACACCTTCAGGATTTGCAATGGCCCTACCTACTCTTAAGAGTTCATTCAGGAGAAAGGTGTGCCACAGGGAAGCATTTTGAATGTCACTCTATCTGCCATTGCTATCAATGGTACTGTGTAAGTCGTTTGACCACCTGCGGTATGTGTGCTTCATGTGGATGACTTTACCATTTTCTGCCGTGCTGCATCCCAATGTGTTGCAGAACGTCAGATCCAGTTGGCCGTCCACCACCTTGGCGATTGGCCGGACAGCCGTACTTTCCATTTTTCAACAGCCAAGACACAGGTCGTTCACTTCTCCCGAGGTGCTTTTGTACGGCTCTGTTTTACTGGTTCCCATCACTGTCAAATTTTTAGGTCTCTTGTTTGATTGTAAAATCTCTTGGAGGAGTCATATTCAGTCCCTGAAATCTCGCTGTGTAAGGGACCTGAATCTTTTGATAACGTTGAGTGGTCATGACTGGAGTGCTAAAACAGTCACTCTTCTTTGGCTGTATCATGCTCTGGTTCATAGCGAACTAGACTATGGCAGTGTTGTTTATTCTTCTGCTAAGCCATCTGTTCTAAAACATTTAATGAGTATTAATTATGCTGGTATTAGTATTGTGACTAGGGCTTTCCACACGAGCCCGGTCGTCAGTCGTTGTGCCATGGCTGGTGATCCTCTGCTACAATACAGACATGACAACCTGCTTCTTTACTATGGGGTATGGGTACATCACCACAATGATTTCCTCCATACCCCATCACCGGTTGTACTCTGCTAGGCCATGTTCTCCTCAACCAGCATCAGGCACATGTGTCTGACGCACAGATATCTGCTTCGTGGCTAACACCCTCTTGAGTGTGCTACCTGTGGAACTCCCGTGACTTTCCGTCACATTCTGGTGGAGTGTCGCAGGTACAATCAGGCTCGTTGGACTTTTAATGTTCCTGACAACCTACAGTGAATGCTGTGTGTTGGGAGTATGTCTGTGAGCAGCATCCTCCCATTTCTATGTGCAAAGGGTCTTTTTAATGTGTTGTGATTTTTTTTTGTTCTTGTACATGTTGATGTATTGTTTTTGTGTTGTTGCTCCTCTGGAATATTTGTTCCTGTGTTTTGTGACTGTCCTTAATGCCTCCTGTGGAGGTTTTTAATCATTTTTGACCCAACTTTCCTCTTTGTCTCCTGTGGAGGTTTTTCATTTATTTTTGACCTAACTCTCCTGTGGGTGATAATACCCCCATTGTTGAAGGCCCCACAGTTCCACTCATTCACTGGATACTCTATAGATTTCTCCCCCTTCTTCATTCTGCCACTGCTCCACCCCTATCTCATCTTAACTCATCCATTCTTTGGGTTGCTGTAACAACACAACAGGTGCATCAGGTAGCTCAGGCAACTCTATTTAGCACCTGCCCCCTCTCAACCATGTTGACAGCATGATTGCAGGCACAGAATGCAGACTTACATTTTCATTCCTAGTTTTAGGTAAAGTATAAACCCTTTTAACTCACACTAACTTACCTTAGCATGACTACAATTCTGTGCACATCTGTACAGTTTTTACTTCTAACTTCACTAGTAGCCCAGGCACTTTAGAACAAAAATTGACTAAGCTTTGGAAAAAACAGAAGAGAGATGATTTTCGGTACATACCTTCATTTTGATGTAAGGAATAATTAGAAATGATGGAAAATCGTTTTAACAATATAAATATGAATAAATGCTACAAACATTGCTACGGGCAACATATCACTGCAGTTTTGTCAACCCCCGAATATACACTACAGCATCACTTTCATTGTTTACTTTCAGTTTTTTCATTCCTCAGAATGTAGTCATGTATAGCGGAGTGATCAACATGGCTTCGTGATCACATAGTTGCCATGCTTTACAAGGTCATGTTTGTGATTGCGAGTGCTCAGTATTTTATGACAATCAATAAGTTTTCATGGGATGTAGATTGTTGTATTGGCTATATTGATCACCAGAAAAAAATAGCATGCAAAACTTTAAAGTAGTAATGTAAAACTTTAATTACACGTACAAGATTTATGGTTTAAATTATGTTTATTTAAGTAATATGCAATATTTTTGGCTTTTAGCAAATTGGCTTCAAAAGCACATTTAGCACTTACGATTAGTGAAGCGTTTCCAGCCTGCTGAATGCCATTGTATAGTACAGTACGAGAATTGTGAGAGCCCTACACCTTCAAGAAATAGTTCAGAACTCAAACACTGGGAATTAGCTCATCAATATATAACAAAACATAAGATACCGTATTTACCCACATACGACCCACCCACGAGTAAGACCTGCACCTTAATATTTAAAAAAAATACACCCATCCAAAGTAATATATTTGTGATACAACTGTGCCCCAAATTTATTTTCAAAAACGTAAAATATTCAGCCACAACATTGTTTCTAAAAGCCTAACTGGCAAAGGTATGAACATAGGTAGCTGAAAAGTGGGACAGTGCGCGCAACTTGGTAACGTAGCAGTTAAAAGTCAGAAGGGTGATACTGGGACCTTGGCCGGCCGGCTGTTTACATGTCCCTTCTGCTTTCTCACGTGCAAGGAATTTGGCCTCATTCGAGGCCATGGTTTTGTTTACAATTTTAGTATGTTTCAATTTGGATAAAATCACACTTTAATAAACTAAAATGTATCACAAGACCATTTGGTAAACTAAATCAGCTAATTTGAACATAGTCTTAGTTTTCAGTTCTCAGCTGTACCTTTTTCTGCTACTCGTCTAGTGACAATGAACGGGCACCAGCTGCATACAAAAGCCAAAAATTTAAATTTCTAACATTAAAAGAATATTTATTTATTTATGTCACATTGCAGTATGGCTGTATCATGTGTTAGGTGTTGCTATGATCTACAGCAATGTTGCAAACCGTAACGGTTACTGGTAGCCATATAAAGAAAGTTTTTTGCACACCCAGTTTTCTTTAGTAGACTTTCATTGAAAAATTATTACACAGGTAATGTTTAAGTGCTGTATGTTTGTGTCTTCAGGAGCATAATAAACTAATCACGTATATAGGTATTGTTTGAGCAAACAATTGCCGGCATATACCACAGTACAAAATCAACTCACGTACCGCTTGATGCAACATCTCAATTGACATCTGACCATGATACCACCTGCACCCTGATTATGAAGGCCAAATTTTTGGGAAAAATGTGCGGTTAATACGTGGGTAAATACGGTAATCACAACTCTAAAACCATACTGAACAACTATACTGGCAACATTTCAATTTCCCTGCTGCATCCTAGTTTGCACTTGGTCACTAGGTTCATTACCAACATCACCCATCCACTGTATTGCAGTGCCCTACAACTCGCCGCCTGAGGAAGCTGGCCTAGCCAACAAAACATTGCAACCACACAACCGCATGAAAAATGTATCGTCCTTTGTGTGTGTACCTGTTGACAAGTACTAGACTATGAGTACTTGTAGTTCTATCCTTGTGTATATTATTGGAAGCTTAGTGGCCTCCTTTTCACCTTTACTTAGATTTTACTGTAAAAGTGAAATGGTAATACATATATCGGAAAATTTGTTTTTCTTACAATTTTTGCAGTGTAGTGCAGCCAGCACAGCTTGGATCCAATATAACATTATATATATATATATATATATATATATATATATATATATATATATATATATATATATATATATATATATATATATATATATATATATATATATATATATAAATTCCTTACATCAAAATCAAGGTCTGTACCAAAAATCATTTCTCTGAAATTTTTCCCAAAGAAATAGTCTAAAGCGTGGACTATAAGGGGAAATTTTGACACATGGGAGTACAGTAGAATCTCGATACAAAGTACACAGACAGACTTAAAATTTTATATTTAATGATGGGAAATATTTTATACTGAACATGTATTTAATGATCGTAGAGTTTTTGGTATTGAAAAGCTCTATTTAATTTAAAGTGAAATGTACTTTAAAGGAAGTACTCTATACTGACATTTTGCTGTATTTATGTATACCAATTATGGTAATCCTACGTAAAAAATAATCCTGTGAACATGTAACTAACATAAATCTCTTTTTATTTACAGCTATTTATGGTGGTTTTGCGCGTTCTTGTATCGCAAAAACTATGGAGGACAAAGTGGAGAATGAGTACATAGTGACAGATGAAAATGGCTGTGCATCAGATCCAACAATATTTGGAGAATGGGACTACAACCCTGAGGCACAGACCTTGGTTGCAAGCTTCAATGCTTTCAAATTCCCAAGCAGTGATACCATAAGGTTCCAGTGCAATATAAGAGTGTGCTTTGGGAGGTGTCAACCGGTGAGTTGGTACAAATTTGTTGTATTGTATTATGTTCACAAAATTTTCTTATTTTTTAATTACTATAGAAATATTCTAAAAATTGTAATATTTTTCTGTTTTGTCTTAGTTGCTATAGAGCATAGCACACACAGATGGAGAGTGTATGTATTCAAAATATGGCTAGGTTTAACAAGTTACTTTGGTGTTTTACCCAAGATTTTCAATGTGGGAAGTGTAGAGTATATTAGAACGTTAATAAATTTTTAATGGATTTCCAATTTATCATTCCTTAGCTAATGCAGAATTAGTTTTAATTTATAACAAATAGTGTTACCTGTACTTTTCTTCTGTTTACAAGTACCCGCTATTGTAAAGGAACTATGAAGATAGGTAAAATTGGGGGGTCAAAACTTAATGAAATCAAAGAAAGTAAAATACCCTCACAATGTCACCCATTTGCTCCAGACAAATGATAACATACAAGTGTGCCCAACTCTGCTTCCCGGAGTATGAGTAATGGAGGCAGTATACAGAAATGTGCTATTGCAAGAATAAACCAGCAAGTATATCCCAAAATTATTCTTTTGAAGTTTTTTCAAAATTTCGGGAATCTTGATAAAGTAAAGAATTACCTACGCACTACATAAATTATGCATTGATACTGAAATTTTACTACAGACATCCATGTTTATGCAAAATAACAACAGGATAATTCTTGTCTTGTGTCAGTCATCCCATGCATTAAAATATAGTATTAAAAGAACATTAGCAAAAGAGAAAGCAAGTCTCGCAGCTGCGCGGACTTGCCTTCATATGCCGGCCACAGAGCAAATGTGTGCCTGGCAAACAGAAATTTTATCAAAATTATCCATCAATCAAAATAGTTGCACCTATCATCACTTGTATGTCAAACCAAATGGTTTCGCCTGAAAATGTTACGCAAAACATTTTAACGAGGAATTATTATTTGTGAAGTTGATTTATTTTGTGAATAAAGGTTGTTTTTCTCCATAAGGTTGGTGTTTCATTGTATCTGGTGTAAAATCAACATGACTTTAAAACATAATATTTATTTAACTCAAGGGGCAGCATCTATGCAAATAAAATTATTTGTGCAGAAACATATACTTGACCTCCCCTTGTCACCAAAAATTGTTTGAACGTCGAGCAACTGGTATTATAAGTGTAAAGTTCATGTTCAGTAACTTCTTGTTGGGAAATTGGAGGATTGATATTAATTTATTCCAATAGACACGCATCTTTTGAATAAACTGATAAAATATAAGGGCCTATTCCACACTTTTTGACATCTAATAATGGGTAGGTAAGCACTGAGCTGAGTGCAGTGTAACTCACAACAAGGAAAATCAGAGGATGTGGATTTGAATGATTAATTATTGAAGACAGTGAAGAAATCAATTATAATCACCTTATTTATTCATTTCTGTCTGAAAATTACAAGTTTTCTTTGCAGTAAAATACAATTAATTACTTTACAAGACAGATATTTGCCACGCGCGCAAGTTGTCGGCGACATGTAGCAAGGTGGAGAGGTAATCCTCCCACTGCCACCCCTCTTCCACCAGTTGCCATCAACACACTGCCCAATCGATATCTCAGTGCACTGTTATAGCTGATCGAGTGCGTGCGGGACGTTCAAAATTTGACTTGCGTCCGGTGTCATATTATTTTCATTTTCAGAGGGTCTGAAAGTTTTAGGTCAGCTTGCATTTGGTGTCAGATTACAATCAATTATATACAGTATTTTGAGAAATTATTTTCTTTATTTAAACAAATTTAGGTGAAATGTTTTTTTTAATATATTATTTACAGTAATACTTTTTCTAAAATTCCCATTTTTGTTAGGTTTACTAGCTAAACTTTATTCACAGATAGTGTAAAGCTCTTACTACACTCAAAATAAAGTTTTATAAGGTTAGAAAATATATTTTATCAATGTACATGTCAGAAACCTCATCTACTGAAATCCCGCATGTATGGAAATTTTTTGGCAGTTCCCTGAATAATGATAGATAGGGAGTCAACTGTACATGGAATTATAGAAGTAGCAGATACCATGATACTTGTGAATTATTTTTAATATAGATATTTACCACAAATTTATTATGAGTCCCAGATTTAACCAGTGCAGGAATAATAAAAACAATCCAAAAAATTTGCACATAAACATGATAATCCCATCAAAACTTGAAACAATTATAATAAAAAGCAATTAAAAATTTGTTTGTTAGCCTATTTTTTTCATTGAATTAACAAATTTTATCCATTAAAAATAACATTTACATTAAATCAAGCACTTCAATTTAATATTTTGTTGAAGGAAAATTAATTATACAAGTGCTTTATTGTTTGAAATATTGTATTACATTTTAAAAATCACAAACAATTGTATGAAATTTTAAAAAATCTAACAAAAAATATACCAAAACAAACCTCATAGAAATGTACAAAATCATGGAAATATTTTCACTGAAAACAGGCATCTCCAACTCTTATGTTAATGTTTTATTTCATTATTTGACTATATTTTTTAATAGTATTCTCCAAACACGTTCTTTCTTTACTTTTTGTTTCCCTGTTTCCCACAGCATACACTAAACTTTTTAATAAAACTATGCAGTAGGAAATATTTTGAATAAAAACTGATTGAAAATTAACATAACACAAAATTTGATTCCATGTGTTAAAACTTTGCATTCAGATTACATGCTGGTAGAAATGCAGCCCTCAATTAATTCTGGCAAAGGACTACTAAAGACCTCATAGTAAATGTACTTTACATCACAACACAGGACACTTTGTAAATATATGGTAGGGCTAAACAGCTTTTATTTGCACCCTTTTGTTGTGAACATCTGCTTTTAAAAGTATCAGATAAAACTGTCATTAAGAAGCAGTAAGGAATTATAGTTATAGACATGTTATCAAATAAACTCATGATGTGGTATGTGGATTCCTAGCTTTGCCGTGTTAAAAAGGCAATGTTTTCAGTATTGAGCTATAAAGTGAATTTTTTCTTTTGTCATCAGTTTGCATGCATCCATATTTTGTGTTATATCTGATGAACCTGTTTCCATGCCACACAAATATGTATATGCCAATCTACATGCACAGTGACATATAACACCTATTTCTTAGATACTTACATTGTTTTTACACAGTTTATTCTTCTTCCCTGCACTAGTTTTTCTTGCCATTTCACACAAGAAATTCTACTTAGTATGCCCCTACCATGTATCAAACCGCACCCCTTTATATATAATTGTCAGGTTTCTCAAACATGTGGTGTATAGAATCTACTTATAATACTTTTTTAAGGACCAATATCTTCACTTGTGAAAAATATAATAAATTATGTTTACATTTAGTAAGTCTCAGTTTGTTCATGCCACTGAATTAAGTATGATACCTACACATTTTGAAAAGGGTTTGATGCTTGACCATACCCCTTATGAACTCTTTCTCAGAAAAAGTGACAGTTCAGAAATTGTGAACTTATTTATATGAAAAATGTAGCAATAATATAACGATCAATGAAAATGTACAACAGACACACCCAATCATCTCAGAAACAATTAGAGATACAAAAAGAAATGAATGGAACCTTTTCTTTGTAGGAAATTTTGAGTTTAAATAATTTTGTACATAACTAGTTCTGAGCTATAACCATCCATTTTTGAGATATTTGCGAAAAAAAAAAAAAAAAAAAAAAAAGTATCTATTTTAAAGATGACTGCTTTAACTCACTAAATATTTATAAATAAATGTACCAAGTTTCAAAACTTTCATATTTATTTCATATATTTGCTTATTTTGAGCCTTCCTTGGGTGGACTACTGGTTCCATTTCTAATCACCTCATTGTCAACAAGGCATTGAAAGCCTTCAAGTACTCACACCTAGACAGCCATACACACAGATAAATATAAGTAGTAGGACAACATATTTTTTATATGTAAATGCAGTACTGTGAAGTTTTACTGGTTTGCGCGTTGGTAGCAGGAGTGAATATTTATAGTATATGTGAACATAAAGTTCTGATATCTGTGAGGTGTAAAGGTGACTTAGAGGGAATGTTTTGCAGGTGAACTGTCGGGGTTACAATGCATTTGGTCGTCGCCGACGAGAAGTTGAGCAGCTTCCAAAGAACAACTCTGATGGAGCTGTATATGAATCAATGCTGCATGGTCAACTTAGAGAGGAAATCACTATTGAGTCAAATGCCATTCTCACATTAGAGAGGCGTGAAGAGTCACGACTCATTGATCCAACAGAAGGTATGTTTACATGTTCTATGTGTCGTTCACCGTATACAAGAAAAAAATTTGCAGTATGAGATTTGCTAGCCTACAGCAATAAAATATTGGGGGCGGAGGAGGGACGTCACTATTCTTAGTTTGTAAACCATATGAAAATAAAAATAATAACTGCAAAAATCTTTTGAAAACTGCCGTCAATGCCATTCACATAACATAAGCGCCTCTCTTCATGTCATAAAGAGTTTGTTTGTTTTACACTGCCTTGCTTCCTCCCCCTCCTAGCTCCTTTCTGAAATTGTAGATTTTATGAACACCCAAGATTGTGTTTGTTAAGCTTCAGAGACATGACACAACATAGAGTGAAATGGAGATCATACTTTATCAACTGCCATATTGTCAATTAATTTTTTTGTAAATGATGACATTTCAGTTCATTCCACGTATCTGTTGAGTGATAAACTAAAACACATTTTGCGTAGTTCTTGAAATGACCACATATTCATGTCATATGCTTACTTTAACACATATGCTGCTAGTAATATATTGTGTGGTTAATTTGATCCCAAGAACTGAAATACGCAACTGAAATCTAATTTTAATAGTTTTAAAGTATATTTTGCTTGTAAGGTTTTTGTAACTATGGAAGATCATACATAGGAGATGCTGTGTTCACTGTATGGAACACTTGAAATTAATGTTGCTGCATGGAACACACAGAACAAGTGTTTGTATTCACACCCTACTGTGTGTTTACATTTTTTTATTGTCAGGACAGAGTTATTTCTGCACTTCAGAATTATCATTTAATACAATTTTAATATTTTATTAATAAGCAATCTAATTTTCTCACAACTAGCCACTGAAAATGGACTTTGTGCTTGTTTCAATTACAGTACAGTGGCACTCTGTGTTAACGCTTTGTTTGGCAACAAAGGGGCTGCATATTAGGCCTTTGTTATAATTTTGTTAAGAAGACCTCTCCGCCTATAGAATTAAATTAATATTTTGATAACACACCATCTGATTTTCCTGCAAGAAGCAACTGAAAATTAATTCCATGGTCGCTAAGAGTTACACATGTAGTGCTCAGTCCTCAACCTTTATTTTGGTGAAAAAAGGAAGTTCATGTATACCTTTCCATGATAGCTCTTTGTTTAGAAGATATCTATCTATTGAAATACCTGAATTAACATTCAGTTAATGAAATACATGAATTTTGCAAGTAAAACAACTATACACTTAATGCACCACTGGCACTTTAAAAATTTTTGTTTTGAGGGTTAAAATCCATCAAAATTTGTAAAAACTGATTTTTAAAAAATTAAAAATTTATAATTCCATATCCAGAAACTGCAAGGACTCATAAATTTGAGATTTGACAGTATGTCAAAGGTTTTAACTATTTCTATACCTGCAAAATGGATGAAAATTATTGCCTTCTATATCATTAATAATTGACTGTATGTAAAGTACCATTATGCATAGGTTTTACCACTTGGAAAATGTGTAGCATATAAAACTAATTATTTTAGTAACTACTCCTAGACTTGTCAAATTGCTTACACTGTGCCTGCACCATTGTTTCAGCACCAAGTATGCAGCAGACAGAAGACATCTGTGTATCGATGATAGGATTCATCATTGCACTCGTGATCACTGCTCTGCTAGCACTGGTTGCCGTCGCAGTGGCAGTTTCCTGCTGGCTCATGGCCTACAGGAGGAGGCCTAAAACTACAGGGCCGCTGCCCCATCCTCCCGAGTTCCCAAATCCGCTGTTCACGACGCCAGACCCCGTCACCGAACCATCGCCGGATTATCTTTCCTAGGAAGATCTCTCGATGCAAACAAACCAAAAAATTAGTCATCAAAACATAGACTGTGACTGAAAACTATCATATAGCCCCTATTTATGACGTTAGATAACCCAACGACGTAGCTCCGAAAGTGTCTTCCACTTCTCGAATTGATAGCATTTCGAAGTGTCAACTAGCTTGAGACAAAGTAGCGACTTCTACTCTGTCGTATTTCAAGTAGATTATGTGTGAAAAAAACGAATTTGTGTGTGTGTGTATGAAAATACATTCTTCATCATAGGAAATACGTGAGCAATATTTAATTCCATAGCTATAAGCTGATGTTGAATGTATTTTCTACTGCTCGACCTCCTCCTCCGATGGCTTTAGGGTAACGAAACTTAGATTAGTGCTCAAATATCTGCACTTGGTGGTGGGTTATACGCATGCAACCTGTACTACCATCACAGCTTTTTCCTCAGTTTTCATGCTACTTAAAAAGGTTTCAAAAATGTTGTAAATAAAATTTTTAAACATTGGTGCTAACTAATAATGTTCATATTTGTTGCTGTCTTTATGTGAAAAGAAATATGCCCATAGAGAGCCATTGGAGGATTAGGAATATTTTATATTATAAATATTTTTATATATAAATTTGTAAAAAGTATGATATGAAAGATGATGTGTGATTCTGTGAGTTTTTCACTAACTGTAAGTTCTCATACTTTGCTATTTTTCCCTTGATGCTGTTGTAAATATATTTCATTTCCTTTAAAACTATGTTACAAATTATGTTCCATGTCATAACTCCATGATTAAAACTGTAACACAAAAATTTTTTAAATACCTATTTCTGATAACATTGTAACATTGAAAGACTGCTAGTGGAGTAAATAAAGTAATGTGCTTTTACAATAAAATGAAATTGTGAATTCATTTAACAATGTCACTTTAAAAATCAGTACAAAGTAATAAATTTCATAGGCACACCATTACATAGGAGGGAAAATATTTTTTAATGTGGATTTAAATTAATGTGTTCCCCCTTAACATCTGTGCTTTAACTAATTTCAAATTTGAATGGTGTTTTTTTGGAATTATACTAAAAAACTGAAAAGTTTTTCTGAAGAAAAAATACAGATTGTAAATGTGATACATAAAGTTTCCAAAAATGTGATATGTGTTTAATAAAGACTCTTTTAATAAATAATAATAATAATAATAATAATAATAATAATAATAATAATAATAATACAAATACATATTTGTCTTTCATCTCAGTGTCCAATCCACCACTTTTTAGCCTAAAGACCGTTCATGGTAAAGTGAGCACTTTTGAAACCCCTGCTTAGTTGTGACTTTCTGCAGGTGTTCTCATCACCTGGCTCATATTCACTAGATACTCATTAAGAAAAAAGTAATAAACATTGTAATTAACACTATAAACATGTACATTTTAATTTCAGTAAATAATACTGGTTTGTGAATACAGATTGGTGTTCACGATTATTTTTCTTTTCAGACATAAATGAATGCCTTTATCTGTTGTCAATGTTTCCGATGTTTTAAGAAAATGTGTTTGGTTTAGGTTGTCAGCAGAATATCATTCTTTTTTCCTGTTATAAAAACACCAAGAATTTTGAAACAACCAATTTTAAATGGTTGAATAGCTGAAACACTGATTCATTACATATGTCACATTCATAACATAAAAAGGGCACACTTTCAGATAATTTGGTGTAGTTACTCCATTATACATAAGCCAAGGTGCCTTAAACAAGAATTTTGCCAAGGGACATTTTGCAAGTAGAATTACAATGCATAAATAAATCAATATATTACCTAATACAAAACTATTCACAAGCAAATTGCGAGTTTTGCTATTACTGTAACCTACATTACAAGGAAGGAAAAAAATGTTCATGTCATGAAACTGAACAGAATTTATCAAAATTTTTACAGCACAGTAATATTTGTCACTTGATACAAGTTTTGTAAAAATTCATCCAGCCACACAGCTTTTAAAGAACAAAACACTAATGTTTGCTAAAGTCTACTGTTTCGCTTAAAAAAAATAACTTTTTGCTTATCAAAGTTAAATGCCTTCAATGATATGAATGTAGCTTCACGAGATTACTAAAAACACAATATCCAGTTTATGACGATGCATTTCATGAAAATGCATCTGCACATTTAATGCACAATCTAATTTTCCCTTTAATTTCCTATCTAGAAGGTTAGTGGTAGATGCTAGTACTTATTGTTTGATATTTCAGCTCATACAAATTAAACTGTTCGGACAGACATTATACTATGTTTTAACGTATTTCTAACACTCACGGAATGTTATAGGTGCAGTATAAAACATTTTCATGCCCATTATTATTTCAAAACAAGTGACATATCAGTGAGGTATTTCTCGTAAATTGGGAATCTAGTAAATACTAAATAAAATGCACATTTATTTAAACTCTCAGAATTGCAACACATATAGAAAATATCAAAGAACACACTCATCCAAAGTTTCTCCAAGTTTATTCGAGGTTGAAATTTCTACCATCATCTTGCGTTAAGCAGCACACTTTCCAGGTTGGCATATAATGTGAAATTTCAAGAATTTCTGGGACAAGAAACTAAGTGGAATACAGCAGAATGCAATAACAAGCAACGCCACTTCACCCAGAACAGATATAAAAAATGTTTTATTTATTATGTTAATGAATACTTTATTTTTGGAGTTACAAATGGACACTTAAAATCACATTGGTTGTGAACAGCTGTTTTGTTGACACACGAGCATAGATCCGAAAAAGAAAACTTGAAAGTTGCTTCAGCCAGGGGATGACGTGAAAGAGTTAGTAACATAAATGTATTTAATCATGCCAAATTTCATTTGTAATTGGCAATAGCATACAACAAAAAGAAACTGAATTTCAGGTGACAAATTTTCTTACTTTACGACTAGTATAACGTTACTACTTCTCTTGTTTGCTGCCAACTTAACTGTATGTAGTACGTGCATACTGTCTGTTTGTTTCTCCCTCCTAAGAAATCTGGAACCCAGACATATAATTTTAACATTTCTGCACTTACTTAATTAATACCTAATATGCACACATAACTTTTATACTTGCAGGTTTGGGTCATATTCAACATTTTCTAAATGGTAGTCAGACATATATTTGTGGATGTTATATCTCAGGAACAATATGTTTTTAACCAAACTTGATATGGTACAAGCTGACACGTATCAGTTTATATCCTCTATGTTGAACGATAGTGCAGCCCAACCTCTTGATTTACTATTCATGTTAATTGCCTCCAAATTTATAAGTGGAAGAGTACAATGAAAGACATGTAGAATTCACAAAATTGTGACTGGTCAGACCCTTACTCTCAAAATGATAACAAATTCAAATGTTTTAGTGCCATGTGTTGAATCTTCTCACACCATTAAATGAACAAAATATGGTGTGCCAACAGTACCTAATTAGGACATGTGATAGCATTAGCAGGGTTGCCACCTTTTTTCCACTGGAAAATTCCCTGACATTTCCCTGATTTCCAGACAAAAATAATTGTTTTTGCCTGAACTTTTGCTAATATTTTTTTCTGTAAGGAATGACTTATTTCTATTATAACACACTTTTACACCAAAATACTTCTTATCTCACAAATTGCAAAGAAAAATATTTATAGGCATTTTTCCACAATCACCAAAACAATTATATACAATTCTGGTAGCGGTGCAATATTGATGTTAGATCAGCCAAATATAGCATGCATATCTCAGAATTCCCTGACATTTAGCTAACTTGTTCAAAATTCCCTGACATTTCCCTGACAGTTTTCAAATTTCCTAACATTTCCCTGTTTTCCAGATGAGTGGCAACCGTGATTAGTAACAGCAGGTATCATCAACCATTTTTCATATGGTAATCCACAAAAACGTAAAGTAATGAAATATATGTCAGACATTTTTCATGTTATTCCAATCAAATTTGGTAATAAAGTAGTGCCATGGACATCATTTATGCAATTTTGACAGACACATTTTCTGAATGAGTTCAACTAAATTTTTTATACTTGCCATACTTAAAGAGAATATTAATTTTTTTTTGACAATTCCTTACAAACATTATACAGTAAACTCTCAATTCTAAGACCCTTCACGGTTCCCGGGTAAAAAGACATTATTTCGAGAGGGTCATTATTCCAGGGGTCTTAGAATAAGAGATGACTGTACATGTCTGCCACTGTGTACAACTGCTCACTCAGCCTCCCAGCCATATGTTCTAGCAGACCAGCCTGAAAGTCATTTCAGTGTTAAAACACGAAAATATGAAATTTTGCTACAGTCTGCTGCACAAATATTAATTTAAAAAATTTCCTTTAAATTGTAGTGCGTGTCAAACTTGAGTAAAGGCAGATATGACATACTGGCAGAATAGTACAGATGAATTGTGAGAAAACATTCTGTTGTTGTTGTTGTTGTGGTAGCAGCAGCAGCAGCAGAGAGTGCCCACTGATCGGCAAGAGGGTAAAGAAAGTGCTGAAAGAACAATTAACCAAGCAAAAAACTATTGTTACTGGTTGAAACTGGCCCCAATTTTTTTTCCCAGGAACTACACCATTAATGGGGAAGGAATTACCATATTTATGCAATTATAATCCCCCATAAGCTCAAAGCTGCACCTAGTTTTTTTGGGAAAAAAAATCCTGGGAAAAATATTATTGGTCTAGTCTATATGTGGTTTATTCACACTTTTAGAATCAAACAAGGGATGGGTCGGTTTGGTTCTTTGGTTTCAATTTATACCGGTTCTTGAGGTTTGACTTGGAACCGGTTTTAGGTTAACAACCAACTACTCGGTTCTCATTTCTACACAGCAATAAATTTAGTAATATTTTCAAATGATATACTTAGTACAAAACATTATGAATTAATCTAATTACGGCAAAACTCTGTCATTACAAAAATAACTGTAATGAGAAAATTATTAAAACAAACAAAAATTGCAGTTACCGCCAAAACAATATAGGTTAATTCACCTGTAACAAGCATTTTTTCTTGGCAGAAATGTTTCCTTACAGTAAATTACTATTGCCATTGAAAGCATATAAATGTTCATTTAGTTGGTACCAATGATCACAAAAGTAGTTTTCAAGGACGCGTTTTATCAAGTACAGTATTTGGTTTATATTCTGTCAGTTAAACGAGATAAAACGTAAACAGTCTCATGGTGGCAATGTCATATATAAATATATACATAGAAGATACTACACTAAGCATCAAGTGAAACAAAATGACTGACGTTTATGTACAGATTTTTGGCTTTGAATCGTTCTAATTCTTACATGTTTACGTCTTCTGAATACAGCATTGTAGGGTATTATACGAGAGAGAAAATTACGTAAACAAACGGAGTAGAGCATGTGCATGTATTTTGTGAGAGCTTTTGGACGTGATATGTGAATAATGTTTGGCATTTTTTTTAAGTTATTTAAGTCTGAAATTATTAAAATGTCATCCGAATACTAGAACCGAATACTGGAACCAATATTTAAATGTAGAATCGTTACCGGAACCAAATTTTTTTGTTATTCAACCCATCCCTAAATCAAACCTTTGAAAAACCACCCCATGGGTGATGTGTTTGTTTCCTAATTATGTTATGCACCAAGTGCTGTTGACATACAAGAACATAAAAATAGCTTATTTTTGGTTACACTAAAATTTTACTTATATTTTATACACAAATTATAATACGTGAAACCCTGTTAAGAAGTTCCCACTTAAGAAGTATTCCTGCCTAATAAGTTGAATAATTGTGCACCTTGTCTATCTGCATATATATAATCTGACTCTTTTAAGAGTGAGTGAGTGAGTGAGTGAAGAGATTTGGGCGGCTCTTAATAGTGAGGTCCTAAAGCCGATGAGGATGGTAGAAGTGAATATGGAGCAGCGCCAGAATGAAGGGGCAGGGAAAATGGGAGATCCCAGAGAAAACCCGTTGACCAACGGCATCATCTGATCCTTTTAATAGGTTTTACTGGTTATAAAAGTATTATTTTTTCGGTCCCTTTAGAAACATCTTAACAGAGTTTTACTGTAGTTCATTTACAATTAATCAGAATTTTTAAAATGTAAGAAAATAGTCATGTTGGTAACACCTAGTAATAAAAATTTCTCATACAAAATATTAATAAAGTGAGCATGCATGAATGCAGTGCATCGTCCCTTTGGTGTAATTTTCTAGACGTTGTTAGTTTGCATAAGCAGAGGAATATCATGAAGTATAAATTTAGCAGGAGCTGAGAAAAGTTGGAAGTAGCCGCAAATGCACTATATACAAATGAGACCACAGGGTGAATCACCACTTCAGTACAAAATTTAATTTCTGTGCGAAGTGTAAATTTTGCCTTCAATAAAAATGGTTTTCCATCAAAACAGATATATTTCACTCTGCCAAAAGAGAATATTGTGCTTTTGGATGAAAATAATTACATTGTGTGCTTCTCTCCAGCCACTCAAGTTCAATTAATCAATTTCAAATAGCTTCCCAGCCACCGGAATTCTCATTATATTGTGCGAAAATAATCACATTTGTTTTGAAGAAACAAAATAATGCACATGCAGATTTTTCTGTCTCTATAAATTAAACACTGCATTTTAATCCCAATGTTCAACAAATATGACACTGCAGATGCATGCACAATCATTTTAAATGTTAATCATAGACGTTGTTTTGTATTGAGAACTATATTGCAGTGTAAACAACATCAATTTATTTTACATTATTGTTTACTGCATTTTCTAAAGAATATTGCAAATACTGTGTAATTGAATATTTTAGGCAATATAGTGAAATTCAAATGAGGTAATAATGCACAGAAAATTAAAAGGAGTCAGAATAGTCCATTGCAGCTGCATGAAGGGGTGGGGTTGTTCAGTTCTATCGTGACGGTGGCCAAGAGTGGTTGGTCAATAGCTGCTCTGCACGTGAATATTACCTGTCAAAAATGTAAGTAGCGCAGCGCAGTATTTAATAGTGCAGTAGTACGGAGTGATGTTATCAGTTTGGTGTGTACAGCACCAGAAGTGTCAAGGGGTTTAAGCAAATAAGATTTAACAACAGAAGATATGAACAAGCATAATGATATTATTATCAGTAAACAATCATATGTAAATAAACAATTGTGTATCTGAACATAAAAAACTGGTGCTAAAAATGTAAGTTAAACAATTTTGTCATCAATATCACAAATCATCTAAGGACGACAGTCCACAAGAACAAAATATGCAAAAGTTTTACATAATGAACCTTGTTTACATCAATTACATGTAGTCACAATAAGTAATGCAGCACTTTCACGAAGCTCTCAAGTGAAATTTCTGTAGTCTGAACAGCAATGTACAGTAAAATCTATGATAAACTGAAGAAAATGTACAAACATAGTAATTATCAATACAAAACTTGAAAGGGTCAGGAAGGGGGTGACGCATTGTTTACTCCTTTCTCCTGTGGCTCTATGTCCTCACGGTGTATTTTTACTTCTTTTTTGCACTTACTTTTACAGTGTACATGGCACTTCCCAGCACACTGGTAACGGGGCATGGCCCGCTCCACTTGGGTGCTAGTGCGGCACAGAAGTTCTTGTTTACTGCCGGTTATGGATGTTCACGAATGTGCACCATTTCTCCCAGCTGGAGTGGTCTTGGTGGTCGCTGTGTAGTAGGTAGCCAGGATTTGATGTAGCATGCCTGTTGTTCACACACCTGTTGCATCATTTCTTCCCGCTTTTCCCTTTTGTCCGTGTTTACCATTATATCTACGTGGCAAGTCAATTCTCCCGGTCGTGCTAGGTTACATCCCTGCAGGATTTCTGCCTGTGTTTTTCCTGTGGCTGAGTTTACACGTGTCCGTAAGCAAAATAGGATGGATGACAGATGATGTGGCCACGTGGTGTGGTCTTTCCCCACGCGTGACCTCAGTTGTACTTTTAGGTTATGATTTCTCTGTTCTGTTACATTTGCCCTTAGGTGGTTTTGGGAGTGGTGTGGTGCTCCATCTTCCACCTTCCACAACAGTTACGCCACTTGTGACTGATGAATTGTGTACCATTGTTAGTCAGGACGTGAGGGAAACCCCCCTACGGAAATACTCACTATCCAGTACTTTTGCAATATTGGCTGTCCTCCTGCTGCTGACTGCGTAAGCTTCTGTCCATCTGGAGAATAAATCCGTCATTACTATAATGAACAGCTTCCTTAGCGTACTCCTCGGATAGGGTCCCATCGCGTCTAAGGCAACAGTATCAAAGGGTTCGGTTGGCACTCGTGGTTGTTATTGATGGGTTCCGTCGCAACACCGTGCCTTATAAATGTTACATGCTCGACACTGTTTGGCATAGTTGCATATCTTGCGCTTAATACCAGGCCAATGGTATTTATTGGCAATCTGACATGTGTTTGCTCCTCTCCAGGGTGTCCTCCTAACTGATTTTCGTGGGCGTATCGGAGCACTGTGCGCCACTCATTACTGGGTATGTACATTTTCCAATTTCCTTGGTTGCGTGGTGCAAGTATTTCCCATCTGTTGTTCATCACACACACCAGTTTTTTGGTACACACTCGTCATGCCATCATACTGCTTCCGGTATGGTTTGTTGTGCTTGCAACACATGTTCTTTGAACTCTAAGGCTGTTTGTTATTGTTGGCATCTAGTTAGATCATGTTTAGCTGCGGAGTTTCGCTTTTGTCACTGAACTTGTGTAAGCTATCTGATGGCAGCATATCTTCCCGCTCGTTTAGGTAGTTTTCGCACAACAGCTGTCCTGATGCACATGAGAGTGCATCAGCGAGATTGTTCTCTACTCCCAGGACATGCTCAATGGTGAAATCATATGCCTGCAAGAGCATTGACCAGCGTGTTAGTTTGCTCTGCAATTTCCGCATTTTGTGAAGCCATACCAGGCTGGGGTTTTCTGTTCTGAGCGTGAACAGTTGATATTCCAGGAACTGTCCATATCGTTTGAAGGCCCATACAATAGCTAGACGTTCCCTCTCATTCACATTGTATCTCCTCTTGAGGAACTGAATTTTACGCTTCCATAATCAATGATATTGCGTTTCCGTGTCACTCAACTGAAAGAGTACTGCTCCCAGTTCATCTTAACTTGCGTCTCTCTGCAAGTATAGGTGTTTATTGGGGTCTAGGCGCGAAAGGGATGAATATTGCTGGAACTGTTGCTTGACCTCAGTGAGTGCTAGTGCAGCCGTTTGCATCCAATGGAACCTTGGTTGTGTTGACATTAGTGCGGTAAGAGGTGCAGTTATAATTGCAAACCCTTGAATGCACTGGCGCAGCCAATTAATGAGTCCAAAAATTTTCACAATTTTTTCCGTGTTTTGGGCGGCTCCCATTATTCAATTATATGTAGGTGTTCTTCACTGAGTCTTTTGCCTGTGTCATTTACTGTGTGGCCAAGGAAGTTTAACTCTGTTTTGCCAATGTGGCATTTTTGGTTGGCACATGTCAAGCCTGCGGTTGCAAAACGTTCTATGACTAGGGCTAGATGCTTCAAGTTTTTCTCCCAACTATTCCACCAGACAACTACGTCATCTTAAGTACGCATGGCAAACTTCCAATGTATCCGTCCAGCATGTCTACTATCATGGCTTGGAAGGGGGCTGGTGCCCATTTCAGGCCAAAAAGCATTTCACAAATCTGATATTGCCTGCAGTCATGGGTAGTAAAGCCTGTTTTATAGCGGTCAGTGGGTTTGACTGGCGGCTGCCAGTAACCTGAACGCAAATAAAATGTGGACATAATTTTTGCAGATCCAAGTAGACTGAGTGCACTGTTTACATTTATCACTGGTGATGCTGAACCTTTTTTTTTATGTAATTTATGGGACGAAAATCAACATAAAACCTCTATGTCCCATTTTTTTGGGTGCCAAGGTTATTGCAGAATTGTAATTGTTTTCGGAAGATTCAATAACACTGTCCCTTAACATCTCACTAACCTGTGTGTCAATGATGCTCCGGTGGTACGGTGTGTAGTCTCTGGGTGGCATGTACAGTGGCTCCTCGTGGTTGGTATTGGGTGTTCCACTACACTGGTGTGGTGTAGAGGATCCCAACATGAAAATACATCATTGCGCTCATTCAGAATAGTTTGTACAGGACTTTGAAATTCTCCCGGTACTGTATGGTCAAAATCTTGCAAGTTGATGTCTTCCAATGTAGTGGGTTTGTGATATCCCACGTGGTACACTTTTTTTCTCCGGGTCTTGCCGAAGTGGATACTGTCACTGGTAATTTCTATGACAGCTTGCTGTTCGCTGAGCCACGGCATTCCTAAGATGATTTCTTCCACGCGCTCCGACATTATGAGTACTGAAACATTCATAGATTCGTCCCGGATGCTGATACTTACTGTCACAGTGCCATCAATGTGTCTGTTTATGCCTCATGTGGCAAGTTGCACTGTTTGTTTACTGTCATTGCACTGTTCCGACTTGATTAACTTTGCAGGAAATTGTGAGTTGCAGCCGTATCGATAAGGGTGACTGTTGGTTTGTTTACACTGACAGGAATGTGTAGTAAACTTTCATAGTTCTGGTAGATCTGTCCTAGGTACGATGATGTTTCTGTGTTTGTTGTTGTTATTCCGGGGATAGGAGGCGTGTCCCCAATCCCTGTCCTCTGTTTCCTGGCTCCTGATTCACTTGCTCCCTGAGGGTTGGGTAGTTTCGGTGCCAATGCATCTTGTCACCTGGGCAATATCTGCATGGTCGCTGCGGCCAGTTAGAAGTTAGATCTGTCACTTCCACATGGTGCAGGCTGCATGGTGTTTTGGCACAAAGGCTGGCTTGTCCTTGTGTTTTCCACTGGTGTAGGCACAGCTGCTCCACTCGCGTGGCTAGTGGGTGGCGGATTAGGCGCCCTGTTGTTATTGTTTTGCCGGCTACTGGTGGGCATGGCAGTGTTTACAGTTGCCAGGTCATGTGGTGGCACTCCTCGTCATATCTCCGCTGTATTTCATGAAATTCCTACTGCTGTCTTCGCAAAATTTTCAAACCCATGGTGAATGGTGGGTCATAGTGCAGCTCTGTACTCCAGTAACACAGTTTGTATTACTGCCTCCAACACATCTGCGGTGGCGACATGCGGGTAAAATCGGGCGACCAAGTTCACTTTCCACCTGGCAAAAATCTCGAGCTCTCCATGCGGTCGTTGTCTCTTGGTGAAAATACTCACTTGCGTCTGTATTGTGGCTAGTGTGCTGGTGTACCGCGTAGAAAATTTCGTGATGAATTGTTCCCACGTAATTTGGTATTCCGTGATAATTCTCCACCATGCTTATGCGTCAACTGTCAGTTGTGTACTCACTACACTCGGCTACTCTTCCATGGGAACTCCGTACCTCTGCAGTCTTTGCACATAATTGTCAATAAACGCCCTTGGGTTTTCCGAGCCTTGTCCCGCAAAACTTAGTATTTGGAACTTGGCTGGAATTAATAATGTGACGGCATGCGAGGCTGGAGATTTGTAGGGTACAAAGGAGTTTGGATGAAGTGGTAGGTTGTTGGGTTGGTAATCATAGCACATTGGGTGTAGGAGGTGGTAATGGTAGTGAATGTCCTAGTCCATGCTGTTCATTCACTTCACGTGTTAACACTGTTTGCACTGTTCATGGTGTGGTCATGTTTCTCAAGTCGGTGCGACAATTTGTACAGGTCCAACACTGTGATGGTTGTTTCGGGGTTATCCCACACTCACGCGTGTTTGTTATGCGTAACACTTGGTGTCGGCTTTGATGGTTGTGACAGATATCCATGTTTCCAGTAGTGTGTCCACACATTTTCACTTCGCTCATACCTGCAATTGTACGGTCCCTTGTTACAGTGTAGTCCACAGTTGTTGCACAGTTGCTACTTTTCTGTCCTTGGGCAATGTAGCACTGGTAGCACACAAATTGTCCTGTCCTCAATCCAATTCTTTCCGCAGTGTTGAGGGATTTCAGTAGTCGCTGTCTCCAGTAACGTGTGCAGGATGTCCGAACATGCTCTGGTCCTTCATGTTGCTGTTGGTTATCTGGCATCTCGTACATACGTTCGGTTGTTTGCATGTCCTGTATGAGTGTAGATGATGTTGAAATTCTGCCTGGGAGGCATCTGCAGATGTTGGCTGTTGATTCGTTTTTGGCAAACAGGTCACTGTCGATCACTTTGCCACTGTTTTCATACGTGATTGCACACCAACACTCCATAGCTGATATGTTACCTGCACGGTTGTCTGGGACGGTTGCATGGAAACCTTCTCGGAGGCTATAGTCCTCCTGTTTGCGTGTTTGTCCCACACACATGGACAATGTTTACAAACGTGATTATTGTGGCTGGTGTGGGGGCTGGGCAAGTGCGTGCTCAGCTCCCTCCTTGCGGTACGCGGCATGGACAACTGGGAAAATATGTGTAAAACAGTGGAGGGAGGGAAAAACATTACCATTAGTGTTCCTGGAACACACACCAACGATGGCAGCCTCCTCGCACTCCAAGTTTACCAACAACGTAAAATGATGGTTCCACGCTTGGTCACCCATGTGAATGTGGTGCATTTAGCCACATGGAAGGGTGCCAATTGATGCCTAGTGGGGTATCGGCACTGTTAAACCTAAGTATGATTATTCCGATTTGCTGCTAGAGGGGTGGTCACAGAATCTCGAACATGAGTTTTAATATCCGGTATGTGCCAGCTAACCAACGAGGGAGTCCGCTCAGGTTAACACGAGACTCTTGATGTTGGCAGTAGTCGAAAAGCCCGGGCTAAATGACTCTGTGTCCCCTGGCGTCTGAATACGGAGATGTTATGTGACAGCTGCAGATTTTCATTAATTACAAAAATAAACACTCAAGTTGGGCTATTGTGGCTTCCCAACACACCTTTTGGACACTGCAATAAACGTTCAACATGAAAACACATTAATATTCAAAGACTTAAGTGATGGTACACACGTGGCAGGTGAGTGAGTGAAGAGATCTGGACAGCTCTTAACAGTGAGGTCTTGAGAGCATATGAGGGTGATTGAAGTGAATATGGAGTGGTGCCGGAATGAGGGGGCGAAGGAAACTGGAGATCCCCGAGAAAACCCACTGGCCAACTGCATCGTCCAGCACGATTCCCATTTGCTAATATCTGGTGACCCGGCCGGGGATTGTACCCGGTTCGCCATGGTGGGTATCAGGCAGAATAAATGTCTGGTGGCCTTAAGCTTCATCATCAGGCGAGAATAAAATATACACAACAAATAGGTTGAATAAAAATTCTGATTATTCAAGATTGACGATGAGATGGTACAAGATGAAAATATGCGGCATGAAGCTCCATGCTTTCTGAAGCGGGAAAATGGCATAGGCGCAGTGAAAGAACAGTTAAAGTATTTGATAAACTCGAGGGGCAGTGTGTCTGCTCCAGATAGAATGCATGCTCGGAGGTGCACAAAGTAAAGAAAATGTTCCAGATAACTTTAAAGTCTATTGTAACTAACTAATCATCACAAAGAGTTGCTTCATCTACAAGCCGCGAGATATGTGACCTACCCTGATGCCCGTCAAACCAAAACTAAAGATTAAAGAAGATGGCATGGCGTCGGTGATGCCGCACAATAACAGAAAATCCCTTGCAAAAATAATTACATGAATGTTATGTGACACAACACTGGATGATACATACATCAAATTGCATGGTGTGTAATACCATTGAAAACACAATAAATAAAACATATAAAATTTACGTGCAGCTGAAATTTATATGAAAAATTATTTTTGTTAAATATGTCTCTCTGTTTTCTGAAAGAGAAAAAGATACATAAACAATCACTTGAGCACAGCTGGTGTAGACCTTTCAATGACGACGCATCTTCTTCATGTCTTGGGTGTCTTGAAAGGTGGTTTGATGACGCGCACTATGGGTGCTGTCCACGTCACTTATCTTGATGATGATTTGTTGTATGTCACTGAGTGGAAGTTATTGAAGAGTAGGTGAGTGTGATGGATGTTATATGGCACTGTGGTGTGTGTCCTATATAACTGAGAATGAGGTTCAATGATTTAGTTATGAGGAATATGAATTGAAGTGTAATGTGGTTGTCTGGGCTATTGCTGTGTATTATTCCGCACTTTTGAGTGTCCGAGATAACACTGGGGAGTTGTGATGATATTGTTTAGCGCTGCGGTGAGTGGTCCGCTTTATGGAGGCTTTGGAACAAGCAGGAACCTCTGTTGGTTGTATCACCATTTGTCTTCTATGCCGTATTGACCCAACGCTCTTATGAGTGGGTTAGAGTGATCAACAGTAGTCTGGTAGAAGGCCTGGGCTTGTTTCACCATCCAGTCCTGTATAGTTTCTAAGCCTAATTCCCTGTGGATAGGTGTTGTGGGTACATATCGTGGAACATGTGCGATCCTTTGTATTGCCTTGTTTTGTGCAATTTGGATCTTCCTGATATGCATGTTTGTTGCATAGCCCCAGGTTGGGTCTGCATAGATTATGATCGGTCTAATGCATGCCTTGTACAAGATCTTGCCATTATACACCGACATGGGGCCAGAGACATTCAGAAATGGATATAGTTTTGACATGCGTGCATAGGTTGCAGCAACCTTTGTAGTAATATGTTTGTTCCAAGTTAATTTGGTGTCCATGTAAACTCCCATATACTTTACAGTGGTCTTATAGTTTATGTCAGTGCCAAATAGCTGCGGGTTTCTTAGTCCAGCTGGGATCTTGCGTCGGGTGAAGATGATCGCTTCCAACTTGTTGACATTTACTGCTGTTCACCAGTCTGTGAACCATTGTTGAAAGATGTTGAGTGCTTCTTATACTTTTTGCACAGCCAGGTTGGCTCTGGTGGAGCTGGCGAACAGCATGGTGTCATCAGCATAACAAGCAATCTGTGCTCTGCGTGCCATGGGAAAGTCATGTACATATACGTTGAAAAGTGTAGGGCCCAGGATACTGCCCTGCAGTACGCCAGCTTGTAGAGAATGTAGATATGATGCAATGGTATGGAGATAACAGTCTGGTATGTGGATGGAATGTAGCTTATGTAGGAGGCCTTCATGCCAGACACGGTCAAATGCCTTGTCGATGTCAAGAAATACAGCTGCAGTGTACTGCTTTTTGTCGAAGGCCTTAGTAATGTGTTCTGTGATACGGGTGAGCTGGTGAGTGGTGGAGTGTTTGGCTCGAAAGCCAAACTGATAATCAGGCAGTATGTTGTTGCTGTCAATGTGGTGTTGTAGCTTGTTACGCAAGACTTTTTCTGCAACCTGAGACAATGCACTGAGCAGACGCCGCCATTTCTAATCATTGCCGAAGCTCAGAGCGGGGGTGTGCTCGGGCCCTTGTGAGGGCCCTTATACCACCCAGACGGTTGCAGCATTTGTATCTCTCTACGGGCTGAGGAAGTTTCCCTCACCAGACCGCAAAGAACACATAGTCTAGAGGTCAGGATGCCCTGCACGTCCCGGCGCAACTCAGACAGCCCGCCAGTCAGACCAGCAAAGCCGCGGTACTGAGCAGACTGATGGGCCTGTAGTTTTGTGATAACATAGCATCTTTCCCTGGCTTCGGGAATAGAATCACATTAGTGGTTTTCCAGGTTGTAGGCCAAGTCTTGATGAGCAGTATCCCATTAACGCATGTAGTGATGGCTGAGAGTGCGGGACACTATATGTGTTTGAGTACAATTGGTTGAATTCCATAGTCTCCTGGGGCTTTATTGGCACTCAGTTTGCAGAGATAAAGGCAGATTTCTTTGTCTGTAGCATATAGTGGCTCTTCCTGTGGTGGTTGGGATAGTAGAACTCTTGAGTGTCGTTCTATAGTGGCTATTTGATCTGGTGATGAGGGGTTGATGTTAGGTTTGAAGACCAGTTCGAGCATTGTTGAGAGCAGGTCTGCTTTCTCCTGTGGGGAGCTGGCTGTGTGGTTGTGAGGGTCTCGGAAAGGAGGGATGGCAAGAATTTCCCTAGTGAGTCTCTTGTAGTGTGCCAGAGAAAGTTGTCGTTGAAGTTGAGTGCAGTGATTTTGTTGTCCCATAGCATCGCTCTATGGGCTGCAAGTTGCTCTTTAATTGTTTTCTGTAATCTGATTATTTCGGTTTTGTGTTGTCGCAACCGGTTTTGCTGCCAAAGACGTCTAACATGGTTGCATTGTGTTATGAGGTTCTTGACATCCTCAGGGAGAGAATCTTTGAGCTGTATTTTCTTTACCCTGTGTGGAATTGTGTTTTTGACAGTCGTATGAATAGCCTTTGTAAGGGTAATGATGCTGTCCAAAGTTCTTCAGTGGTGTTGATTTTGTGTGGTAGGTCTAAGGAATTGTGGAGTGCTGTGTTAAATCTTTGCCAGTTTGCCTTGTTGTAATTCGGGGTTGGTTTCTGCGGACGGGTGTCTGTTTCAATGTCTTCAATGGTGGCTATGACTGGTAGGTGGTCCAGGTGCATCTCGTGTATCACTTCTAGTTCATAGATGAAGTTTACATTCTTGTAGATGGTTATATCCAGTATGTCTGGTGTGCCATTTCAAGCTTCAGGGTAGTGTGTTGGGTTGTAGGGAGCACAGACCACTTAGGGGGAGTGCTCTTGGTGTCTGAATAGTGTTCGGCGATTACACGTATGCCTTGAAGCATTACAAAGCACTGCATTACGTGTCTTTGTCAGTGGCTGTTGGCCAAGATAACAAGACTAGGCCATTATGACACTTTGTGCTCCCATTGGTTACTGCGCTCTGATGTCATCGCATGGATATAGAGCACTATCAGTCCATTTACTGTGTAAGTTACTATATAATTTAAACGTGGTGTTTCTCATCTGGCATGTTGTCTGAATATTTTATCGGCATTTAATTATTTTGTTCATTTGCTTTCTTTAAAAATAGTTGGTTGTGGGTACTGTTGTGGTGCATTTTCTTGAGTGCAATGCAATATTAATCGGCAGATGTCTAACCGCTTCCTTAAACTGCTTATTCTGCCATTTTCCTTACCCTGCTGTCCACTATGAAGCAGCGCAAATATAATTTTTATATCAATTTGTTAGTTTCAGGAAACGCGTGCAGTGTTGCTATTACTGAAAGATTCTGCAAAAAAATATTCTTAACACTAGCGACAAACGTGATTTTAGTGAAGTAATCATGCAAGGATTACCATAGAAAAACACGTATTGGAGAGGTTGTGAATTTTACAAACAGTAAGTTTATGTGTTTTATAAGTAATGTATTTGTAAACCGTTACTATAATTACTTTAATGCACATGGCCTGAAAAAGTTGCACTTTCAACACTTCTGTAGTGTATGAATAATATTTGTTTATTTGTATATATCGTAAAGTCAAGAGTGTAAGGTTAACTTCAAAGTATGAGACTGTATATTTCGGCATCTGTACGATTACGAGCAAACGACGTATGTAGTGCGTTTTGTTTTTTTTCATTGAAGATACAATTTTCGAAGTTACAATAATTTGAATGTTATTTCCATACAAACAAAATTTTCCACTGCTCCATCAAAACAATATGCAACTGAAAATGCCACGCACTTGTAGGAACATCAAAACAAACAATGTCGTCTCATGAAAGGCGTTATAAACTAAAGCCATCTATCCCTCACGTGCTTCATTTTCCCCTCAAAATACAATAATCAGAACCCCAACAAAGTGAGCACTTTTGAAAGCCCTCTCATTTGTAATAATAGTCAATAAATACATTCTATTTTAGCCTTAGACGTAAACATCCGAGTGCGGTGGAATATATACACCGTATTTATTGCTTTCATTTGCAATATTTTTGTAAAAAGGTGGTTTAAGGTAAAGAAATTGTGAAAAGAAAAAAGTTACTAAGGTATCAGTAGTGCTCACTTTATCGTGAACAGTTTTTAATTACTGGATGGAAGTTAAGTAATGTCAGTTTTTCAGTGCCTGCCATGACGGGAAAACGAGAAAAGAGGAAAATGCAAGCATGCATTGGACTCTAATTGTTTACAAATGTCGTTTTCTGGAGGATATATTGGGGCCTCGCTACTTTTCGTTAACTTAAAATTTACCCCACGCACATGAAATGGACAGTATGCACAGGTAAACAATATATACTTTGGCGAACAAAATTACACACTATGCAAACCAGTACCATAACGTTTCACTGTTCAGTGCTTCAAAGTTCGTGAAGAAAGTGGGGACTACAATTCTCGCATTCCTGTTATACCCCGCCGGTGTTACATCACTGGGACGCTACTCCCTCAGCGCAGGGGTGGATCGGTCCATTGTGAGGGACCTTGGCCACCCAGACAGTTCTCAGTTAGCTTGTGGAGGTGAGGAAAAGCTAACCCCCTCCCCCTCCACACCCATCAAAAATACTTAATGCTGCAGAGCAAACATTGTTTTACAGGATTCCCAGGGTAGCGCCTGGGAGCTGTTTCCATAGCTGTATTTTACTCTCTTTTTCCCTGCCTGTATGGGATAAAAGAGAGTGGTGAAGTTAATTGAATTAATCAGTGCGGAATTTTAAAGTTCAGGACTTGTGAAGTACTGTCACAAGCTCCTTGTGAGAGAGCTAGCGACAGTTTGGTATGAAAAGAGGAGGTTATTAGCCAAATGAAGTTAAATTATCAATATAAGTTGCTTTCCCATGACTGGAGTGGCAAGGATTATTATAATTAAATAAATTATTTGTGTATTGTAATGGTGAATTTAAGTTGCGCGAGAATTTAATTCTGTGTAGTTGTTTCAGTATTTTACTTCATACCTAGTGAGTTATTGTTAAAAACCTTAAATAAATAAATTCGTGAGTATATACATGACTGAATGTACTGTGACGAGCGACTAAAAGGGTAGTAAGTCATGTAAAACATGTTAACTCGTGTATGTCTGAGAGCGACATGGCTGGCATTATGCTGGCACCAAATAGTTTTGTTAAAAGTGGGCGATTTTTGTCCCGGACCGATCGGAAAATTCCGGCAAGTTTTGGGGTTTAATTTTGATGAAATCGGGCTGTATATATGCGCTGAAGGCGTGAATTAATATTTTATAAGTAATTTTGAACAATATTCCGTGTTGTTTATTATTCAAACTTAATTCGAAAGCAGAGCCAAGAAAAACGCGCCACGTGAGTGAAGCTAGGCTGTAATATTGGCCAGAGGACTCTGATTGGCCGAGAGAACTTGTAAGGTGGGGCTTACGAAGTTGCTCAAGAGATGGCAGCATGGTCGTATTTTACCGTGAACAGCTTTTATTTGACACGGAAAAATTAAAGTATATTAAAAGATGTTATAATTAATGTTATTTAATCGTTTTAAATATATAATTAATACTGCAAAACTTAAAATGTGAGATTCTGGCCATTTAAAAGGCTATATAATTAACAGAAAAATCATGTGCCGTTCACTGCAATAATCAATTGTTTTAAAGTAAATTTATTAAACTTTAAGGAAGTTTGAAGTATCTAGGTGGCCAGTAATATCAATTAAATCAATAATTTTTTTTTAATGTAGTTGCAGTTTTTGTTGAGGGCAGAAAAAAATTCTGTTTAACAATGCAAAACTATGTGCTGCAATCAGTTGGTTGTGACTAGAAAATATTCGCGATTTTGTCGCTCGTCATAGTGATTAATATTTATGTTATGTGTTTCGGAGTCGCTCCGGTACAGAGTAGGGGACAGTGGTTTTTGCGGGCTTAGTTGGCGGGCCGCAAATGACTCCATGGCCTCGAGAGTAGCCAGGTTCTCTCTTGTTCTGTGACACTGCGGAGTTTGAGGATGTAGGGGTGGAAATGTGCCATGAGTGAGGCGAAGTCGTATGCTCTAAGGAATTCCATGAATACATGGAAATCCTGCATAGCGCCTCGCATCTCTCCTGGCGAATTTCGCTGGCGAGGGCGGGATTGAAGTGGTGTGTCTGGAGTGTGTAACTCATCATTGCCGAAGCACAGAGCGGGGGGGGGGGGGGGTGTGCCCATACGGTTGTAGCAGTTGTATCTCTCTGCGGGCTGAGGAAGTTTCCCTCACCAGACCGCAAAGAACACATAGCCCAGACGTCAGGACGCCCTGCACGTCCCGGCGCAAATCTGGAGTGTGTGAGGAGTAAGGTTCCTGTTATAACCATTCGCTCCGCATTGTTTTATTCGCTGTGACGTCACGCGGCAGTCAACATGACTAGCTTAAAGCGCGGGAAGCCGGAGTGATCCCCCACCCCGGATGGTGGCCAACTACGCTAGTGTACGACGTAACCAGCGCTCTGCATCACGTAGTTCTCTCTGGTCTCGCTAGATGACAGGCAGGTTGACACGGGCTCTTGTGCGAACCGCGTCTGGACGAAACATTTTGAATGTAATGTAATATCCTCCTGTTCCGGCGTTGGTGTGCCGATAAAACTATTCATCTTTCACAATTTTTAATCCACTGTGAGTTCAGTATTATATTTGATGTTTTTTCAACAGTTCCAATACCGTAGGTGGTTCAGTTCATTCGTTGGAACCGTTCGCAAGTTCACATCAGTTTGAGGCGGAGAACGATTCCGTCATCGGAACGGTTCATTCGCCGGAACCGTTCGCGAGCCCACAACAGTTCGAAACGGAGATCGATTCTGTCTCCAGAATGGTTCTTTCGCAGGAATCGTTTGCGAGTTCATAACAGTTCGAGACGGAGATCGATTCCATCTCCAGAACTGTTAATTCGCCAAACCCGTTCGCGGGTCTGCAACTGCTTCGAGACTGAACAGTTCCGAGACGGTTAATAGTTTCAACAAATGGCCAGAATTGTTGTATTTGCTGGCCCTACAATGCCTTTTGGGCAATAATTTCGAGCCAGAACTGTCCCCGTTGAGCAGTTCCATAATATATTTGTTGTTCTGCTTTAATAAGGTATTTATTGCAAAACGGGAAATAACTCAATGTTGCAGCAACCCAGTTTCCACAAATAATACCCATATACAAAATTTAAGACGTGGTTTATAATTTTTCCACTGATTAGAAGTTAAAAACAAAGATATAATCAAATTTGGTGTGTTTTCTTTTCGGAAGTGGTGGAATAGTGTAGCGTTCCGATGGAACTGTTCATTTGGCTTGCTCGGAACTCCAGTTCCTCTCCCCAGAACCGTTCTCTAAAACAGTTCTGTTAAATATTCGCCATCCGTAACAGAATCAAGTGGAAACCATTAAAATAGCCTTCACCAGGAACCAACTGGCCTCAACACAATAGAAATCAACAAAAAACAAGCAGAAACCAATGTAGAACACTAGATTACAACAGACTCCAAATGGCTATAGCAGAATAGAAACCAACAAAACATACAAAAACCAATATAAAACACTAGCATACAACAGAAACCAACTGGCTACCGCACAATAGAAACCAATAAAACAACAGAAACCAATGTAAAACACTAGAATAGGGCAACATAAACCAATTGACTGTTACACAATAGAAACTAGCAAAAATACCTCAGAAACCAATGGTAGCCACAAAATTACAGCAGAAACCAACTGTGTTTATCACAATAGAAACCAACAAAACACAACAGAATCCAATAGAAACCACTAAAATACGAAAATTGCAACAGACTACAGTGTAATAGGAACCCTCATAACACAATAAAAACCTATGGAAACCTTTAGGTTACAATAAATAACAACAGACAGCAACCCTACAGAGCCCTACAGAAAGAGACTAAATCCTGTATTAAATACAACAGAAATTGCAACAAAAACCAACAGCATAGACATAGAAACCAACAAAAATTTCCTGTTGTTTTTGTTGGTTTCTGTTGTCAATTTTTAGTAGAAAAGTTTGAGGAATATACTACACTTTGCAGCCTACCAGACAGTGGCATTCTAGGCTGCCTAAATCTAGCTCTCCGTTCCGCTCCACAGCTTACTACTGGTGCAAAGTAGTGTGAGCCACAACTGCAATTTACACAGAATTCAGACCCAAATTTTTGTAGTGGTGATGAGTTCATTGCCATGGTAGCCTACTACATCAGCTGCTATATATAGTCTATTCACGCTTTATGCGATGTCGCAACACAGCTCGTTGCGCGACACTTGCAAATCCAGCAGGTTGGCAGACGTGGCCTATCCACGCGCTTGTCCCAATATGGCGGGGGGGCCGTTTTCATGGTGCCTTAAGGGCCTTACACAACTGAAAACTTTAACATTTGACTTTACGTTTGCTTTCCGGCATGTTGTTTCTTATGGAGCTTGACACACTGGAACTGTCAAAGGTAAAGTCAAGCACTCTTGACTTTACGATTTCGAAAAGTTGTATTTTAAAGTCAAAGTCAAGCAGCCATTTTGCCGCGAATCTAACAGAGGTTATGTGGAAAGTACGATATTTTATTGTAGTGCGATTTTAATCTCGGTATATTATACGAAGTTCGTCTTAAATTAAAGTAATGGCTGACGAATATAATGTGAAGAGGAAATATATGAATCTACATATTTTAATGAAATAAACAAATGAGTTTTTTGTTTTGAAATAAACTTCTAATATAAATTTTAAGCCTATTAAAAAAAAAAAGGTACGTAAAATGCATTCCTGGATATTATCATAATTATTTTCATAACAAGATACATAATTTTACTAAGCTCCCAGAATCGATGTTCACTTGTCTGAACTCTGACTTTACAATTCTTTTGTGTATTGGTGCTTTCGGCAGAGGAAAGGAAATGTAAAGTCAAATGCTAAAGTTTTCTATTGTGTAAGAAGCTTTACGATTGCCAGTGGTGTGTGGCGACATGACAATGACACAGTGTGTTTCTGAACGAAACGTCAAGTTCGTACTCGTGTTTTTGAAACATCCTAGGGAAGATACAATGTTGTGATAGATATGTGTTTCCAGGACAAGGATGATTAATATACTGTAACGAGTGTTGTATTCTCCGCGTGTGTAAGGGCGTAGCCGCTATTTCCGTATATGGTGGCTGTGTTGTAATCGTTGCGCACAGGCCAGATGTGTGTGGATTTCAAAATATTTGCAAAGTTTATACGTTTTAACCAGGAACTGACGTTATGACGAAGTTACTTATTGAAATTCGCGTCTGTTTATCACGTTTCTGTGATTTGAATGTCTGCTACAGTCCCAAAAATAATACTAAGCCCAACAATATAAATTTAAATAAATAATAAAATAAACCTACAAACCAGTAAGTACCAATGCATATAAATATTATCAGAATAAATGTTACGGTAGGCCTATGTTATTAATGTGTATTATGTGTAATATGCTATATCGTGTGCAACAAATAGTTATAAAGCCGACCTAAATATTGTTATAGGCCTAAATTGTGAACATTCGTAGGAAATATGACAGCATTCTCTGAACTGCTGTAAACAGCAATCAATGCATGTTACAGATATAAAAGTAGAAGTCACATGGCAGTGTTTATGTTTACGTGTAGTGGAAGAATACGTAATCAGTATCCAAAAGAATAAATTTAGCAGGGCTTCAGAAAAGGCCGAAGTTATCGTGAATCAACTATAGGTACCAAACCCACTGGACTGGCAGGCACAACTGTGACCTGGTCACTTTTAGGAAGACTGCAGTAAGTCAACTCCCAAGATAATCGGCACAGCCTGGTTGCCATCATTGTGAGTTCAAAAGGGGCATAAAAACATTCCTAAGATATATTCACAATGTAAGTGAAAGTGGAGTAAAACCAAGTACAAAATGATTTTGGAACTATAAAACTATTCTTAAATGTCAAAAGGAATCAAACAAATTAACAACAGCTTGTGAAGGTATCTGAACTTGTAAACAATTATAAATTTTGAGAGGAATCTCAATTTTCTTGAACATAAATTACAATTTTCTTTAGGTCCGACAATGTGCGACTATCGCAGAACAGTGGATAAAATCGGGTACCCATAAGATAAATACAAATATGTGTGTTTAGTGACGAAATTTTTATTTCACATTATCGACTCTAGACATTAAATAACTTGAATTGTAAAAGGTGTTTTGTTAAGTCTGTTAGTAATTTAACGAAACAAATAATTAATTAAAGCAAATCTGCTTAGAAACATCAGTGCAAAAATCACAAACATAACCTTCACCCAGATCGTGTCCAATACAGGCTTCATGAGTCCATTCTCTACACACTGAGCACTGTATCCAACCTTCTCCTTATCTCGAGTGCACGAAAAATTCATTGCAAAACGTGCAGGCTGTGGTATCTTCATCAGTTGACGAGTAACTGGAGAATGACCACTATTTTTGATCCTTCTCTTTTGCACACTTCTTTGCCGTTTGTTACCCAGCTGCTTTCTTCTTTGGGTTCTCTCTGCTTTTGCCATGTCTTTTTTGCTCGTCTTGAAACAGTTTTCTGCATTTAAGTTGCTTAAGCTTGTCAGTTCAGCTTCAATTTCTGTTTTATAAGGAGTTGTGTCAGATACAGATGTTGATGGCTGAGCTGTGTCAATTTTAGATGTTGGTAGCAGAACATGTTTAAGTCCCCAGCTACGATGGGTTGTCCACCTTCATATCGTGACAGTTCTCCATGTTGCCCTGGTGTGTTTTAGGATGGTCAATAGTTTCTGCAGGAGCTTACAAATGATCGGGGATTGCATTCCAGTTCAGTGGACATATTCCATTTTTTTTTCGGAACTACTGATAGCTGTCTGCTTTACAGCTGCTCTTAAAAATGCATCTCTAAACAGTTTCTCTGCTTCGTATATAGTCACTTGTCCAGGATGTGCAAATAGCCATTTCCATACTCTCTGCTCATAATATGCACTCAGAGGAGCCATAAATGACACATCTTGTCGCTGTAAGTGATGTGTACAATGCGGATTAAAACACAAAATATTGTGGTTTTCCCTAGCTAGGGTGATAAATTCCACGCTTTTAGTACAGGAACCATGCCCATCGAGAAGTAACAGAGAGCACATGCATTTCAGATTAGGGATGTGAAATTCGATGAATTTCTTGAACCAAATATCAAACATCTTTCTATGGATTTACTCACTTTGATGGTAGAAAGCAAAGGAGTCAGGAGGGGTGTCATCTAGCAGCTTGGAGTTTTCTTTATTCCTTAGGAAGACAAGCATAGAAGGCATGAAACTTCCTGCTGCGGTCATGCATGTTTCAATAGTCACAAGTGTGCTTTTTTCAGATGATGACAACTATCCCACTCCCCCCCCCCCCTTCCCCTGAAGTGCTAGAACTCTTGAAGGTTCGTTAGTTTCAGTCATAATGCTCGTTTCGTCAAAGTTATATACATTGTTTGGAAAGAATTTATTTGTCATAAAGTTATTACAGGATATCATAAAACTTCACCACAGGTATGTGATTAACACCTTTTCAACACGCAACCAAAGATTACTCTGGATTTGTGCCTATCTACAAATCCATATAGCCAATCCTTCCTTGCTCTCTTTTTGTCTTTTTTAAATGAGTTAGGAATTTCAGCTTGTATAGGCAGATGATGTGTTGCTAATCGGAGCTGGTAGTCAACACTCTTCTTTCATGTGCGTACAGCGAGGAAGCAATTCCTCACTTGTATACGCTTTTTGTCTTAAGACGTCGGTCAACCAATCCCACGTACAATAATCTAGCGGAGTAAGGTCGGGTGACTGTGGTGGCCAAGCATCAGCACCGCCGCGACCGATCGAACGGCTAGCATAAGTTTCATTGAGATAGGCTGTATCACTAGTGGTGTTTATTCCATAAATGCAAGGTAAGCAATGCTTACCCTATATATTGTAAATGTTTGACTCTTTATGGTTATCGCCTTAACTTTAAATTTAAACACATTTTAATCCGAGTTCCCCGTTTCCGATTCAAGAAACAGAGTTTTCGTAACTCCCGCACTGTACACGCATAGTGCTGCTATCTAGTAAATATTTCCCCAAACGGGAGCGACTAGTGATGAATCGAACTTGCAAGCACACGTTTTCCGGGAAGGGTTGCGTCTCACGCAATATTAAACGCCAACTTGTGTCTAGTCCAGCGGAGCCCCATTTTACAATGGCGTCGGCTCACTATTGTATAGTATGGGCACAATCCAAATTTAAGTAAGATGATAACCGTGGAAATACTGTCGCAGTCCGACGTTACGTACACACCATCCATTCTTTCTAACCCGGCGCTGGCTGGTAGCACACATAATCGGGCCTTCGGTGCGTTAGCACCTACAACGACCAACGGACACTTTCCGGCCGCGCGATCATAATTCAGTCCCCAATATTACACTGCTATCGCACACAGCTGACTCTCAAGACTGCTTAGAGTTATTTTATAGTGTAATGGTTAATTAGTATAATTTAAAAAATCACCCTTGTGCCATGATACCAGGTTGAGCCTATATATGTGTAGTTCCTTATCCCGCCTTAATGTAAGAGCATCCGCCGAGTGTGCGGCGAATAGTAGTAAGCGGTATGCTAGTATAGTGTGATTTCGGCATAGTAAATGAAGATTTACTATTACACAGGCGTTGAGTGCTGGTAGTTTGCTGCATATATAACTGGTTATTTATCATTTGTGGTATATGGTGTTCACTGCGTTCCGAGCTGGGAAAATTCAAGCAAATTCTTTATGCCACACAAAATGTAATTATGCTATTTCTGTAACGCAGCAAGTTTGCGAGGTATGCGAAAAAAAAAAAACAACAACAACCGCGCCACCGACGATACCAACGGAACATGCTAGAGGCGACACCCAGGAAGTTTCATTTACACATATTTCAAAATAAGTAAATTAACACCAACATAATATTTATTAAGCCATAGATTCAAATCGTTGCATCTTACCAAAACAGAGTATGTCAACGTGTCTGTGATGAAAGACCAATGGTGATCGAGCATAGTACGAAATCAAATGTCATAATCGACTCATAACCTATATCACGAATTACTTCTTCTTTTACACGTCGCATATGTGAGTGAATTTGATAGGTTATAGTAGTTGTATACCTCGGCTGAACTCTATGCTGCCACGCTTAAAAAAAATCGGTGTATTCATACTCTATAGTTAGAAACAATTGGATCATTAATTCTAAGAAACAAACATAGAAGTCTTAATTCAAGTAAATCAATAGAAACGAATAAAATTACTTTAATTTTATTACTGATGAACTATACCAATTTCAAATTATATGGTACTTTTGCAGAACTTTAGTTACGAAATATTATACTATACTATTTCTCAAAATTACAAGCACCACCAGCCTGCATATTGCACACCAAACGATTGACCAACATTTGACTTTGCTAGTTCTGTTGTCATAAATACATTTACATTTGCTTGAGGAAAAATACGACTTAGCTGTGTCGATAGCGGAAAATAACCGCAACTCTGCCAATGTCGTGGAGTCATCCTTCACATGTGTAGAACACAGGAACAGCTCTCCCGCTCACCACAGACAGCACATCTCCGGGTGGTGCTCAGCGAACTCGTTTTTAGGATTTAGGTTAGTAATTGTATTATGGCCTTATGGCCGGTCATTCATTGATTACTCTCATTTAATCATTTGCTTATATATAACACACACACACACACACACACACACATATATATATATATATATATATATATATATATATATATATATATATATATATATATATATACACACATATATATATAATATTATCTGATACTTAATCGTGGTCAATTTTACTTTCCGTTCCATGCCTCGCTCGGTCACGGGAATATTTCGTCGCTATCCGAAGTTGCGCCCTGTGCTACTGGACGGTCGACCTGGTAAAATTGTCGGGCTGAATGATGGGAGTCATTTTGGCCGGGGATAAAACCTTGACTGTTCCGCTAGCCAAAAACTTCGTCGGCTATGTCATGGTTGTCGCGGTAAACTTAATATGAGAGCGAGTGTGTCGCGACAGAGCGGCGTAATTAAAGTCTATTGCCGATGGAAATGAAGACCGCGCCTGTGGGGAGAAAATAGCTGAGCAGAATTCCGAGAGCTGAAAAGTATGACACGACGGTGTCGCGGGCAGAGGCGGCTCGACAACTGCATTGAGTCGTGGCCGGAATATACGGGCTGTTTCCTTCACATCGTCGGGCTCATGATAAGGCTGCTGCCAATGTACTGTGATTAAAATATTGCTATTTCCTCGTACCGGAGTACGACACTTAACGGCATGGTTAAGACTCGCCAGCGGGCGAACTCGGTGGCTTCTCTGCGGTGGCTTGTAATTAGAAATTTTTGGAATTGTTGTAATAGTGTATTTATACATATCATTACGTAGAGTGAGAACAAACTTTCTGAACTGGTGTAAGAATATTTTCTTATGCAGTATTTTAAATGTGTCGGCCAGAGATTTTTGTAATCCCACTGGAATTATCGGATTGTAATTTAAAAATTAAATATGATGCCACCAAAAGTCTGAACTTGGAAAACATGCTTTCGTACATCACTTAAATGAACCTCTATCGCTGTTTGGTGTATTTTACCAGTAATTTATTTATAAGCTCATGCAATATCGTGGACGGGGCATGGCTCAGATGGGTATTTAATGTTGAGCACGTCTAACTTCATCCAGGGGCGGGATTGGGGATTGTTGTTGTCTGGGTGACAGAGTGAGGCACATTTTGTTACACCCCTCTCCCCTCGGAAGGCGTCTCACATTTACAAACGAAAACTATTATATCACCAAACTAATTTAATTAAGGATAGTCTGAAGAAAGTGCGTGAATTTTTTTATTTCGCAAGGACCTCGACGTAGTGTTTCCCACAAATAAATCATCAATGTATAATTGCTCATTACAGGTATTTTACCAATTATGATGCTTAGCAGAGTGCTGCTGATGTGTAGTTTTGCTATTAGTTCTCTCGTCATTGGCTGATGTTCGAAGGCGTCTTAAGTTAAGCTTTGCCTGGAGGCTTTTTAATTAATTTCTTGAGGTAATTTTTCCCGAGTTAGCATCTATAAACATACCGTCTCGATGCAGGTGAAGATGCGTGAGCTAAGCTAGTAAAAAGCAGGCTTGTACGGTTGTCGCCCGCGTAATTTTACAAAGGTATCAGGAAGTTGAACTACCACGCAGTGATGGAGCTATCTGTGCACTAGGCATATAGGCTCTTCGCGATAAAATGAGCACTTTTGAAAGCCCTGCTTAAGATCTACTTTCATGTACGTTATGTACTATTCCACCATATGTAAGATTGACATTGTCATGTGCCTCATAACTTAATTCATGCATCGGTCAAGTGAAACCGTGAAATTATTAGAAAAGTAAATATTTTACAAATCTACTCATTTTTACTCTTCTATTCTTTAAAAAAGCGAAAGAAATAATTTAAGTTATCAGAAATGGTTACCTAAAAATTTTATTTGACGTTAAGATATAGAACTACTTAATATACAACGTTATCAACTTTACCGGGTGCATGAAACTCAGTGCCTAGAACCAGACCAACCACCCCTTCCAGACCTTATAGATTTCAACATTTTAAAATTTGATTCAATTGTGTCGCAGATTAATTTTTAAGTAAGGAGAGACACGCCATTTAAATTTTAACAAAACATTTGGTAACACCATGCTGTATTTTACTTGAACTGAACCTTAATATAGGATGACCAGACATTTTAATAGATGAAGTAGGACCCTTAACATAAGAAATTATATTCATTGTAAAAGAGTAGTGGTTAACTTTCAAGTATGATAATTATGCAAATACAAGCTAATGCGATTGAATAATTGAAAAGTGTACACTCGAAAAGTATTTGTATGTAAATTATAATCATTATTACTGTTTAATTGTAAGTTAACAGACACTAATATTAATATTTAATACTTATATTTCTGTGAAATACATTTTTCAATTGCCTGAATGTCACGCATCAAAGTGTTGTTTGGAAAAATTTGTTAATAAATTTCACTGCATGTGTACTTAAATAATATACATTTTCACCGGTAATTTGCCTATAAAAAAAACGGGACGTATCGCAGGACACTTGGCTAAATAAAGACATTTCATAACTTTATTTGGCATTTCGCATTCCACAACACAATGGTTTAGAAGAAAGGACTGTTCTGCGAAAATCAGGACGCCTGGTCACACCCTATACACTAATAACGTTTAACCACTCACTTCCTAAGTATAGGTTGTCAGCTATACCCTGAGCTTGTCTTAAGAAAACACTTTATCTTTTTTTTTAATGCCAAAACGAAAGCCAATGAAGTATTCCCATTCATGAGAGGAGCTAGTTTGCCAAGGCCGCCATCTGAATTTTGATTGAAAACTTGGTCCACATGTCAGAAATAATTATCAATATTCTTTTGCACACTGTAGCGTGTGAACTGAGGCGTGAACAGATTTAAATCATTATTTAAATAAAATTATTGTAATGGTGTTGTGTTCAATCTGTCTTCCACACACTAACATACATGCTCCAAGCTAACTTAGAGTAGATGATTTTGAGATTACTCTTTCCAGAAATAGTTTCACCAGTAAGCATAAACCACAACATTTATGCAAATTACCAAATTCTTACCAGGATGATAGTCGTACACCAACTCAGTAGAAGGCTAGAATACCACCATACGTACATAGCACCTTAGTCAATCTCAATAGCTTAGCATGCACAGATTCGGGAGTAACTAACTTCAAGGATGGAGTCCAGAAGGAGATTAAAATATTTAATATCTAATAAAAACTGCTTGGATCTGGTCAATATTAGGCATTCAGTTGTTTGAAAAAATTGTTAAGCTCTATAGCAGTATTATTAATAATCTTCTTGTGGCATGCATGTATCTTAAGTAGCCGTAACGGAAGCAAGACGCCCTGTGAGTTAGTACGAAACATAATTTAATAAGTTCGTAGCCCTTTTTAAAAAACAAATAAATAAAATCTTCTTTAAAAAGAATATCTATTAACTTAAGCTCACACCAAGCAAACTGGGAGCTGGGCTAGTAATTTCTGGTTTTGATTTGCAAAATAAAGTTTAAACGCAGACGTCTTGTTGCAGAGAAAATGGTGTCTGTCTTAAGCTACTTTCCTAAACTAAAATCGGCGACCATCTTATTTAAATTTCTTACTGACTTTATACTTCTGGATCGGGATGTCTCACATGACAAATCTGCGTCAGGCAGATCGGGTACAGTCATGGAATGCGGTGATTCTCTTCCGGACGAACATTTTTCCCTGATATTCTAGCCAACAGGCTATGGTACAGCGAGATACACTCCAAACATGGAACCGCTCGGAATGTCGCGGAAGGCTATTTAAACAAATAAAATCGAGCACTACTAACGCCTCAGACCCTCTTCTTCTCTTGCCGGCACCCCGACAATCTTCTCTTGGCCTGGGAAAAATATACAAAATCGCTCGCGGACTGCCCTAATATCTACATTTAAAATCCTGTCGGGGCCGTAACATCGCAGTTGAACTCCTTCTTCCCTTCTTTAGCAATAACGTAGCTTAAAAGTGACGTTTTGTAACGACCAATCACAAGGTGGCTGCTTCCTCGTGCAATCAACAGATTGCGTTGCCCCTGGCAACGGGCCTCAGTCTCTAACAATTATGGCCGTCAACCAAATGCCACATAACAATAAACAACTGAAACTCTTAATATACGTATAAAACATTTAAGCACAATATTCATAATGAAAAAATAAAGAAAAGTAATTATTTTGAGGCGAATGGAAATTAGCATGTCATAAAAACAAATCGACAATATAATATCAACAGTAATAAATTATCATACGTTTGAATAAAAATGTTTGGATTTGCATGTTATTATTTAATGTCTAATTTGCATACTGATAGTGCAAAACACAGCCGTTACAACACAATTACAGATTTTTTTTCATATTTGCAAATTTTCTGTTGACAATATTACAAATTAAATATTACACATTTTCTGAAACCTTTCTCTGCTGTGTTATGCTTTCAGAAGAACACTGGTATTTTCTTCGTTCTTCCCCTGTCTGTAGTTATTGGGTTGTGACGTGTTGTGTATGTTACACTATTTCTGCACCTCCCACGTATATCTAATTTACATTACTTCACACTTTACAGAAGGTGCTGGGGGGGGGGGGGCAGATCCCCGAGAAAAACCGCAGACCTGTGGCATCGTCCGGCACGATTCCCATGTGCGGAAAATGAAGATATTTTAGGTCAGCAGCTTAGGTGACTCATTCTGTGTATTTGGCGTTATAGTTAGTGACGAACATGTATTAGATAACATATAAACAATAAAATAATCAGGACTTTTGATCAGTAAACCTCATCGTTCAATTACTAAACTCCGCGAAAGCATTCGGCCGGTCTATAATTATGTGGGTTGTCATAAAGTATGATTAGAATAAAAATTTCCTGAATTGTTTACTCTCACTAGTAGCAAATCTGTATTTGTTATAGCTTGAGTACAAATAAAACAAAATTGTGTTCATATTTCTAGATTGTATAAATAAAGCAGCTATTATTCGGGTGTTAACATCGCTTATACATGTCTATTCTTTGCGGCATGATGCAAATAAAAGTGGAAATTTTGTCAACAATTTTATACTAAGAGAGGGTTTTTTTTTTTTTTTTTTTTTTTTCATAATAAAAATTATAAGATTCATTCGTCTCGGGTTTACAAGTTTTCCTTTAATTGTATACTGTAAAATGTGTTTTAAACAATGGAAACAGTGAGCGAAAATATTCAAAAAAATCTCCAGTTGTGCATGCTTGAGTAGGGACTAATATGTACAGTATAATTTGTTGCAGGTCAGGATAACGAGAAATTCTTCGAGGTCTAAGCACATGTCATGTCCTTAAACCAACCCATATTATGTTGCAATGTTGCAAAAAGACCAGGCGCGAACAGCGTAAAAATATACAAACAAGACTCGTCTATCATTTACTCGGGCAAGCAGCTGCATAGGACGCCGCAGGCGCCATCAAACTTATAATATAAGGCGAATATGTAAAGAAAGATACGGAAAGAATTGACTACGAATTTTTTTTTTGGAATAATACCAAGAGAATAATTATAAATAAATCAAAATAAGGGTTTCACTAAATGGCATATTTTAGCCACTTTATAATCACACAATTCAGTGAAACCATTTAGGAAAATGGGTCGAAAAGGGAGGGGACGTGGCTCTTGCCCCGCCGCCTTCGCTCACCGACATCGTGACAAGCAGGCGACACCCTTTGTCAAACATTAATGGGCTTTCTTTTTTTCTAAACTACCTTATTCTAAGTGTTAGGCCTATGTGAAGTTAAGGCTCGAAGATAGGGCGGGATTTTATTGCGTCTCAGGGCTAACCCCTTACGCTTACAGGGAAGGAAAATCATGCAAGGAGACATGCATCGCTGCAAAGAGGGATTGGACAGCCATGGCCTGCACGTTGGGGCCATGACTACATCATTAAGTGTACTTAGAGTTAGTCTTGAGTAGGAGGAGCAAGGGAAAACCCGTCAAGAGAGTGGTAAAAACCCTTGCGACAGAGAAGAAAAAATTTCAAAAATTATTGCATGCATTAAATTAAATAGAATGCTACAGGAGACAGAGTATATGGAAACATGCTCTTGGTTAGTAGAGTTGAAAAGACTAGAAAAGGGGGGGGGGGGATTAATGGGCTAGTCCGATTCTCTACAAACGTCACCGCGACCGGCACGCACCTGACGGAAGTTATTCGTCTAACTCAAAGAGCGCTGAGCCATCGTGTTGCACGGAAGTACTTGGTGGTGTGCTAGTACTACGCATATGTCAAGTTTCAAGAAAGTCTGGAATTAACTATAGGGAAAGAAAGCAGTTTTATTGCATTTCACGTTGTGAGATTTTTATTGTTTTATGATTTTTTTTTTAAACGTAGTGGCCAATTCTAAGAAAAAATTTGGAGAATTTCACTAGGAAAGATAGGTACATCAAACCGAATAAGATGAAAAAAACAAGCGAAAGGTTTAAAAATGTTTTTTTCTGCTCTAGTTTCTTCAACAAAATTTGATGATACACGTCTAACAAATAGTGAGTTTTCAATATCAGTTGCCATGAATGAAGCATGTACAAGTTTTTATATCTAAATTTCAAGTAGATTTATGCTATGTAAAAACTTATATGTAGTCAAAGTGAGTGTATAAAATGTGTTAGTTTGTAATTATTGATTTCCTAATGGTAATAATAAATCTTGACGTGTTTTAAGTTCCTTTTTTTTTTAGTTTAGAAAGTCAGTCAGTATAGTATACCAAAAACAGGAGCCCATATGAATGACAAAGTCGTCTACATTTATTACCAATAAATAAACAATTTCATATAATTAGTTTTTTATTGTTTTTATTGTTTTCAGAATACAAGAGAAGTCCAAACTACTGCAAGGAACAGAATGGCATGGTTCTTCTTTACAAATGTGAAAAGACAACATGTAAATCACAACAAGATTACACATCTCGAATGGTATTTGACGAACATTTGCCGCTGTATGAATCTCCAGAGAAGACAGAAGTTTAAAATACACCTGACAAAAATTTTGATGAAGTGTCATAAATATGAATTTAAAATATATATATATATATATATATAACTTAATTTTTACAAAACGTTGCTGTCTACTTACTTACTTTTAAAACGAAAATTATAATTGTATTTTGCCAAGCATGAAAACTGACTAGTACAGTCGGTAAACACAATGAAATTATCTTTTATATATATATGCCACGTTGGTTGGTATAATTCATTTCTTAAAATAGGCGCTTCTTTCGGGTGTGTTTAAATACAGTCGACCAATCACAGACTATTAACCACATGGGGCCGCGGTGGCTGAGTAAGAGGTTAGCACGCCCGCTTCCCACCAAGGCGAACCTGGTTCAATCCCGGCCGGGTCACCGGATTTTCGCAAGTGGGAATCGTGCCGGACGATGCCGTTGGTCGGCGGGTTTTCTCGGGGATATCCCGTTTCCCACGCCCCTTCATTCCAGCGCCGCTCCATATTCACTTCAATCACCCTCATCGGCTCTCAAGACCTCGCTGTTAAGAGCCGCCCAAATCTCTTCACTCACTATTACCCCACATGGGTTTGTCTATCAGTTTATGCAGGAATTTAAGTAAGAATGAAAGCGTATACGTGCATGCTGTCGGGACTTGAGACGTCACGTGGCATGGCAGAGTGCATTGTAACACAGTATTGTAAATACACGTATGGTACTGTGATGGCCGGTTTCACCAGTAACCCCTAGTAATTAAGGGTTACTTAAATTCACAGTAAGTGACACTTAACGATGCAGACTGTTTCATAAACTTTAAGTGACTTTTATGTTTACAACTGGACATTGCTCTGGTTCTTCCTGATGCGTTTTTTACAATATTACATGTAGTTTTTATTTTGTTTTGTGAATTTTGAATGAGTTTGCAGAAAACATCTTTTTTTTTTGCAGATTTTATGGCCTTATTCAAAATTTTACAGTATTTCCTATAGTGATTCAATGTGTCAGGGTTGCTGCTGGTTCTGGCGGCCTTGTACAGTCTTCTCTTGTTTTCGCAGGAAAATTTTATTCCTTTGGTGAGCCATAAATTTTTCTTTGGATTTGTATTACTCTGGGTTAGTCTGAATGGAAAATATTTTTCAAAACAATGGAGAACTTGGTTAAGAAAAGAGTTGAATTTTTCATTTACTTCAGTACGAGTATTCCATGTTGACCATTGCACCCTGCTAAGCCCACTTTTGAAGAGTAAGACACTTCCCAACGAAAAATTTCGTATTTTCTTGAAGAAAATGCTTTCGGAGGGTATTTTTATGGAAGACGTAATTAATACTTGTGCATCATGATCCGATAAGCCATTTATTACTGGCAGACAGTGGTACTCTGTAACTGCGTTACTATCAATGAAAATATTATCAATTGCTGTCTGATTGGTTCCTTCTATTCTGGTAATTAAGTTTATGATGGAGTTAAGGTTGAAAGTACTGAGCAGACTATTAAGTTCAGTTTTTTTGGTTGCTTCGACATTCTTAAGTGTCTCCTAAAGTCTATTAGAGGTTTCTTCAGATTTTTTAAATAAAACCTTTGAAAAATTACCCCATGTATGGTGTGTTTAGTTATTTCCTAAATATGCTATGTATTGCAAGCGTTATATACTTCTGTAACAATAAAAGTATCTTATTTTTGGTTAAATGGAAATTTTGGCTATATTTTACTTATAAATTATAATATTTGATTTATAGTAAATATGAATATAATAAGAGAGAAAATATTTGTGTTGGTAACGGCTAGTAAGAAATAGTTCTCATGTAAAATATTATTATAACTGGGTGCGCACGAATTCGATGCATTAGCCGCTGGTGTTAGCATGAGGTGGAGGTATATCCTGGAAGTAGAACTTCAGCAGGGCTACAGGAAAGTGTGAATGGATTATAAACGGAAGTGTCCCTTTGCTGGGGGCTAGTTTATTCCTTGTTGGCGAAACCGGTCATGAATATAGTAATCTGACAAGTAACAATATACAATATTTGCAGCAAAGAAAAAAACCTTCACCTTACAAACACATCAAGAAGTTACTTCAAGTACTGTTCTACGCTGTTCACGGTAAAGTGAGCACTTTTTAAGGCCCTCACTTTACCGTGAACAGCCTATAGACGTTCCTTCCAAAGTAGGCTGCTTGACCCACCATGGTGATTCTTACAAAACCGTAATCGGTTGGCTTTCTTGTTCACTCATAATAGGCTGGGAATTGCGAGTTACAGATTTCTTCAACTTTAATTAGAAGCTCAATAAAAATTGCACACACACACTCGTAACAAAAACACAACTCTAGACATTCCATAGAGTATCTCTAACCATCACTGCAAAATGGCTTAATATTTTAATGTGTAAAGGGAAAGGGTTGGGGGCGCCAAACTTAATGTTATGTCCAGCACCGTCCCTGCGGGTAAACATGCCGCACAAAACACGAGAGACCATCCACGCGCGCTGGCGGCGCGGTGCGGCGCCCGAAAGACTACGCTTGGGTATACGTCGCGCCGCAGGGAATCAAGGTCAACAGGTGGGAGTTAGTACAGCTGACCGCCGCTAGATGTCAGAGCAAGTCGGAGCGTGTAAGTAACTCAACTATACTGGGTTTCTCTCGCGACCCCAGCCAGTCAGCCAACGAACGAACGGTCCGTGCAGCTGACAGTTGACAGCCACACGTCCGCTGTTCTCGCTGGGTGACGGGAACGCTTGTACGCGTGCGCTTTTCCTCGTGGTGTCGCCCCGATGTCTCTTTTGAGGAATTAGTAAACGTAAGTAACGCACCCTCCTTGCAGTATCAGTGTAGTGTAGTCTGTGAGAAAAACGTATCAACTTCGTTGCATTACGTGCGCCGAATAGTCATTCAGAACAATAATTTGGCAAATAAGATGCCACACTTACTGTTATTGTAACCATTACGTAATATTCAAGAAAAGGCATGCAAAAAATTTTCGAAGCCAATTTTTCACATGGGAAACGTATTTATAAAAAAATTATAAAATAAACAGTTGGGTATCTTGGTAACTATAAACTATTACGCCATGCGAATTAATTATCATCCTGGTGGTTTCGTTTGCACCAAATCGTCAGTGCACACGAATGTGTGAAATCTAGTATTGTTTTAGAAGATTTTTGTAGTTGGAGACTTCAAGAAATGAATTATTAAAATCATTTCTGGGTACAACGTTGTAACACGTGGGTTAGATAAGTCAGTATTTGGCTGTTCTTTTTGCTTTCATTAATCCGCTTTGATGGTTGCACGCTTGACATTAGGTACTCAGGCACAAGAGCCGGCTTTTTTTATTACTGTATTAAATTTTTTTTTTTAATAATTGATCAGATATCGTCACAGTCCCTGAAATAATGTCCGTTAGACGAGGGAACACTACATACAAACAAAACAAGTTCGAACTCAGGACTCATTGAAGCATTTAACTTCTGTGGGATGCAGCGGCTTTTAGCGCATTCGTCTTCTAGCGAACCGTAGCAGACATTAATTTAATACGGCAGGATTTCGCGTACAGGCGTTTTGCGTAATATGCTGTTGCAAAATAGTGCTTAGCATGACACATGTTTTGCGTAAAGGCGGTTATAGGCTATTCGCGGTAAGTGAGCACTTTTGAAAGACCTATTATTTGGAATAAGAGTCAATAAATATATTTTAGACGTTAACTTCCGAGTGCGGCGGAATATACACACTGTGTTTATTACTTACAAGGTGGTTGAAAGGATAAAAAATGTCTGAAAATAAAAAGTAACAAGAAACTAGGGCCTCAAAAGTGCTCACTTTACCGCGAACAGTCTGTAGCTTGAAGTTGTAATACTGGATCTGAGAAGAAACCATTGGGTATTCTCACCCTATGCGTTCGACAGCCGGCTCTTTTTAAAACGTCTAGCGAGTTCGATCGTGTAAAAATAAAATCATATCTCTTTCTGAAAATGCAAAATTTTAAACTTCTTTGTAAACAATAAAAAACGCTTTCTTATGTGTGCGTGACGAGTTGTAGAGTAGCTGGGGCGTACGTGTAGTATTACTTTAGCCATGCAGCATGCGAACGTGTTCTCAGCCAGAAGCTAGCGGATTACTGCTATGGAGAAACGATGAAGTGTAAAACGGTTTAAACTGTGTCTTCCACTTGATTTCGCTTCAATTCCCGAGACCTTCATTAATGTTTGTAATGTTGTCGTTTCAAAACACCATTTCAGTACAGCATAAGGATTTTAATTTACAACTTGTAAATGCTGTATTTTATTCAAGAATTATGCTCTCAAGAACAACCACTGTTCTACACTTTTATTCGTCACTGATTGAGATTAATGTAGATATACTCAGTGTAAATCTTTTCCTTGAAACACGAGAATGTCAAAAATGTCAAGCCTTATTTAAGTACAGTTGAAAAACATTTTATTCCCGTACGAATATTATCATGTTATTTTGATATCCCAATATTTTTAAATTGCGTAGTTAAAACGTTTAAGGATAAGATTAGGCTTCTATCAACTGAATTACCATGGTATAGGTTTTATTATTCCAGAAATGTTTTAAGTGTGTAGTAGTAGGCCTAAGCAAGTTTCTTAAAAAAATGTAAATCAGTTTATAAAATAACGTTTCTGTTTTGATCTGATGAGATAAAACGTTTTCGTATTGTGATAACGAAGTTAAAATGCTCCTCTGTTGTGATGACGTAAACCATAAAGTTTTTATGTTGCGTAACAGCAATCTCTTAACTTACTGCTCTCAGACACGATTCGCGCTTTGCTTTTTTCACCGAGAACATTGGGGCAGCGATGACTGAGCGGTTAGCCTTCTCGCCTTCCACCAAGGCGATCCGGATTCAATCCCCGGCCGGGTCACTCCGGATTTTCGCATGTAGGAATTATGCCGGACGATGCCGTTGGTCAGCGGGTTTTCTCGTGGATCTCCCGTTTCCCATGCCCTTTCGTTTCGGAGCTGCTCCATACTCACCTCAATCACCCTCATCGAATCTCAAGACCTCGATGTTAAGAGCCGTCCAAATCTCTTCACTCACGGAGAACATTTGCAGGTATAGACTGTTCACGGTAAAATGAGCACTTTTGAAAGCCCTGCTTTAGATCTATTTGAATACACGTTGTGTGTTCTTCCGCCTTATCTAAAATTAACATTGCCGCGGGCCTCATCGCCTTATTCGTGTGTCGGTTAAGGGAAACTTAAATAATCATAAAAGTAAATATTTTACTAATATACTGAATTTAAAACTTTGATACATAAAAAAAAAAAAAAAAAATCGAGAGAGATAATTTAAGTTATCACAAATGGTTAACTAACCTTTTTAATTCGGCCTTAATATATGTAGCTTTTTCCCCTCCATCGTTACCAACGTTACTGGGCACATGTCACTTATTGCTCCCGTTAAAAATACATGCAGGTAGGGACAGTGACTTTTTCAAAGGTTGATTTCAAAAGTGCTTACTTCATAGTGAACAGCCTTTACCGTATCCTATATCCTAGATTTCGTTGTGTTTTTGCACAATTTAACCACGCAATACTTATTGGTTTAGATGACGGCGTGACGCGGCCATAATGTTAAAATCTCGCGAAGCAATAAGAAATATAATTAAAATTCCACGGGCACATCATGTAGCCTATATGCCAACACAAGTGACGTCACAGAAATATCTTTATGGTGTTGTACGTTTTCATACGCAACGCCGTAGTCTGTTTTAAACTGCGAATGTGTTATTCTCAAGTTATATGCGCATAAATATACAACGGACCACAGCATGAGTCATAAAATTTATCACACCCTAGGCTGTTCACGGTAAAATTAGTACTTTTGAAAGCCCTTCTAAATGTCTACTTTGAGCCCGTTGGTTGCGTATCTTCCCGCGTACCTACTGTATCAAAATAAACACTGCCACGTGACTTTCAGCTGGTGTTTACATCAGCTGGCTCATACGTATGTCCACTGTATATGTACTCATTACATAAACAACAAACAGTAATCAGTCAGCACTATAAAGATGCACACGTTAATTTCAGGCAGTGATAGGCCTATTGTTTTGTGAATATTACTTGATATTCACGATTCTTTTTCTGTTTATACGTAAATATGCTTATAATTGTGGACAACACTTCCGTGGACATAATAAAATTAATGTTTGATTTAGATTGTCAACAGAATTGAAGAAAATTTAAACATGATTCTTTTTCCAGTTGTAAAACCAACGCCAATACGTTTCAAACGTTCGCCTTCAATAAATTTTACTACTGAAACGCTCGCCTGTTAAAGATAGGCACACTTTGATAAAACTGTGTTTTTATTCCTTCATACAGATAACGTGCCTCGATAAATCGTTACGTGACATAAAAATTGCGTTTAACAACATTTACGAGCAGAATTATATTGCATAAAACATCACAAATCAATATTTTAATACAAAACCACGCAGAAGCAAATGGCGGCCGTTGCTATTTTGCATTACGAGTACGAAAACAACCATCATGAAACTCAATGGCGGAACAGAGATGATCAAAATTTTTGCAGCATACCTACTTTCACAGTATTATTTGTCTCTCGACGCGAGTTTTGTGAAAATTCGTGTAGCAGCTTAGCTTTTAAAGCACGTAACACTAACGTTTCTAAAGGTCTACCACTCATTTTACGAAGAAAAAAAAATCACTTTTTGCTTTTAAAATTTTAATGCCTTCGCTGGAATGAAAGTAACTCCGCAACAATACTAAAAACACAATACCTAGCCGATGACAATGTATTTCATGAAACTGCATCCACACATTTAATACCGAATTACGGTACTTATACCTTGAAGGAAGCAGTGGGAATTTGTACTTACTGTTTGATATATCAGCTAATACAAATTAAACTGTTTTAACATATTTATAACACAAAATAAATTATTCACGTGCAGTATAGAACTTTTTTTATGCAGTTATTGTTTCAAAATGAGTGACATATGTACGTACCAAGGTAAACTCTACGATCGTAAGTTCGGAATCGCCTAAATACTAAATAACACATGCACACACATATTTAAGCTTTCAGAATTGCAATACATATAGCAAATATAACAAAACATACTCATCCGAAGTCTCTTCAAGTTTGTTCGAGGTTTAAAATTTATACTGACTTCAGCTGCACGAAGCACCTCATTTTCTAGGTCGGCGTGAAATTCTAAGAATTTTTGGGACAAGAAATTACGAGGAAATGTAGCAGAAAGCGATAACAAATAAGGCAACTTAACCCGGGCCACGTATAAAAGTGGTTTATTTATTACGTTAATGAATATTTTATTTCAGAGAATACAAACAAACATTTAAAATCATGGTCGTAAAACAATGTTTAGTTGGCACAGCAGAACTGTCCCGCGGGAGGGAGGGGGGGGGGGGGGCAACGAACCGGCTAACTTGAAGGTTGCGTCACACATCAGCTAGGTGATGACGTGAAAGCTTTAGAAACATAAATGTGTTTCACTCACGCTAAATGATATTCTTAGAAACTGAATCACAGATGACAAAAATGTTTAACTTTACAACTAGTTAAGCTGGGCTCACAACCATCCGTCACTTCCGTCAGTCGCCCGTCCGTCAAGCGGTCACGTGATCTCCAACCAATCGCAGGGCAACTTTTTTTTTCTATTCGTCAATCCGTTAAATATTTCTCAAACTTGTAACTTTCGACGAACCGACGGATAGTCCACCGCCTTGAAATATCGTTCCTTGAACATGGCTGTCGGGAAACAGTCACTTGTTTCAATGTCTGAATATTTTTCTTTTAAATGGATACACAAGGCAGTGAAGTTGTTAACTTTTTTACGTTTCTACTTTGACTTGAACTGAAGGATGACTTGTATATTTTCAGAGGAAATGCTGATAAATTATGTTAGGGAAAGAGAATATATTTTTGACATTCATTAAAAACATTTCTCTCTGCGCGAGAAAGTGCGTGTTTTTTGGTGGTGATATTGAACATTTTCTGGCCAGACGTATGACGGACTGTGTGTATCTTTTCCAATTGACAGACGAAAAAACCGACGGATGGTTGACTGACAGAAGCAACGGATGGTTGTGAGCCCGGCTTAAGACGTTAAAACATGGAACTTCTTCTCGTAGTTTGCTGCTAACTTAAATCTTGTTCACGATAAAGTGGGCATTTTTGAAATCAACCCTTGAAATATGCCACTGTCCCTACCTGCGAGTGTTTTTAACGTGCACGCGTAGTGGCATTAGTCCAGTAAGGTTGGTAACGACAAAGGGAAAGTAAATGCCACGTCTCAACCTTAAGTTAAAAGTGTTCGTAAACATTTTTCAGTACTACAATGAGTTATTGCTCTTCCTGATTTTTTAAATTTATATAAGTGTATGGATTAGAAAATTTGTAAAATGTTTACTCTTATGACAATTTTACAGTTTTCCTTTACTGAAGCATGAATAAAGAGATGAGATCCATAGCAATTATGATTTTACGTATGGCGGAAGGATACACAATGTGCTTACAAGTAAATCTGAAGCAGGGTTTTCAAAAGTGTCCATTTAGACAGTGAAAAATCCGTAACTGTGAGTAATGCGGTAATTGTTCTCGTTCAAATACATGTAGTTACAGACAGTGATATTTTTTCATAGGTTGATTTCAAGAGTGCTCATTTTATCGTGAACCACATTTATCACCCGATAAGTAGGGAATATCCCTATTATTAGAGACATCCAAAATTCGCGTTATTATTTGGCATTAAGCTGAACTTCACAGTACTGTATATACCGTAGTCGGCATCGTTTCTTCATTGATTACTACATAGATGTGAAGCCACGCCCTTTCTAACTGACTGAACGTGATTGGGGCACACAACTGTGAAGCGTGTATTTATTGGCGCAAAGTTCCCCAGAGCGTGCCAGATAAAGTATGGCCCAATGACAAGCATATTGCAAAGGTACACATGTTTAAAGTTTAACATATCCTCAAAAAACAACGCGAATTTTGCATGTTTCTACCTATTATACGTAAAAAGGCAAAATCTAAAGACGATGGTTGTTGAAGAAGATACATCTGAGCCTGTGGCAGTAAATAATGTGGGTGCATAAGACACCTTTCCTCCCACGGTACGAAAATTTAAGTATCAGAATGGCACTGTTTAAGTAAGTTATATTTTTATGTAATTATTATGTACATACAGATGTAGGCTGTTTTAAGTAAATTGAGCACTTTCGAAAGCCCTGCTTAAGATCTACATGTATGCACGTTGTGTATTCTTTCGCGTCATGTAAAATGAACACTACCACGGGCCTCATCACGTTATTCATGCCATGCGTCGGTCAAGTGAAACTGTGAGATTATTTTAAAAAAAGTAAATAGATTACAAATCTGCTCATTTTCCCACTTAGATGCATTAAAAAAAAATAGAAAGATAAAGAAATTATTTAAGTTATTACAAATTGTCACCTAACAATTTAATTCGACGTTAAGATATGGAACTACTTTCCCCCCATCGTTACCAACTTACTGAGACCATGTCACTCAGTGCACCCGTTAAAATATATGCATGTAGGAGCAGTGACTTTTTTCTAACGTTGATTTCAAAACTGCTGATTTTATCGTGAACAGTCTTACAAGACTATATGGTGCTCGGACTACGATGCAGTGTTTGAAATATAGGCTGTTCACGGTAAAATGAGCATTCTTGATAGCCCTGATTTACTTGTATGCAAGTTGTTTATCCTTCCGCCTTATGGAAAACTAACATTGCCATGGGCCTCAACACTTTATTCATGCGTGGGTCAGGTGAAACTGTGCAATCATAAAAAAAAAGTAAATTTGTTACAACTCTGGTCATTTTTACACTCCGATACATTAAAAAGAACAGAAAGTGAAAATAATAATTTAAGTTATCACAAATGGTTACCCAACACATTTTATTTGACGCTAAGAATACGAACTACTTTCCATCCATCATTGCCAAATGTACTAGGCGCATGTCATTCAGTGCGCCCGTTGAAATATATACAAGATAGGGGCAGTGACTTTTTTCTAAGGTTGATTTCGAAAGTGCTCACTTAATCGTGAACAGCGTTTACAAGCATTCGCTCTGCCCTCCAAAAAAATACCAAATCTGTTTCCAGTGTATTTGTTCATTTAAAGAACACACTTCAGAAGATTAAATAATTGTGCTTTCAAGACACTACGCACAGAAGCAACGCTGTTTCAGAGCATTCCAACATAGTTGAAAACTACTTTTTCAGCCTACGTTATCTCAAAATATGCTTATCGACATGCGAACAAGGCTACATTATTACATCTAATTTTGCTACATACTTTCCACTAATGAAATGATACAGACACCGTTCGAGGCCAAGTATTTGCACACAGTAATACGGGAGTCACATAGTCCCGACAAGCACCGCACGGCACGACATTGTAGTGAAAGCTTGCCACACAATTTCATTTTTCATGTGTGTCGTGCCGCACGACGCGACGAAAATAGAAATCATTTCTAATCCAAAATTGCTGATCAGAATTTGTCGGGCTGTTAGATCTATCTGGTATTTCATTGGCTGTTTAGTTTTAAGTGTCGTGTCGGGGCTGTTGTGTGGTGCTTGTCGGGGCTATGTGACTTCGGAATAATACGACGATAATAATCCTGAAGATGAGAAGCAGTTCAGATCTCTGCGTGGAGCGACTATGACGCGTGTCGCCTGTATCGCACGTGTTCTCCCTTTCCCCTACTTTTAGCTTGAAAGTATACCCACAAGTATATGAGTGCCTTAATTTCGAATTTAAACGTAAAACTGCTGACCATTTAAATAGACAATTATACTATAAGAGTGCCGACAATTGCACACTTCAACTAACAGCTGGAAACTCGTCTTGTTTTTTACAGTTCTTTTCGTACGTACGTATGCGATACGCTGGATGTGTAGCCATTGCTGTTTCGAAAAGAAACAAAAGATTTATTTTTTCTTGCTATGTTTTAATAAACAAGAAATATTCATGAAGCCCGCAGTAGGTATATATGTTTAGTTTTGATATCTTCGGGTATTTTGCCATTTCCTTATTTCTACAGTTAAACAGCGATTGTACACGTTATCAGATTGCTACAAGCCGCCAGAGGTGATTCCGAATACGTGAGGGATGGAGGTCATAATAAAAATATAACAACTAAATTTAATTTTAAATTTATTTACAATGTTATAAAAATACACATGGCTATTATTTTCAATATTAAAGAACCAGTCTTCACTATTAACACTTATTATTCTCACTGAGTGCAGTATTTAATGCCAATCTCGATTCTAACTAAAGGCCTTATCATTGTCTCTATCGTCAAATTTAAGTATAACTATTTCAAACAAAAAGTATTCGTCGTTAAATTTCTTAAGGAATGTATGTTAAACGATCTTGCCGATCGTTTTGTTTAATATACTATTTTCTAAAATGCGATATGGAAATTTACATATAACAAAAAAAAAAATTAATAAATTTTTTTTTCAAATTAATTTTATATAGCAATATTTTCTGAGAAAGTCGCGTCAAAATGTTTTTTGTTTGAAATAGTTATCTTTGAATTTGACGCGATGAGGAGGAATTTTGTTTAACATTGATTCCCCATTTGAAGTTCGTGGCTACCGACTTGGTAGGCAGGGCTGAACCCATGTTACCCACCATATTGAATTTATTATTTATTTCTTCTTAATTCAAATTTAGGAGGATTTATTTAAAAATGCGACAATAGAAGCTTTTACTTTAGCCATCATTACAGACATATGAAATACTAACTCGTATTTATGCAAAAATTAACCTTCTACAATATTTTATACATTTATTCATTCTCACCTTTTAATGACAACGAGGGAACGCCTTTTAATAACCAGGTACAAACATTTACATAGAAACCTGAAATGTAATTGTTCTGTAATTAAACATTTTCAGTAATTACCCTAATGAACAATCTCTGTATAAGGGGTGACAGAGCCTCCTAAACTCCCGCTACTGGTACCGGCAGACGTCTGGGCATGTTAGGCCCCTCGTACTCCTTAGACAGTGGCTCGGCATGGACCGGTCTGCAGCTGAGCGGCACGACAACGGCCCGGCTGTATACGCGCGGACATAAAAAGATTCGGCAAAACCGGATACGGAGAAGTTTGACTGGCGACAGCAGATAGCAGCGCTGTTGTGGCAGTGTGTGCTGGATGTTTTCGTTACCTTCAGCTTCCGCTGTTCGACAGGAGTCAATTACTTTTCTGTTATTGAGAGCAAATGTTCTGTTAAAATATTTACCAGTGTCGAATTAAAATCACGGTAGATGAAAGCAACAACGATGGAGGTGTAATGTATTCTTTGGTTTGATGCTTCAGCAGATTACTTGTTTCGTTTCCACATTTTCATAACATTAACACAAAATAAATGTATTACAAACGCTCTCACCTTTAAAATGTTGAAGAGGGTTGGGGGGGGGGGGGGAGGATATAAATATTTGATGTGGAAATTTATGGCGTGGCGTAAGAAATATCTCGACGAGAATGCATTATTCAGACAATATTTGTTCACAAAATATGCCAACATTTAGGGGTTTGAGACAGCATAATGTCAAGCCAAAATAAACACATGTTACAGCACAGCAGTTTTACTTCTAACAAAGTTCAAAAACCATGCAAATAATAACACATAAATTCGTACAGAGGTGTTACCTATCTAGCCAATGCCGAATGTAATTTCCTAGCATGTATCTTTTTGATGGTATAGAATTCTTGAATTGTGTCTCGTATTACTCTCTTGTCGAAATCAGTCGCAATACAGCCTTTAGTTTTGGGGCTGTGAATAAATTTGTAATAAAGAATAATAGGTTTAACGCATCTTTAAATATAATAATGTCACATTAAATGACACACGAATATTTAGAATAATCAATGCTATAAAATAACACATAACAGAACTGACAAAAGATAAAAACGAATTGTCATTGATATTTATATTTTTAAAAAAAAGTGATGTAAGAAGTTCAAGCTAAACTATAAATGTTTTATTAAATCAACGTTCAAAACTCTCCCCCCCCCCCCAATAACTGCATTTAATTGTAGCGCAAATATAGTCAAACGATTCCCACCCAACGTGGCAGCAAATCATAAAATGTGGTGAATCACATAATATATTACGTATATTGTAACTTACAAATTATCTCCAATGAAATAAGCAGCTGTTTGTTCAATTTAAATAAGTTCATATTACCACTGACAGTGTTCTGGTTGACCTATTGACTGCTCTCTGTGGCGCAGTCGGTTGAGCGTGAGTGGTTCTGGTTTCGAACCCCGGGTAGTGCATGGCTGTGATTTATTCTCGTCCTTATGGATTACCCTTTTATGGGAAACATCACTTCCAATATGACAACCGCAAGAACACAGTTGTCACGGAATTAAATAATCGTGTGCTGTACATCCGGAAATATGTTTGCATTTTATCTTGTACTTTTACAAGTAAAACCTTGGATACTAGTACACAACTGAATACTTGCTTTTTCTTGTAATAAGTACATTAACCCACTAAGTGGACTTGCAAGATATGGATTTTTATTATTACAGTTACGCTTGTATTTCAATTACATTGGTAAATAGTGAATGTAAAAATATAATATGCTATCGAAAATATCTTTATTTGTACCACAACTGTAATACAAAAATTATATTTTATATTATATCTAAAACAAATACTTTAAACTACAACTTGAAATCGAACCTGCACCTTCTTGGGCAAATACGTGTGAACGTAACTTCAACCCCAACAAACAAATTTACTTAACGATAGCGTTAGTTTCGAATATGCTTGTCTAGTAATTTGGCAGGCATATAATTGTAACCTGCTAATGTTCTACTTTTTAATGATTTTCAAATAGGACTACATATTTGCACGTTTTTTGTTTCATACTCGAGAACTTATTTTCTCGTAATGAATGTTGCGCTTGGAATACATTTACTAGCATGAATCATATACGAAAGTTTATTACGGACTGTTAATTCAGTACAAACAATTATTTTATCATAAAGGCTACAGAAATATTTTTCACAGATCACACTGTTCTGCCGAAGCCAGCATTATTTGGAAAAACATCTTTACAGTTGGCATTACCTTTGCACGTGATTCGGAATTCTAGAAATAATACATAAACCGACATGGCAATTAAACCCTTTTTATATAAACTCTCTATGATTTACTATGATTTGGGTGGGCTTTATAATTTGAACACCTAGGCGTATGCAGACCACAATTTCAAATAAACTACCGTTAAACACGCAGGAATGCTTACACACATATTAATTGGGTGTCATTTGTAAAGTAGTTGGGCATTACACTGTATAGTGTAATATGTAATATGTCATAGCGGCGGCATTGTTTAATTTTTATTATTTTATTTCTTATTTTATATAATCTGTGTAGACTTTCTTTATACTGCAGGGCATTCCACTATGAATAAAAACCGCCCGTTATCGCGACTTTGAGCACATCCTGCGCTCGCATCTCTTCCCGCTTCGTTCGTTTACCCCGTTTCTCCGCGCTCAGACACGCCATACGTCTGCCGGCTACAGTAGTCACTATTGTTGCCACTCGTCGTTTCGCTGTCATCGCATACCTGTCTGTCTCTCAAGGCCATGCAGTCCTCCAGTTTCTAGACTGTCGGTTCGAAGGCCCGTTGCGGTAAAACATCGACCTCAGCTCGGATGTTTTCCCATTTACCCTGAGGGGATTTGGGCATAGAGCCTCGCAGTGTACGGTATTGTCCGGCACTAACATCCGTGTGCATTGTGTGCACACTAATGTACGCTGGGTGTTAGTGTACTAAAGTAAAGTGTAAGTGTGCACCTTCCTTGTTCCCGCCTTCACGCAGGATGACAGTGGATGAGAGGAGGCTGCGCTAACTGGAGCCGGCTGCCTTTTCCGAGAACATATTCGATAGGTCCAAAAATGGACGAGGTGAGAGATGAGTGCTCACCCGCCGGTGCCTGTTGACCCCAACATTGGTATGCTTACGAGTAATTTTTGAGCTAACTATTATAGCCTATTCGTGGTTTGTTCACACTTTTTGAATTATCCCTTTGAAAAACCACCACATGTATGACCTTTTTGGTTGTTTCCTAAATATGTCATGTATCACGAGTCTTTTATACTTGTGTTAACATAAAAGTTCCTTTTTTTTTTTTTTTTTGTCAAATTAAACTTTTACTTATATCTTATCAAGAAATTACGATATTACATGTTTTATTCATATGAATAGAAACAGTGAGAAAATAGGTGTGTTGGTAATGCCTAGTAAAAAATAGTTGTTATGCAAAATGTTATCACACTAAGTGCATGCAAATAAATGTGGAGCGCTGTCCCTTTGGTGTAATTTTATAGACTAGGTTAAGCTTTGTTTGCATGACGAGGAGGAATATCCGGGAAGTAGAACTTCAGCAGAACTTCAGAAAAGTTTGAAGTAACAGTGAATGGACTATATTATTAGACGTAAGTGGATTTTGTGTGTCGTAAACCGGAGTTACCGTGTACCTGCTGAGGTAATTTTGAACCACTCAGCATTTTCAGCAAAGGAACAGTGAACTGTAGCTGTGCAGTATAATTTTCTAATAATATCTGGTCAGGTAAAGTTTGTTAGGCTGGAATCACAATAGTCGGCGCATACGTCAGTCGTCCGTTCGTCCGGCGGTCACGTGATCTTCAAACAATCCCATGGCAACTTTTTTTCTATTCGTCCATCCGTCAAGTATTTACTGTGGCCGGTGCCTTCACACCGAACACAACATCTCCAAACCGTCATTCTACTCCTATCTCACTAAAGGATCAGGAACAAATGGGAACCAAATTTCAAAACACCTCATCAAACACTTCAAAACAGCAGCAGAGTAAAGTTTGTATAACTTATGCAATTTCTCTCTGTCCAGGACTGGGGAAATGGCACACACTCAAATACTCACGAAAACCATTACTCGGTTTAACTTCCATTTTCTTGACCATTACGGCAACGCTTTACAATTCCGCCAAATTGACATAAAACACTCTCTCTTTCCTTAAAAAAAAACACACTTTATAAGCATAATAAAATACACAGATACATTAAAATACTCAACGAAGTAGTACTGAGGATATGTTTTCTCTACAAACCCCACAATTAGTACATAGGCTTATCCATGCCCACACTGGCATAACCTCAAAATACTCAATTTACACCTCCAATACTTTCCTCCGACACACAGTCTCATTACCTCAAGCCTACACTTTAAACAACAATGCAATTTAAAACTTGAATTTCAGAACTCCGGGCAAAAAACCTCTTATAAAACAGTCAACCTCAGTGACTACATCGATTCCCCACTTAAATGCCTTCTTTAAAAGCCCCAGTAAAAACTTTACATAATAAACTAGGCATACTTAAGACATCATCTTTATTACACTCTATCAGGTAACATTTTCACTTTAGTCTGTTACAACACAAACCCAATACACATTCTATTTACAGAAAGCATCGAACCACCGAAATGGCCTCAGGAGGTATTATAATAGCAACACAAAATATCGCCCCAGATAATCGCAATCTCCACCACACTCACAACCCAACAGACGTACATCTAATCCTCATCAGATACACCAGCCATGCAGATCCTTGAGCCCAGGGATATTGTCCTCACCTTAACACTCAGAGTGCCGGTACGGTTCTCGTTCACCTATTCACAACAGCAAAACACACACCACTTCACACACACACACACACCATGCCACACTGTCCTTATTCCGCATCTCCAATCCTGCGCGCAATCTCAGTCAGTAACCCTGCAATTAACTGCTACATCCCGCAGACACAGTATCTCGAAAACTCGGCCACCATCCAATCTTCCTTGTTTTGACGGTTTACTTGCCCCGAACCTCACAATGTCAGCAACACTCACAACATCCTTCCAAAGCTGAAGATTCACTCGGCCACCTCCTCACGAGTTCCTGGCTTGGACTCTATACTCCAAACTAACTGTTACACTGAACACATTGCTCCTTCCAAGAATGGCACGCACCTCCTACTTCAAGTACGTTAGCGTAATTCCCACAATCATACATTCAAATCCCAGCAACAATTCAAAAACGTGCATGTCTCCTTAATTCGTCGAGTGTGGAAAAAACACCATTGTTATACTTGCGCTACCCGACGCACAATCTTGCTCTATTTACTTCGTCCAGTTTATTTCTCCAAGTCCTAATGCTAGAGGAAAAACGACAAAGCCCCACGACACAACCTCCACACTAATTCCAAGTCCACACTTGATGTGGACATAAAAATCTTAAGTCCCACGTCAGGGGAAAAAACGACAAAGTTCCTCACTCTGGACTCTCGCAAAATTTCAGAGTCCACCACTTGACCTAAACACAAATTTTCGTAAGTCCCACACACTAGTGGCCTGAAGATTTCTAAAGTATTTAACTGTCTCCAACACGAAATAAACAAAGTCCCACTCCTGGCTTGAAAACGACTAAATCCAACAACTCTTCCCTCAGCAAATAATAGTTATCTTCTCTCTCAGGTATTCTCCGTCCTCCTGGTCCGGCCGATCATATGCTCTCTAGCGGAACCACTCGCTATTGAGCTCCCAGTACTCTGCCGGCGACGTTTTCCACGAGACTCAGTTTTTTTTATAACTACCCTATATCTAAGTGTTAGGTGATGTCTCGGTGGGTAATACGGGAATTTATTGCATCTCAGGGCTAACCCCTTGCGCCTACAAGGGAGGACATCATACAAGGGGAGATGTATCTTGGCAGAGAGGGATTGGGCAGCCATGGCCAGTAGTTGGGGCCATGACTACCTCCCTGAGTACTTATAGTTAAGAGTATAACTAAGAAGAGACTGGGAAAACCCGTCATAGACGACGTATAAACCCAGTCGACAGGAAAGAATACATAAATTATTAATGCATTAAACAGAACTGCTACAGGAGACAGAGGTTGGAGATGAAAAACTAGTAGATAGCGGGCACTGCAGTTAGATCTCTTCAGTTGATGCTGGTCCACGCCGGTATTTATGCTCGCCAGAAACCCCTTCCACTAGCGCGTCCCCACTCCTGAAACCATTACTCAGCGCCCTCTTTACGACCTCAGTGCCCGCTTTTCGATCTCAGTGCCCTCTTTTCGATTGCCACGCTCACTTCTCAGACAGGCGCATTAAAAATACAAAATAAACAGCCAATTAAAACCAAGCGGGCTTCAGAAGCTCTTACAACACCATGATGCCACCCGCGATGCATGCTTACAAGACAAGTAGACGCACCCACAGGGTTCGAGCAGCAAAAGGGCGACGGGAAGCTGAAAATGACACCAGATATAAACAAACTCTTCACATATTAGCACATCTCATCTGATACATTCCATTCCGTCACATTACCATCTTTTAACTTTCGACGGGCGGGCGGACGGATGAACCACCGCCTTCTGACGACATTCCTTAGATGGGAATACGTACTTTAAATAAAATGTAAGGCATGGATCTGTGATTATTTGTTTGGTAATAAATTCAATAATTAAAATTTTGTTAAATTTCTATCCTTATTATGTAAAGAAATATATTTTCCCAAAATGTTTCTCTCATGAAAATGTATTTCCATTTAATATATACCTTCAGCCAACCCTGGCATTTTGTTGTTCAGAAGGATTGATGGACGACGGATTGTTGTGGATCGCTTTCAACTGACGGACGCGACGGACTATTGTGAATCCAGCCTTACCCCAGCAGGTACAAAGAGGGGTTACTGTGTACGAAGTAGACAGTGGAGAGAGAGACTTGGGCATGTTGCAGGCGCACGGCGGCCAGACATGAGCGCGAGGGCAGACGACGAAGTGGCGGTGCGCAAGTCGCGCGCGTCGCTGGCGGCCGACGGCGAGGCCTGCCGCCTGCTCACGTCCTCCAAGAACAATGTCGCCATCGTGCCGGCGGGAGGCGGCGGCGTCGCGTCCAGCCTGCGCTCGCTGAGGGTAACTGGGGCGGAGCCAGGGGCGGAGGCGGCGGGACTCGAGCCCCGCAAGGAGGGGCTGTGCGTGCCCGCGCACGCGCCCTGGGCCTCGGCGGCGCCCTACCACACCATGTCCATGCGCTCGCTCGCCTCCGTCGGCGTGGGCTCCACGGACGGCCGTAAGGTCACCATCCGCCGCATACCCACCTCGCCGTCCGAGTTGCTCAGCATCGTGACCCCGCCCGCGTAAGTACCCAGCCGCCACTCGCTCGCTCGCGCGTTGCCTCTTCTGCAAGATATACTTGTCATTCATATCGGCTGTTCGCGGTAAAGTGAGCACTTTTTAAGGCATTGCTAAATTTTTCCTCTCAGTCTATTTCTATCTTTCCGCCGCTTTTCAATTTAAACATTGCCATGTGACTAATAAACTGAGTTTATATATTTCACCTCTCTCAACGAGGCTGCAATAGAATACATTTACTAAAGGTTAATGCCTGTTTGGAGGGCCTTAAAAAGTGCTCACTTTATCGTGAACAGCCTATACCGTGTATTCCTCCACCATTCGTAAAATTAACACTATCATGAGCCGGGCCACTTTATTCATGCGCCGGTCAAGTGAAACTGTAGAACTATTAAAGGCTGTTCAAAATAAAGTGAGCACTTTCAAAATAAAGCTTAGAAAAAAGTCACTGCTTCTACCTGCATATTTTTAACGGGCGCCCTGAGTGACATACGCCCAGTTAAGTTGGTAACGATGGATGGGAAAGTAGTTCCGTATCTTAAAGGTGGAATAAAAAGTGTGAGGTACCATTTCTGCTAACTTTAGTTATTTCTTTCGCTTTCTGTTTTTCTTTAATGCATCGACGTGTAAAAGTGAGCAGATTTGTAAAATATTTTATTTTCTAATAATTTCACTGTTTCGCTTGACCGACGCATGGATAAAGTGATAACGTCCATGACAATGTTAATCTTACATAAGGCGGAATAATTTACAACGTGCATACAAGTAGATCTTAAGTAGGGTTTTCAAAAGTGCTCATTTTTATAGTGAATGGCCTATAGACAAGTAACTTTGAGACAGAAAATAGTGGTCAAACACTCACCTATTCCAATGGGGTTTTTCAGATATCCAGTAGTGCCAATTTAACCACTGAACATTTGAAACAACCTCTGCAAAATGGAAGAAAATTTGAATAATAATGAAAAACAGTTGCTTCACAGAAATACCCGCCCTGTCACAAAGTGACCCCCGCTTACAGTATGCTCATTCTGGCGCTTATATGTATAAAAAACAGAAATCAAAATAAATAATTTCAGTACTCACAAATGTTTATTAAAATTTTCTACGCAATTTTAACTTATGGAATTACTTTCCCTCCATTGTAACCAAATTTACTGGGCGTATGCCAGTCGGCGTACGTTCTCCGAGAGTTTATTTCAAAAGTGCTCACTTTACCGTGAATAGCTTAAACTAACATTTTAATTGTAAATTCATTCGCCAGCCATATTGGATCATGTTTGCAATGCGTGGTCCCACTTCAAGAATCCATGAGCCAACGCTATATTTTAGCATGCAGTGTGGGTCAAGGCCAGCATAGATGAACTTGCGGTACAATGAAAATAACAGTCGGAAAGAAAGTTATCGCAAGCCTCAAACTATCGCGTATTTGGGGGCTGCAAATCACAGCTGACAATATTAGTGTGTTTTCACACTTTCCTAATTAACGCTTCTTTGCATTCCTGTACCACCATTCTTTTTCTCGTCGGTGTTCTAGAGCGTTACCAATTCGATATAGGCTATTCACGGCGAAGTGAGCACTTTTTAAGGCCCTGCTAAGTTTTTCCTTTCAATTTATTTCAACCTTTCCGCGACTTTTTAAATGTAAACTTTGCAATATGACTAATAAATTCAGTCTATACATTTCATTATTCTTAAAAGTTAAAGTCTGAGGTTGCACTAAAATATATTTATTAGGGTTTAATGTCTTTTGGGCGGGCATTAAAAAGTGCTCACTTTGCCGTGAACAGCCTATAGCGTGGTTTCGTGGCTTCCAGCAGAAGCCATTGTAGCTTCATAGATGGGTTCTCGCTATATAAATGGTCTAGCTTCGTAACTGCAGCTGTCATGAATTACGGTGCACTCTAAGTGCGAGGCTACACTGACACTGACTGGTTCCACGGTCAATAAACAGGATCCCGCCATGCGAGGCTATCGTCACTGGCCAATCAGAGAATAACTATGCTTATCTTGTTCAGTGTGTGGAGACAGTCGCGAATACTCCCGCTGCAACGAGGACTTTACTGTAACTAAACAGACACCATAAGCCGAAATACTATGTAAAGCAAATATGTCTTTGGATGAAACAACAAAAATGTAGTAACAAAGGAAGAAAATACCCTATATTGATGCTGTCGTGTATTGTTTCGAATTTGAACTGAAATTGACTGGTATAACTGCACTGAGTGTATATATTGGCCGTGCACTTCCAAACAAGAAATAAGTTAGTCTCAGGTCGTGTTCCAATTAGGACTTTCTAGTAACAAAATTGTCACGTGACCGATTATTGTCTACAAAATCGATTAGTTATTTTTGTAATGGGTGTAACATCCGTAACAATGGAAAAAGGTACATAAAACATACAATTTTTTTTCAGCATCTTTTTGTAATCTCGGTTAAGGCTCAACAACAATTGGAATGCATTTAATTCGTAGGGGGGCCTGAATTTTTCTCCTGAACTCAACACTTGCATCTGATAGTTTCCAAATTTTGTTAACATCCGTAACAGCACACTTTCACTATCTAAAATAATATTTTGCAAATTTGGCATTGGTTTATTATTTTAGCATTTCCTATCTGAATTAGAAGTTGCACATATGTCTGAAAAGATCAAGCTGAAACCAAGCCTAAATATAATATCCTTGACATACGGGATGGATGGTCGTGAGCGTCACCAGTGAAAGCCGCAATGTTATTTGCCTTTCTCGTAAATGGTGCAGTTATTAGACACACAGCCAGGGCGCAGCGCTCGCTTATTCAGAAGCTGCCATTGCCGTACCACTCCGGCATCTTTCTTATGAGTAATGTTGCCTGAAAACAATTGCAAATCGAAATCAGAGTGGAAGGAGAGGGAATCGAACCCGGGTCCTCCCGAACACGAGTGCAAAGTGCACTGCGTCTCTTCGCGTGATCTGAAGCCTCTGAATTGACGTGTTAATGTGAAAAATTCCATGTTTTTTTTTTTTTTTTTTTTTTTACGAATTTTAATAGCTTCAAATGAATTATACGTTATTCAAAAATTTTCAAAAACTTGTATTCAGAACTAGTGAAGTATTTTCTTTTAAAAACGTGTTTTTCAAACACTGGCGATGCTTTACGCGCCAGGAAAGCAGGCGTTTTAAGAGTCGGATAGAGCTGCGCGTCCAATGTCAAGAAGCGAGGGAGCGATAAGGGTGACACTAACACGCACGCCTAGCGCCTCATCGCTCCTACGCGCAATGCGTGCAGTGTTTACGTCGTGGCGTTGTACTGTGTGGGACTTTATTACATGCCATGAAAGCCCACAGATTAAACTACGTCTGTATGTTTGTGCTTTTCTCTTGCCGCTTAAGGAAACTGCATAGGTAAGCTTTTAAAATGCGATAATTGACCATTTTCACGATTTTTTTCTCCTAGAATACACTTGATATGGCAAAGGTAAAAAAATTAACAGGGGCATAGATAATTGTTTTTTATCTTTTCTGAAGAAAAGTCGTATTTGCAGAACATTTATTTAGCGAGATACGCGTATTCGCGCAAACAACTATTTCACAAGAAACGCACAGGTCCATCCCACTCTTAAGTGCGCACATTTCAGATGCCGACTGTTTGAAGGATCATAGAATATTTTTCGTAAAGAAAGTAAAGTTTCTACCGAAAGCCGACTTGCCGAGCTGAATTCTCTGTCGTATTTTGGGCACTAGCACCGAAATATACACACCATTGTTGCTGTGAATGTTGGTGTGTGCAGACCGCAGAGTCGACATTGATGCGGACCGCGCTGTACGGTCCAGTATCCGAAGTCAATTACGTATTGAAGCTGGATGCATATGCTGAACGGCTTCCTGTGGCCTCGCTCTAGGAAGCACCAAGCATCGCTGCAAGGTCGCGGGGAATGGCGCCGAGCTGGAAACTCGCTTTGACAGCGACGGGTCCCGCATTCGCACCGAACAGGGCTCCTCTGTTGGGCTGTTCACGGTCAAGTGAGCACTTTTTAAGGCCCTTCAAAAAATTTTCCTTCGCCCAATTTCTATCTCCCAGCTGTTTTTTTTTTTTTTAATATTAACATTGCAATGTGACCAATATACACGGGTTATACATTTCAGCACTCTCAGAAGTTAACGCGTGAGGCCGCAATAAGATATATTTATTAGTGGATAATGCCAGTTGGGAGGGCCTAAAAAAGTGCTAACTTTACCGTGAATAGCCTATATCTAACTTTAGATTCCTCAAAGATACTCGCTGCGAACAGTTTTTATGACAAAGACAGCAGAAACGACTGGAACGCGTAATTTTCTTTATACGGTATTCTTTTTAAGGCCTCTCTAAATTTCTGCCTTTGTCATGTAGCATGTGTTTGACAACTTTATTCTGAGATCAACAATCTACTTGCCGAATGTTAAATATATAGCGCGTCTTGTGTCGCGCGTATATTAGGTTAACCCGTTCGGTCACACATTAATTCAGTGTGTTCTGCTGGGTTGAAGTGTAGCATTCACATAATGTTTTGGTAGAGGCTGCTCACATTAAAGAGAGCACTTTCGAAGCCCTAGTTTCTTTTTTCCTATCAGCCATTTTTTTATCCTTCCTCCACTTTCTAAAATAAATATTTTCGTGTAAGTAATAAACATGGTAATATATATATATATATATATATATATATATATATATATATATATATATATATCACCGGGCTTGAAAGTTAACGAGTAGGGCTACAGTAAAATATATTTATAGACTATTATTCCAGATGAGAGGGGTTTCAAAAGTGCTCACTTTACTGTGAATAGTCTATATGCGCTGTACTTGTGTTAGGCATTTTTCTTGCGAACAGTGAACAACGTGCCGCTTGATTGATGACATTGGTATTAACTGCTACGTCTTGTGCTGTTCTTAAAAGGGTCTCTAATTTCGCGTGTTAATTCTGCTGCAGCTCCACGAGACTAAATATTCAGCACTCAGGGTAGCTTAAGTTCCGCGTGTTCGAGCTAAACAGAAGAACCAGTTCCGACTGTGGCAGCAACACTACTGCTCGAGCGTGCGTAGGACTGTGACATATAGCATGGAACATTGCTACAAGGCGAAGTGGCAGGGTCTGTAGCCACTAAGGAATCACGCCTATTAAGCCTGGTTCACATTTACGCCGATAATACCAATCGTAATTTAATTTTTACATCCAAAAATATGTTACACTTTAGCGCTACTTTTCGGTTCATTTCCTAACTACATTTATTTAATACAAATGTTGAATACAATTAACGTTTATATTCTATTATTTCACTATACATACGTACATTGAACTATTCTATACATGTACATCAATACACTTCGATTATCCAAGAAATTAGTAGTATAAAATATGTGAACCAGCTAACTTTTGGTAATACCGGCGAAGTCTGCTCTTTCCACGAGCAGAAAATATGGGTGTGAGCTCAACTTTGTACATGTGAATCAGGCATAACAAAGCCCAACCCAGTTGCTGCGCATCCCATGTCAACAGTGAAATTGGCTTCTCGCAAATCAGCAGTTATAGGCTGTTCACGGTAAAATGGGCACTTTTGAAAATCCTGCTTAAGATGTACTTGTATGCACATTGCGTATTCTTCAGCCTTATGTAAAATAAACATTGCCGTGGGCCTCATCACTTTATTCATGCGTCGATCAAGTGAAATTATAGTTAGTATAAAATTAAATATTTTCCAAATCTGCTAATTTTCATACTTCGGTACATTTAAAAAACAGAACACGAAAGAAATCATTTAAATTCTTCTCCAGTGGTTACCTGACACTTTTTATTTGACGTTAAGATAAGGAACTACTTTCCATCCATCGTTACCAACATTACCGAGCGAATGTCACTCAATGCACCCTTTAAAGGCAGGGTCAGTGAATTTTTTTCTAAGATTGATTTCAGAAGTTATCACTTTATCGTGAACAGCCTAAAGAATAGGGACACACTGACCTTCGCAAGTATAGTTCCACGCAGGCTAGACTGAATGTTTATCGTCCGTGTCTTCGTGAGTAGACGATCCAGTCAGAATTACGTTATTCCGCACTGTACGTCTGTCATTCGCGACCAGACACCCATCACCTTGCTATTGAAAACTGACATTGCGAAATTGGAGCTGAGCTTAAGTGTTCTGAAATACAACTGGACAGAAAGTCTTGCGCGAAAATTGGGGTCCTTAGTGATATATTTCAGCTTACATAATTTTATGCTGGTTTATATTTATTTGTTGTTTGTATGGCGCGAAAGCAGTAAGAATGCGGTATGCCTTACATGTTCTATTATACAAAAATTTTTTAACTATTTTTTGACGTGAATACGTCTTTAAATTTGCTACTATAGTGGGAGGCAATCTAGAAAATCCAATGACAACGAAATCGGGGGATACAGTTTGGCATTGCAGCTCCGAATTTATAGTCTACATTAAAAATTCAACTATGCCACTCGATTTCCAAAGGATCAAAGAATATGTTACGTTGAGTGAGGACTGCGAAGCATCGCGCCCGTGCGGGGGAGGAGGCGTGGACGCCGCAATTTGAGTTCTTTTCACTGCGTCTAATAATTTACGTGTATTATAACTTTTGACTAGGAGAAGCTACGACGCACATTTAAGTTTCAATCCACAGCTCTCGTCAAGATCAATCGATTGCGTGTATAAAAACATTTGTGTGGCGTGGTTATGGTGAAATTGTATGCGTTTAATGTAAAAAAACTAAGAAAACTTAACACAAGGTCGGCCTATATTCGTCAAAAAGTCAAGTCGAAATACATAAATCGTATACGGTTGGAAAGAGCATCTCAAAAGCAATCCAGTGTTACCCATAAAACCCCATGTGATCGAGTGAAGCAGTGCCGGGAACGTAAAAAAAAACATCAATGCGTTCGAGCACGTGAACATAGACGTATTCACACAAAAAAAAATGGCCGTGTCCCCAACACAGGCAAAACCATTTTTTTTTTTTTTTGCTGTAATTGAAGTTAAATATAATGTTTACAGTTTGAACAGTATTTGAAAGATAAAAGTAGTTATAAAATTTCGTTACACAACGCCTTTGAACTGGCGTAGACCATTGTCCTATTGCGAGGCAGATGTGTAAAGTCTACGAAAAGTGTTGCACTCGGAACCAGGTCCACCGGAGGGGTCTAAATTGTAACCTACACGGGAGCAGAAACGCTGTCAGAAAATGGGTATGAAAAGTGAAAACTGCTACGGAAATAGGCATCGTATAGTGCCGGCTTAAGGGTGGGTTTACGATTAAATACTGAAGAATTAAGAACTGTACTTATGACTTGTTAAGTGCACAAAAAAAAGTTTTGCAGTTTATGATTGATATAGCGACTGTTAAGTATAGCCAATCAGAATTGTAGGATACCAAAGCAGCCGACGTAACCTGGAAAACTGGGCAAGAGTGATTATATATATTTAATTATCTGTGATTACTGCTTGTGTAATCGTTTTGAAAAACTCGTATCTTATGTAAGGGGATGCCGATGCCAACATTGTTCATACACGTCAATAAATCTGTATAAAGTTAAATAAAGCCGATTCAATAACCTATTCCAAAAAATAATACATGATCTTGAACAGTTCTTTAAATAATGTTGTATCCTCTCGATTAAAATAATTCATTACATATGAATTAGCAGTACGATATAACTTAAAAACTTGATGTAAACACAATCTCCCACCAACAACAAATGTCACTGGGCTCTGATTGGCTACTTCGTCTTGACTTGTACGTAAGATATAAAATATAACGATATTTCAAGTCGAGTCCGTCACGACCCGCACACGACAGTCATAAACCAGTACCCTTGAACACATTGATTCACATTCTAAGCACACGACACACTTATTATGTTAAGTCAATCGTAAACCCACTCTAAGGCCCACGTATCATTTGAATCGTGGAGTTCCAGGCTGGGAGCCCAGCCAAACCATTAATGCGTGTCCCATTGTCAGAAGTGACTTCAGGCCAGTTCAGTTTACAGGCCGCTTCTCTATACGCGTGCTCGCACTAATAACCCGCTTGCTCAGCCCCCTCCCCTCCTACAAATCAGAACGCACAACTACACTCGTATGGTTGTAATTTAAGAGTGGGATGGACCTCCGCGTCGAAGGTCAAGAAGCGAGGGAGCGATACGGACGACACTAACACGCACGCCTAGTGCCGCATCGCTCCTACGCGCAAGGTGTGCAGTGTTTCCGTCGTGACGCTGTACTGTGCAATTTAGATCTGTAACAGTGGGCTTTTATTATACGCCATGAAAGACCACGGATTAAACTACACCCGTATCTGTGTACTTTCCTCTTGCCGCTTAAGGAAACTGCATAGGCAAGCTTTAAAAATTCTATATTTGACCATTTTCACCAATTTTTTTCTCCAATAATACACATAATATGACAAGAGTAAAAAAATAAGGGCATAGATAATTCTTTTTTAAAATCTTTTCTTACAAAAAAGTGTATTTGCAGAACATTTATATACCGAGATACGCGTATTCGCCCAAACAACTATTTTACAAAAAACCCGGGGGTCCATCCCACTCTTAAAAACTCTTTAACATCGGTGAGTACTGTCTGCTTACGAAATGCATTTAAGAAAATTTCCACTTCCGAATCCTGGTATCTGTTTTCTATTTCAATCTGTAATGCGTATTTTTGTAAATTGGAAAAGGGCCAATACGAGTGTTTCATAACCTTTTTAAGCGTGGAATATTTTAGTACATGTTACTTATATAGTATAGGGACATGCAGCACATCTTCGCCTTTATTATTACATCACGAAATGATAAAATCACCACTAAAAGTCCTATAGAGGTGACTGCATGCTAGTTCAGCGCCTTGCGCATAAAGGTGACCAGACATTCGCTGCATGAGACTGGGTCGCCCTTAGGGCTCCCTAACTTCAGGCATCGGGCACGTAAAAAACATCCAGCCATACGGCGCCCTTAGAGCAAGGGCGTCCTTATATAATAGCAAAAAAAAATTGTTTTTCTTGTTATATGAAACCAACACCGCCGTTTACGTACAATCGCTCTTCTCCGTCCAGTAACATGACGTCGATCTCGTTTCAGCTGTTGATGCTGTGTCAATACGCTTGGAAAGTGATAAAAACACGAGTATTGTCACAGTGCGTGTGTAATGGCGCTCTTAGTGCCTGTGTGCTTTATGTCAGTGACGTAGCGTCAGCAGACGCCAAGACATCCCTCGTTCCTTGCCAAAAAAAAAAAATTAGAAATTTATAAATCTCCGTTTTTACAGCAGAAGTCGTGTGTTAGCTTTGGCCACACGTGTGTGTGTGTGGCGCAGGACACCAGGAAGCGAGATTTTACCCTTTTTATTCCTATAGACTGTTCACGGTAAAGTGAGCACTTTTGAGGCCCTAGTAATTTTTTTCTTTCGGCTATTTTTTATTCCTTAACTTCGTTTTTAGATAGGTTTCACCATTTGAGTAATAAATACATCGTGTATATTCCACCGCACTCGGAAGTTAAGGCGTAAGGCTAAAATAAAATATATTTATCGAATATTATTCCAAATGTGGCTGCTTTCAAAAGTGTTCACTTTACCGTGAACAGCCAATAAAGTGATTTTTCCCATCCCAAGCAAGACGCCTATCGAGGTTGGCGTCGTTCAGCCGTGGTAACTGCCGGGCAAGTTGAGTGGAGCGAAATAGCTATACAGTCTTTTCATGTTTCATTCGCACTTGTTGAATAGAACCTTTGAAAAATCGCCACATGTATGCCGTGTTTGGTTGTTTCTTAAATGTCGTGTATCACAGGCATTTTATACTTCTGTTGACATAAAAGTATAGGTTGTTCGCGGTAAAATGAGAACTTTTGAAAGCCCCGCTTAAGATCTACGTGTAAGCACATTGTGCATCCTTCCGCCATATGTAAAATAAACATTGCCTTGGACCGGATCACTTTATTCGTGCTTCAGTAAAGGGAAACTGTAAAATGATTACAAAAGTAAATATTTGACACATTTTATAACCTATACATCTATATGCATGTAAACAATCAGAAAGAAAAATAAATCAATTTAGTATTAACAAATGTTACCGAAAACTTTTAATTCAACGTTGAGATGTGGAACTACTTTCGCTTTATCGTTATCAACTTTACTGAGCGCATTCCACTACGCGTGCATGTTAAAATATATGTAGGTAGGGACAGCGTCATGGGATCATGAAGTTCGTGGTTAGACTCGCGGCTAAACCGTAGGCGTGTGTGTTGTTTCTGAGACCTACATCTGGCTTGGTACGGTATTTATGCCCTCTCCTCCCTCCACTGATTACTAGGGCCATCTGTTTTTCACGAAAAATTTTACGCGAAGGCTAGATTCCTATGTCCTATGGCATACGTGCAGTTATCGTATGGTAATTTGTCTCGTGTCTTTGCTGGGAAATAGTTCCTTACCTGCCTGGGCCAATCAGAAATAAGTAAATTCCAGACTGAGTCCGTGACTCGCGGGCAGACATCTGTGATGCGTGACAGTTAAAATCATCCAATCAGGAAAGTGGATCTGAACTCTAGTGTTTTGGAGTACACGTAGTCCAGAAATATTTTCGCGAAAAACGGCTGGCCTTACTGATTACCCACGCAACATTAGAGTTGGAACGTCAATAATTAATAATAAATAAATTGATTTATTACTGTAAAATTAGATTACTTTGTATGTGTCGATTCATTTAAAGCATGCATGCAAGGTGATTTCCGCTAGTGGCTGTCGTCTGTATGTGAAATCATAGCCTCCTTTTGAGTGAGCTTTTACAGAGGTTATGAGAAATGAGTGTTATTTTACTGTAGAGCGATTTTCATCTTGGTATATTAAACCAAGCTCGTCTAAATGAAATATATAACAAATGCATGTAATGTGAAGAAGAAATATAGGAATTTATATTTTGGAATAAATTAAACAAATTAGTTTTTGTTTTGAAATAAACTTTTAGTATAATTTTTAAGCGTAGTTTAAAAATATATATACGCAAAATGTATTCTTTGATAATATGATAATGAATTACATAACAAAATATAATTTTTTTACAAAGCTCGCACAACCGATTTTCAATTGTCTCAACTTTGAATTTTACAACTGAATTGTGTAGTGGTGGTTTCATCAAAGAGAAGGAAATGTAAAGTAAAATGGTGAAGTTTTTCTATTGTGTAAGGACCTCGAGTTCGCGGTTGCCCCGGGTGTATTTCATTTGAAGTCTGATGGGGAAGGGGCAGGGCTAGATCGTCCCATTAAACGGCAAGAACGCGAGTCGACAAGCCACTCACTGTTGTCCCAGGAGTTTGGCTGCTGAGTCACCCCAGCGAGCCCGGAGCAAAATTTGATTTCCCTCCGCCCTCTGCCCAAAGGGTGGGTTGGAAAAAGGAGAAAAAGAGGGGCAACAGAAGCGGCTTCTGCCTGATCGTGTCCCTTTCAAAGAATTTCGTAAAATTCCAGGTATCTTCTTAATCTCTCGGAGTCTTGTACATGCAGGGCCTTCTCCTATCTGCACCGACTTCGGTGGAGCTTCGGTGAACTAGCACACTTCAGGATCTCGAGATGTGAGCCCGCCTTGACGCGGCACGGCGGCCGCTCCTCCGGAGCTGCGAATCACAATAGTCGACGACACGATGACCGTGGGAGGGAGAGGGGGGAGATGGGAGCGAATGTGCTTAGCTCACCAAACTGCCAATACGGCCGTTCGCAAGTCTAACATTATTTTCTACGTTTCAATAATATTAATTCATTTTCCATTGTGATATGAGATATTTGTCTCAAAAAAGTATAAGAATCCTTTAAAAAATAAATAAACAAAACATGTTTACAGAGGAATTTTAAATTTATATATATTTTCGTACAAATCTCAAATTCGAACGAAATCAGTATTTTATATTTTAATTAATTATATATATATATATATATATATATATATATATATATATATATATATATATATATATATTGAAATTCTAATCTCAACAAACATAGAACTTAAAATGTATGAGATTTAATTATAATAGCCTCCAACATTTATCATTATTGAACTTTTTAATTCTTATGAAACCTACAATTTTACTGTAATGGCGTAATGGGTGGGTATTTGTACATTCAGCCTTAAACTTAAGTTATTTCAACAAGTGCAGAAATTGCCACCAAATTCAGTAATATTTAATATACTGCTTGTTTACTTGGAAGCAGCCAATAGGAGCCAGCAGAGAAGAGTAGTTCGAAACGACTTATGAAAACCGTTCACTTTGAACGAGAAACTGCAATCGGAACTCGTTCGAAGGCAATGTAACCTCTTCAATAGCTAAACTTGTTTAAAATGAAGTAGTTCTGCATCCGACCGCGGCCTTACTCTCCTTCTGTCGTTACCACGAGCAGACTATAGCGTGCTGGGGCGCGGGTAAGGAAGCGATCCGCTGCGCTGGTGCGGGACCCGGCCGATGACAGGCGCTCGACGCGACCTTGGCGAGTATATCGGTGTGATTGCCGCGCGCACGCTCCAGCAAGCGTGTCACCCTGCTGGATACAGCCGAGCAGACGGGTGAAGGTAGATAGGGCTTACAATCGCGTTATTTGAAGTTAGTGACTGTGGAAATACCAACATAGACATTTTACCACTAGAATTAATGGTTTTATGGAACAGATCGGTTTTGAGTCAAAACTATAATTGTTTTGTATCTCAAACATACTGATTTAACCTACGTATATTTCAGGCGCTGATTAATAACTTACCAAAACGATTAGATTATATTGAATCGCTTTTTGTACTGCTTGTGCAAGATCTACTCTATTCTGTTGGTTACATTTGGAGGTAACTTAAATATTTCAAACAGAGCTAACACAAACAGCACGGGTATATATTTAATTATTTGCCGAAAACAGCTTTCGGCAACTAAATGTTGTTAGTCAAGTAGGTTCTAATGAAGCAATTTTAAAACTTCGTTCTAGAACCTCTCAAGAATAATGCAAGCTGTAAACATACTGTAAAATGCTACTCGGCTATAGCCTTAAATATATATATATAGTAAATAAGCTATTTAATTAAACATTGAACACATCTTGATTATTACTAATTCAATGGAACGTGTTTATTACAAAATAATCATTTAAAAACTATTATTTTTGTTTTATTATAATAGGTGATTATTTTTCCTAATGCGTGTTTGCTGTTGATATTAATCCATGCACCTACCACCCACCCACCACCACTGAAAAAGGCTTCAAAATAAGAAGATCGTTACAATGTAAGTGTCTGCTCTTGTCTCCTTACTTGCTCTGTGCAGCCGAGACTGCCAGTACTATCGTGTGTGAGCAAGGTACCCGGGTCCGCTGCGCTCTGATCGTGCAACCGCCTGGGACACGGTAACGATCTCTTCGTAATCAGACAACATAGGCACGGAGATCAGGACGTATAAACCATTCACGGTTACTTCACACATTTCTGAAGCCCTGATAAAGTTCTACTTCCGGGAAATTCCTCCACCTTGTGGAAACTAAGCTTAACTAAGTCTAGAAAATTACAACAAAGGGCATCGCACCGAATTCGTGCGCACTCAGTTGTAATAGTATTTTGCATGAGAACTATTTATTACTAGGCGCTACCAACACACATCTTTTCTCACTGTTTTTGTTCATAATTATTATAAATTAAATCTCATAATTTATAAATAAAATTTAGGTAAAACTTCAAACTAACGAAAAATAAGTTTTACGTGAACAGAGACATAAAACAGCTGTCATTCATGGCATATTTAGGAAATAACTAAACACTTCTTACATGGGGAGATTTTTCAAAGGATTGATTCAATAAGTGTGAAGAAACCGCGAGTAGACTATAACAGCAGAACAATGCACACGACCAGAAATTTTGTGCGGAAGTGATTCACAATTGACGACATGCCTGACTTCAATTGGCAGTGTTGGTAAATTACGTTCTCGTGATTTACCTGTCTCAGCGTACATTAAACGGATCCCACCAAGGTGAACCGGGTTCAGTCCCCGGCCGGGTCACCTGATTTTCGCATGTGGGAATCGTGCCGGACGATGCCGCTGGTCAGCGGGTTTTTTCGGGGATCTCCCGTTTCACCCCACCCTTTCATTCCGGCGCTACTTTGTACTTATCTCAATCACCCTCATCGGCTCTCAAGATCTAGCTGTTAAGAGCCGCCCAAATCTCTTCACTCACTCATAAAATATATTTACTTATTTGATTTGAAATTTTGTAGAAAATTGACAGTGTTTTTACAAGCTTTTATTTAACTTGCCTTGTTTGTTTGTTTGTTTGCTTGTACGTTCGGGTGAAATCTTGCAAGTCGATTTTAAACCACTTCCCTTTATCCAATTGAGCTGAAATTTGGCATACATGTGTAGTTCCCATGACAATACAATGTGAATGTACCACTGGGCTGATCTGATGATGGAGCGGGAAGGTGGCCATAGGAACTCTACTACTACATGCAGTAAACGTAGTATCGAGTTTATTTTACAGAATCGGGTAAAAGTAAAATGGAGATTATAAGTGTCACTGCTGTTGTGCGCGTGCTTTTTTTTTTGTAGCGGCAGATGATTCTGAAAACCTATTATTATAATTTGCTCCTACACTATGTCCCGTATCGGAATGAAAGCGAACTACTGGTCGATCACGATACATCATGGAGATCTTTCTTAGCAAGGGAAAGCCATATTCGTGATACAAACACGTGGGTGGAGACTAAAAAGTGAAAAATAAAATAAATGTAAAAAAAAACTTTTAAAACCAGCCTTTTATTTATAAATGCACTAAAAAGAGAAAAAATTGTTATAATAGTTACACAATTTGTAGAACTTGTTAGCTGTGGTCGAACAGCCGTAATAAACTTTACTACAAATCAATATGTTTGTATCAATTTATATTTAGTATATAAAAGCTTGGCGCGAATAGTCAAGAGCCTTACGCACGATATGTTCTCCCTATGCTAACGCAAATGAGGTATACGTTCTACATACAGGTAAGAGCCTCGCGCCTCCAGCCCCAGCCCACAAACTAACCATATCCCACTACTGGTCTATGTGCAAGAACCACCAAGCGCCACTTTCGTAAAAAGTGCTGGAATAAATCCACTATAAATACGTTATGTATGAAACTTGTAATGCAAGCTATTACACACATACTGTACGAGGAATAGCGATCTTATAGTGAGATAAGTGGACCACAGTTCGATTACCGACCCGAGTTCTGAACCTATTTTACGGAACTTTGTACGCGACTTTCGGCCTGTTTACATGGTGTTATAAATAAATTCTAGTGAAGTTCACAGTTTGAATAATGACTCTAGTTTTTTTGTAGATATATGCACATGGCTTTCAGAATGTGTACCTGTACATACGTGCATACTATATAATAAAGTTAAATCACAGAAGTGACGATAACTGTGTATAGTTTGAAGATTCCTGCTCGTGTGAACATGTTACTTGGGTTGTTGCAGTGTGCGAGCATGGTATGTGGGTTTTCTCGGTGTGTTCCCATAACTTACAAAATATGTTAGGTTTCTCTTTGACTTGGTTTCATTTATTGTATGTGTTTTATCCCTGAACTTGACACTGTAAAACAACCTGCTGACTGATATTTTGTCTAGCAAGTTCCTAGATTCATGATCCCATCTAGCGGAAAAAGTGATAGGAGGGGTTACTGGTACCCTACTTCTCAGCGCTATATCCAGTGCACCGTCAATTTCCTGTAATTTTGTTAACAGATTCCCCCATACCCGAGTAAGTTTACTGAACCGAGTGTTGCAATGGAGCTAGACGCCCGCGAAAATACATGGAAAATATATTTTTTCGTCGCATTTCAGGTTCGCCACAGGTGAGCCGTATTGATAAGTGTCCATACTATCAGAATTATTGTGAATATGGAAATACGGTGGTGAGCACCCTACTCACTCCAGCGCATTTGTAGGGATGCTTAATGATTGTATTGTAGTTTCTTGGATGGTTAGTCCTGCATCTACCTGATGTCGGCACGGATTAATAATTCTTGGAAGGATGTCTGACACGCTTTCTTCGTTAGTAAGCCTGATTTGAGTTTCTGTGGGATGATGGATATCGTGGTTTACAAAGATTATTATTATTTTTTTTTGCAATTGTTTATTCGTTGAAGGGAGAGAGTATAATTTAATGACTTTAATTTTTTTTAAATTGATAGCATGTTTAAAGAAAACCGCCTACGTTCATACGCTAAGGTGTGTTTTTAGCACAGTGTGTAAGGAGCCTATAGCGTTCTTACCTCGTCTCCGGATGTGATTGCTTCCTATGATGAACATGTCATTCCGCTTCCCTCAAACTTACCGTGAACATGTCTTAACCATGCACGTGGCTCCACGACTTGGGACGGGCTGCGCTTTCAACACTTGTAACCATCGAGGATATTAAATTTTTTATAATATTTTTCTCATATCAAAAAAATATTATTTTGCACCAGAGCCACAAGTATCTGAACACATGTGCTTTAGAAGCCAGGTTATAATTTTTGAAGACAGAAATTCGTGCCAAAAAATTATTTTACTGCAGCTAGCCAGTCATATTCACCTGTTGTATGTCAATTTTTTTTGTTTCCCCTCTCCTCGTACCACTCAGCAAACTACCGAAGTAGACGTCCCTGGAATGGTCGTCTGGATCATTGGGTACTACTGAGTCCTATCACAACAAGGTGAAATGTCATCACAAGTTAAAAGTTTTTTAACCATTGTAACCATATGGGAGTGTGTGTGCACGCCATCTTCACAAATACATCGCTTGTCATCCATCCACACCAGTGCCAATTTATTACTGCGCTCAGAATACAACTGCTTTTTGTGTGATCGTATAGTGCGGACATTAACTCGCATCGTACGGTGCTGCTCCAGAACAGGTATAAAATCGTCAAATTGATTTTATTTTGTACCACACCTGACTGAATACCTTTTGCTCGTTTGGAGACTTTTCCTCCGCATCTGTACGTGTACAGTTTTGCACGTAACCCCACGAATTCTGTCATAATGTTACCACCACACTCGTCTTTGAACTTGCCAACCACTTTCTTGTCTGTGTCCGAGTAGCAGGGGTGTGTGGTAGGGGTAGGCGCTGTTGTCAAATTCGTTTTAAAATTTGTGACCGCTGGCCAAATCTTGGTAAAAGTCTGGCGTTCGAATATGTAACAGGTACCAGGGCCGTAGTCAGGATTTTATTTCGGGGGGTGTTCTTCACTGCTACCCCCAATTAAAGTGGGGGGTCCAGGGGTTCTCCCTCGGGAAAATTTGAATTTTAAAGTGCAAATTGGTGCTATTTAGAGTGGGTTTAAAAGCTAAATATTGAATATACAGCTGGCAGATATGGTAATATTTTTAAAGATAAATTTTCTAAAATTCTTGTAAGTATTTAGTGGTTGGGAGGGGGCACGGGCCCCGGTGTCCCCCTCAATCCCATTATACACAAAATGTGTCTACTGTACATCGCCGCCTCTCTCTTGTGTCCAGTAGCACTAAACTCATCGCTGTTGCGAATAAAAAATGTTTCATCACATTTTTCCCAGAATTGAAAAAAAAAATTCACTACAGGTCTGTTATTTCACAACAGTGTGCATAAATCGATTTTGTTGCGATAGTGATTGCAATCACGAGTTTCCCTTATGCTATATACAACTGTACGTGTAAGTAGTATAAAAATGCCGATTCGAGCGCGGCCCCCAGTTATCAGAAAACCAACGGTAAATTAAATGCTCAAGCCGTCAGAAAACCATCAGAAAAAATTACCGTTGTTTTTCTGATCCAAAACATCAAATGACGATTCAAGCGCAACCGCAAAAAGTGGCTCAAAAAGTTGCGTTTGGGACCAACAGCAAAAAAGTGACAAAAAATACGCTTAAAAAGTTGCGTTTGGTTAGATAGTAGTCATTAAAAAAAAGTTGTGTTAAACTTTGCGTTTAAGTGCATCTGCCAAAATACGCGTAAGAAGTTGCATTTGGGCGCAGTTGCAAAAAAAGAGTGGCTCAAAAAATTTGAGTACGTAAAAATAAAATGTTGTGTAAAATAAAGATGGATCAGTTGCTAAATGTATCAAACGGAACCAAACAATTTAAGAAACTTTCCGAACTTACAATTGGACAGTCCTATCCCATAAACCATGCTGAAATAAATTATAAACGGTATGGATACAAAGTGGTAATTACTTCTGGTAATTTTAAAGTAACCTTACCGGACAGATATATTCAGATTTTCAGTGAAAAAGTTTTAAATGATGTTAACCGTGGAGATATAAGTTTTGCATATGATGGAATGGTGGATTGTGGTGTTAATCAAATGCATTCTATTCGGTTTTTAAAGAGTAAATGATCGTCGTCGTATAATTAGACATCAGTTGATTTTTATTTGTGCTCATATCTCTATAAAGTTTTAATGATTATCCAATCATTAAAACACAATTATCACTCTGACATCGGCAATGTGCTACAACATAGTCTAATTAAGAATTTAGAAACACATATCCAAATTCGACATATTAAAGTAGCCGAAGCATTGAATTCTTTTTCTAAATCTTTCATTGCACTTTCTGTAGAAATAATATCCATCTTTATCACATGAAACTTTAATAGTTTAAAAACTATTGACGTTATTATATATAGAATATATATATAATATACAATCTCAAACATCATTATTGTTGCTGTAATTAGTATGAAATGTGCTGAAATTATAAATAACAAAATGTATACATTTCCTATACTGGTGGTACGATCTTCCCGAGAGAGAGAAGAGAGACAGAGATTACAAGAGAGAGCGACACGCTCTGCTTAGTTTATTGAATTTTCATTCTGGACGGAAAAAAAAACACCAGTCTACACACAGGAATTTGCGCGGTGATTCACAGTAGCAGCATCTTGTCGCCTGTGAGTAGCTTGACTTTTCTGTGGGGGTGAGCGGTGTCATTTGGTTCGAAGTGATGTAAATATCTTTTACTTTCGTGCCAATATTCACTATGGTGTCCATACATTTCTTTTCCGCATCTTTCCCCGTGTATATAATGGGCTCTTGTCTCAGCGTGGATGTTAGTGCTGCTGGAATTACACTATTGTCGACTTGCACGTAAATACAAAAACTATAGGCCTCGTGTTTCTGATAGTCATATGTGTAGGCATGGCTGGGGTCCGGTTCGCAGGTCTGAATCGGCTTGAGTATTGGCTCGAAATCCGCATATACGACCACCGGCAATTTATTCATGTGATGGTAATTCTTGAATTTAAAAAAGGGCGGACTACCATCCTTCCCTGGCTGTAGCATTTCTGCGCGTAGTGGAGCATTTTCTTTGCAGTATTGCTTGTGTTCTTCTAGACACTGCTGCCCTGTCAGCCCAGATACTCGTGGCAGGTTATGGTAGAATGTGAAGCAGCGCTTACATATGTGGATCTTGTGACTATGGGCTGTCAACGTCGAACTTACTAAACGTTCGAAATTCTTTATACAGCAATAATGAGCGTTCCCATCTTCGGAGGTGAGGGAAGGAGGTCGATGTGCTGATCCTTCTCTTCTTCGGCTACTCGTATGGGATAAATTTTCTGGTTCTCGCCTATACCATAAATGTTCGCAGACACTGACGCATACTTTCTCTCGAAAACTGCGATGTGCCGTAGTTGTGTAGGGAACTCGAGGCCTGAAAAGTCAAATTCGGTTTCGAGAGCTTTGTAGTGGTGGTCGATTTGCTGACAGTTTTTCTCTTCTACAAAACCTGCTAGAATGGCCCATTAATAGCACACGTGGTCGTTTGTGTTATGTGGGTTAAGCACAGCCTTCTTGATCTTGATAGATTCTGGCAATTCAATGTACGACGAGACTCGAAGGGGGTCCAGCTTGTTTATACGGAGCTGCAGGTGATTGACTGACGACAGTGTATGCGTCCTCCTCTTCACATATTTTTTCTAAGCTGTTTCCTACCGTCTTTTCAATATCGCTAGCCTCGAATACTGCTGCATTGTTTTGTTTTGAAAGCTCTCTTGTCGGTACCTTCGACGAACCGTTCTGGTTTCGTATAGTTACACTCAAGCCACACATTAAATTTAATTGGACCCTGCTGTCATACTTCGTCAGTGAACTGGTCAATGATATTTTTCTTCATGTGAGCCAAAATATTACAAATATCTTTTGACGAACCTCTTACGTTTTCAGCCACGCATGTCTTTAAATTACGTCGGAAAGCAGTTTCAGCTTTTACAAAAGCATTGGTATTAACATTCCCAGACCCAGCGACGATTCTTGGACGCGCCGGTCGCTGGTACGAAGGTGGATTAACATCTTGAAACCTTGGTTTTGCAAGATGCACACTCATATATTGTGGTGGAGGAGACTGTACACCAGTGATTTTCGTAGGTGAAGGCCCTACACCTTTGCAGGTTTTCACATGTCTCTGCAAGTTATCGCGCCTAGCAAATGACAATCCACAATCCGTGCACTTGTTTACCACTCGATTTGTATTCATTGCACAGCCATACTTCTCGTGCCTTCGTGCATCGTGGTTGAACACGAAAGTTTTATTGCAGAAGAGACATGAGTGACGCTGTAATGGTTCAGTAGATGGCACCGATGTAATTTAAGATGCCGACGAGGGTAACACGAACGTCGCCGATGGCGATATATGCAGCTCGTTTGGGACCGCTGATCGTACAGATAAATACGAAGTTAGGACGTCGCTTGCAGGCACACTATTAAATGCACACTTCATCTTGATATCTGCAGAAAAAAACTAACAGAATTAATACATCTGATTATCGAAAGGTATAAGGGATCTGTATCATACAAAATGGTATATACTTAGTTTTATTTATGAGCATGAATGATATTTCCCTACAGAATTTTATGTAATAGCTGGCCATAAAAAATTCTTACCAGTCAGAATGCTAAGAAGGTCAGGAGAGAGAAGATGATCCGTCACCTGTCGCATCAGACGAAGAACTGAGACGATGTGTGAATCAATCCATCTTATATACCCTCAGAGCCCGAGATGTCACGTGAGCAACAGCCAATCATGAACGAGCAATGTCACGTGACCGCCATGTGACACACTTAAAATTATATACAATGAATGAGCAATGACACATGAGCGCCATGTGACATACACTTGAAAAAGTTATACACATACATACTGGGATCAACGACAGCAAAAACCCATTCACCTGTAAGGTGTACTGTAGGGACAATCCTTGTGGTGTGTTGTGATTGTAATTTTATTGTTTGTTTTCAGACACTCAGAGAAAACGAAGATACGATACCTACACACGCACCTATAAACATATACGCACCTACACACACCCATAGCTCCATAGTTTCATAATAGCTCTGTAGATCCATAATCGCTCCAGAGCTCCATAATAGTTCCATAGCTCTATAATTGCTCCATAGTTCCATAATCGCTCCATAGATCCATAATCGCTCTGCAGTTCCATAGGTTCACATTTCCATAATATATTTTTAAAAAATACTAAAAAATACGTTTAAAAAGTATATAATTGAAGTCTTTAATAATATATAAGTTAAACCAACTTAATAAAAAATAAAATTAAAAATGATATAATAAAAAAATAAATACTTAAAAAATTATATAAGTTAAATCTAACTAATATATATGTAAGTTACACCAAAATAAAAAAATTAAAAATCATATTTTATATAAAAATTATTGATTTGTATATAAACTTAAGAAATTGTTGATATGTAAATGAAATACTTAAAAAAATGTATAAGAAATAAAAATTATTCCAAGTTATAATGTGCATGACTGAGTGTGGTGCCTTTGGTGATGATTGGTGAGAGATAAATGTAATCAAAGATAAAGAGTGAAAGACAAGGTGGAATGAAAGGGAGAAATGAAACAACAACAAAAATGGGATGACTCGGAGAATGGAATTATATAGAGAAAGAGAGAAATAAAAGACATAAAGAGATGGAATGAGAGACAAGAGAGTTCGAGATAAAGAGATGGAATTAAATAATGAAAGAGAGAAAGTGAGAAAGAGTGTAGCGTGAAAGAGAATATGGCATGAAAGAGAGAAACGAAACAACAAAAATGGGAGGACTCAGAGAATACCTATGGACCGATATATATAAAGAGAGAAGCGAAACAGAGGATTAGATGGAATGAAAGAGATATCGAGTGAAAGACAAGTTTGAATGAAAGAGAGAAACAAAACAACAAAAAATGGGAGGATTCGGAGAAAACCTATGGACTGATAGAGAAAGAGAGAAACGAAAGAGAGAAATAAAGGAGAGATAAGAGATAGAATGAGAGGATGAAAGAGGAATGAAAGAGAGAAAGAGAGAAACGAAAAGACACACAAGAGATGGAATGAAAGAGAAAGATATTGAAACAGCAGGCAAGAGAGAGAAACGAAAGAAAGTGTCTGGAAATGTAGTTGGGAGAACTTTTTGGTATACTCTATATACTATTTCGATACAATACAATAAAAATTAATTAAAACATTAATTTTAAAATCGAATAAAGATTTACGATTTGACATACCCTATGCCTATAAAACCAATATTGCTAGCAGAAACATACATATATACTTGAAGAAAATTACTGGACGTAACTGCCGAGCACCTTCGGGAACGTTCGACAAACCCGAGCTGAAGACTGCCGAGCTCGCCCCAGACGAGCCGAAGCCATCTAGCCGACTAGCCGCACAAGCTGCTGCGGCTTCCATTAAAAATACATTATTCCAGAATCGGCATAATCACACTACTGCGGCTTAAAGCGACGTCGGGATGTGCCGGACAAGTTGTCGGCCAATGGTAAAAGTCAAGCAAGCATTCAACATCTTGGAGTATAGTCTGCAGCCGCAAAATAACACGAATTTTTGCAGGTCCTTAGTGATAAGGTTTTGGGTATAATGCTCATATTTAGCTTTTTCGGTGTTTGCCAGACTGAAGTCCACGCTTTGTTGAATGGTAACTGTGAAAAATAAGATTTATTTCTGTACTTAATCTAATTACATGTGCAATAGGCTATTCTCAGTTCTTCTACTGTTATTTTCTGTAAATAAGTTGCATGCTGAGCCTGAAAATTTTCAAATTTTAGATTTGCCCCTTATGTGGGTTTAGTAATCCTGAGCACATTAAAGATTCTTTTTCGGTCAATCGCAGTCCTGGATAGTTCTTCCCAACGAACATTATCCCTGCGGAAAGAGAGGACACTTAATGTTATAAATTGGGCCCTGAAATATTCTCATTTGTCTCTGCCCAGTGGCGCTGCATTCTAACTATAGCGGACAGTGGAAACACAATCAAGCACTGTGAGCATGCGCAGTTTGTGTACTCTTCCGCCTTGACGTTAGCATTGTTTTGTTTACTTGAATGGAAAATAATAATACGGGCACGGCAATTTAGGGAAGTTACGAATACTTTAAAAAAATTAATAAATTGAACTAAACTCTAGTATATCACTTCATTATTCCAGCTGCTCTCTGGATGTTGCTTTGTGAGCTGCGAGGTAAAACATGTAACCTACAAAGTCGATGTAAAACGTGAAAGCTCTTATGGTGCATTTTTAAAGACATCCGAAAATTAATTCCGCAAAATATTTTGAATGTGCTTAAGTCTATAAATACACGCGGAATTTTTTTTACACTTAAGGTAGGCTATCAAGCAAAATGATTAAACGTAACAATACAAACCCACAACATCCCTTGCCACCATTTTAAATCATTCAATATAAACAAGGATAGGAGGATGTCGGGTAATGCGACAGTGCTGCTGCAATTTAGCTACAGAGATTGAACGAAACGGAAAAGAAGAACCCCCAAGTCCTATTAGAGTGTCGCCCGGCTGGTTCTTTCACACACACTAACCCATCAATTACAACCCAACTCGGAGACTTCTGTACCAGCCCTTGGCTAGTTATAGAAGAGACAGCAAATGGAGTTGGAGTGGAAATGACAGATGTGACCACGAATCTATCATATCACAGAATAACTATTTATCGTGTGGCGAAAGTGTGGCAGCACTAGTCAGATAGTTGTCTCAGACTACACATTATTTTTGGGCCCAGCTTTCCATGGGGCGTGGCCATGTTAATCAAAGACATCTCGGTCTTGCTCAATGCTCCTACTACTCAAATGTACCTACAGTTGCATGCGTAGCGTAAGTTCTATACTAATATCATTAAGATTTCCGGTCTTGGAATATTGGCATATTGAAGTTAGTGCATATGAAGACTTGCAAATGTCATCAGTACTTTAGTATTATTTGGACACCCAGATGCTGGCATTGTTTTCTCTCTTGCCATTGCTGTCTGGTTAGTTCCTGTATTAGGTAAGTAAAGACATGTTAAGATCTACCAGTTACTACCATTGCCTCAGAGTTGATTTAGACATCGGGGTGTTAAGTCTGTATTTTCCCTCTCTGTTTGCATACCCATCTCCAAGAAGGAACGGTCCCATGATAACAAGCTGTTGTCTACTTTACAGTTAGCACTTGGTATACTGCGATTGTCACAGTGTCGTTACTGCAGGCAAGGATTCAGCTTAAGCTTAACTTTAAAGTATCATAAAAGAAGTGCCATGAATCCAACGTACTGCATGGCGTAATGGGATAATTGTCAGTTCTATAGTATTCGTGAGGTGATAATATGAAGTTTTATTCAAGGAAATGTAAAGTTAATATCCTCTTATATGGAATGGAAAGTGTCGTCTCCATCAGTCCTCTTGTAACCCTGCATGGAATATTCCTTCTTCCATGTACCATATTAGTATGATGAACTTGTAATTCGATTGTTAATGGTTTTTGACTAGACTGAGGGTGGTTTAGAATATAATTATGAAATGTTGATTATAGAAAGCATAATATCTGTGACATATTATCTATGTGTGTGTGCGTTCGTGCATGTGTAATGTGCAGTCGAAACCAGTTAAGCGACTTAGCTAATAGGCACGTAAAAACAGTTCCAGTTAATTTAATATTTTACATGAGTATGTTTTAGTTACCATCTTAGAAAAGTGGGAGATTAACAGAAAATGCAAAACCTCATAATCAATAATATTTCAAATAGGATATCCTCGCAAACTCTGTTCAGGTTGTAAATTTTGAATGCATCAACTACCAATATCTTCAGATGGAAGACAAGTTAATTTTCAGCAGTTTGGATTTCTAATGCCACTAAGACAAATTTAATTGTTTGGGAAGTACGATTTTGTTGTATCATTCTGTTTTTACTCACAAAATGGGAACACTACGTACATATGTTAGAGAGAAAAAACGAGAAAAATAAACCGATCTGTTTCTCCGCTTCACATTGGTGGTTACTCCATATAAATGAGTCTAAAGCTGCACAGCTCCACATTAGTGTTACATCAACGATTTTCCGAAACCACTTGTACTCAGCTAAAGATACTAAAGTCTAACAAGAAAAAAATGGAAAGTCTCTATTATTACAATTCAGAAACCGTCATCAAATCGTAACAAATTATGATATAGAGATAATACTGGCAAAATTGGTTTACGCATGCTTAATATCAAGAATTCTTACACATGCATCAGGAACATATACTATGTGGTTTTTATATAATACTGTAATAACAGAAATAATCATTTCAGTGCTGCCCGTAACTCGCAATGAATCTATTGTGGAGTTTAAGTTCACATAAAATATCATTGCAATCGGCAGCGTGACAAAGGATAATTTTTGAAGTTTTCAAATTAAGTTGCCCATATTTCCAACTAAACATGCACACATTCCGTCTACAAATTATATTTACTGTGTATAAGTTCTACAGCAGAGGGTAACAATTAATACTGTAAATGTAAGTATATATTTTTTGCATGAAATAACACTGTAGTTTTCTTTCTAACTGGTTCAAAGAACTAGTGCCATTCTTTTACAGTCTGTCGCTTGATGAAAGTATCATATAGCACTTGGGATTCGATAAGCATATTTTAGTTCTTCTCACTGTTGCCTTTCCCTGTTGACCAATGACTGTTTTTTACCAACACACAGTGTTGTTCACAACGCTATCAGTAAAACCATGTGTGCAACGAACCTTGGTTTTTTTCAAGTGTGTGGGGGTTTGACCAAATCCGATTATTGTTCACTTTGCTTGAGATTAGTCTACAGGATGCACGTCATCTTGATTGACAAACTAGTAAGTTACTGCAGATGTGCATCTGCTGCTGTTTATGATTCCTCATCAAATTACGCAGGACTCGCATGTCCATTTTTTTCATCTGCCCTATTTGCTAAAGATGGTCAAAATGGTCGAACTGGGAATGTTAAAATGTAGAGCAAATTCCCTGATGGTGGAGTATGTACTTGCCTCCACGCATACCTTTAAAAATCGTTATACATACGTAACCTGCATCCTGTATTTTCCTCATCTTGCAGACTGGTAACTGACACAAACATTTCCAGCCCAGTGATGCACAGTCTGTTCGAAAGTTGGATCTACATCCCATGCGCTCAACACGTTGTGATTAATTGCCTCAGTTTGAACTCATGTAACTAAATTGCCCATTAATCAGATACACAGATAACAGATAACAGATAACTGTAACGAATCCATCAGCCCCGTAAAATAGAAGTCTGGGACAGTTCAGTATCGACCGTGTGCATTTCGACCATTAATTTTCGAGCAACCTGTTAGTTTTTCCACTGTTGTGGCGGTTCGCAAGGTGACACAACTGATTAATTAATCACCTTTCTATTCCCTTGCATTGTTATATGCAGTGCATTATGCTGATTTTGAACGTCGGTGTTCTATGCCAATTAAAGTCTACATAATATAGTTTCCTAATATACTTTATGTCGGGTGTGGAATTTCGCCTTACCTGCCAGTTAATGAATAAAGAGTAGGGATACTCTACCTGTCATGTGCGAATCGGAAAACTTCCGACGAACCACAGCCCTTGGAGTTTTATGGAGTGGACAGAGGGCTCAGCCTATCAGAAGGGATCAAAAATTTTGAGTGGGAGATACTTAACCAAGAAGCTAGATCTGATAGGGAAACAATTGGGCAGAAAGTGGGACTTGCAGATGTCCCATAAATAATTTTTTGCTCTACCTGGTTCGTGTGTCTCTTACTGGTTTGATTCTTGTAAGATTGACATTAACCGTTTTTGATTTTTAATTCCCGAAATTCCTAGTATAAGTTGTAACCAACTCTGTGAACGGTTTATTGAATTGTTTGCATTTTAATGCCAGCTCTGTGGTCACTAGCCGGAAGTCCCAAAAAATTATAAAAACTGTTAATAATTTTAAAAATTTTATTTAAAAAATGGAATAAAAATGTATAAAAATTAAAATTTCGAATGTTTTGGTTAAGAAGGGACGGCAGACTGAAATCGACCAGGCTCCATAATATGAAGTCCCCCAGCCGCCATATTAAATCCAAGTGACTTTGAACTTGACTTTCAACCTTGACCTTGGATAACCTTGGCCTCAAAACATTCCAAAATAGACCAAATAAATTGAAACAATTGAAAAAAAGTTTAAAAATCTATGAAAAAAATGCATCAATGACTCCGAGCACCATGTTTGATACCAACGACTATGATCTTGAAAAAAAAAACACTCGAAAAAAAATGGTAAAAATCGAACAAATTAATAAACGCCGTCTAGCATATGGTGTTACTGACTACGAACCCAATGGTGGATATTGGTGATCTTGACCATGACCAAGGTGACCTTTGACCTTGAACCCAAAAATCAATCAAAATCCTAAAAAGTTTATAATAATTTATAAACAATTAATACAAAATATTATTAGAAATGTTTTAAAAAATTATTTTTATAAAATTACATTTTCAGAGCTCCCCCACAGCACCATGTCCAATAGATGACACCCCTTCCAATCAATCACATTGTATTAACATTCCCCTCCCCTACTCACTCTCCTTTGCTCATTCTGACGAATGTACTCCACTCACCATATTGTTTTTTCGGTTGTCATTTGTTTGCATTTTCAACACCTATGTGGCACTGATGACTCCTACCAACATGTAAGATTTGGATGACCTTCACCTTGACCTCACATCTGTGACCTTGACGTCGTGCCCATGCCATCGAATTGCCTTGCACTCAAAAATAAATTCTAACAACCTTTATAAAATCCAAAAAATAAATAAACAAATTAATGAAAGACTTGATTTTTCATCAATCTTTCGATCAATCTCTCTATCTTTCCATCAATAAGCGCCGTGATCAGCACCACAATTAGCACCGCAATCTTTAAATCTTCCCATCAATCTTTTTCAATCTTTCCATCAATCAGCACCGAAATCAGCACCGCAATCAGCACGCACACACTGCAATCAGCACCGCACACACTGCAATCAGCACCACAATCTTTCAATATTCCCATCAATCTTTCGCAATTTTTCCATCAATCTTTAGCAATATTTCACAATATTTTTAATCAATCTTTCACAATATTTCGATAAATTCTTCGATCATTCTTTCGGTTTGTCCCCCACCCATATGTATTGAAATTATATTCGTTCGCTAATTGTCTCCAAATTTGTACATGTCGACAGAATAAGTTTTTGTATGCAATCAACTATCAATGGAATTTTATACTAAACTATTTGTTATTCTATATGCATATCTCTCCGGTAATAGTCGATTACTCACAGCACCACTTTATAAAGTTGTAAGGGATAAAAGGATACGACACAAAAATAATGAAATTACAATTAATTTGTAGTAATAATTTACAATTATTTTGTTATTACAATTTCAGAAGAAAACAGTACATCACATCATGCAATATATCCCCGTTCCTTCAATTTACTAATAATTGAAGATATCTCAACAATGCGCGAGAAATACACACATTTTTTAAGGTCAATCAAATATCTGAGTCCATCAACAAGTTCATTCGGGTCTTCGGGAAATAGGTAGTCAGTATTCTCGGCGTCTTATGCTTTCTTCGTGTTGCCCATTGCAGCAGCTTTGTTGAAGAGGTGTGTCCGTGCATCGAGAAAATAGCCATCATCGTCTTCAACATCTTCACTGTCTTCGTGTTCATTTTCATCTATGCGGTTTAATGATCATCTTCACTTCCTGGTTCATCCTCAGTATTAAATTTGCTTTTATTTGTAGCAGGAGTTGTATGCTCATCATTATTTAGGGCCAACGACCGTTTATTTTGAAGTTTAACTGTTAACTGGCCCAAGCTGTATTCGGTTCGCAACGTAAAATGTAGGTGTTGCCCGTTATTGTAAAAGCGAAGGGTTAACATCAGCTGGGTGCCACATCACCACCTTTTCCTTCACAAATAAATTTTTTTATAATTTTTTTTTTTTGTAGTTTCTATGAATTCACTGGTGTACGAATTTTATAAATGTACAGAAACATTGTAATTGTTCTGATTGCCGTTCTTTTTCCACGCTTTATTTTCTAATTCATCCACAAAGAAAAATAACTAAATTACGGTAAGAAAATTGCTTCTAAATATAGTATTTTGCATTATTATAAAATATACGCAGTCTTCTCACGAATAAAAGTTAAATTTTATTTTTGAAGCCATTCTGACAGTTCCTGTCGAATTTTTTAATAAGTTCTGCGTGTTGTGTATCGACGTAGTGCTGGTTGGAGCGATGTAAGGAAACAACATCGCCACTTCTGGCAACAGCCGTGGGCGATGTCTCGCACTAGGTCAGACCGACCACGTGCCAGCGAAAACGACCAGCATATAAGACGACTCATCGGCCACCTTCGCCGCTTCTCTACCAGCAAGACTTATGCCCGGTTGCACCATCGTGGTTCGAAACTCGATCCGAGATCGGATCTAAGATCGACACATAACACTGTTGCGCCATTCGAGTTCAGAACTAGACTGGAGATCGAGATGAAGTTCATTTCGAACCGCCGAAATTGGCGGTTCCAAAACTCGATCCGAGATCAGCAGCCATCGCCGGCAAATGTATTTTGAAAATACGCCAAAAGATAAAACTACGGCCGATTGTATTCTTGGGAACTTAAAACATTACACGCACTTAACAACAATAATTCACTTAAAACAGATCAAACATCGCACATCTAGTTCTATCTATAGTGAAAAATACGCGTACTTCCATAACGTCATATATTACGAACCAATAGCAAAATGTGTCTTATACTTAATCTCGATCTCTCACTTTGGAACCAACATCGAAGAATCGGAGATCCAGAATCATGAAATTTAGTTGGTGCAGCACTTTTACATTGGAACCAAGATCAAACTAGATCCTGGTTCGGAACTAGGATAATTTGGTCTTGGATCGGAGAAGATGTTGGTGCAACCGGTCATTAGCCTACTTCATGCCAACAGCTCCTGACACAAACGTCAATGTAACACAAATGCCCAGTTTACCATCGGAAATGTCTTGTCGTTTAATCCGCTCAAATATAACATTCCCCTCCACTCTGTGTTTACTCTTATCTCTTCATAAATAATTTTCAAGGTTTGATGTAAAAAAATTAACTCTTTGGTACAGAATGCATGTCTAAATAGCATAGACAGAGACAGAGATCTGCAACAGCGCACGTCCGAAGTAATTTTTCAATTAATCATTGACCCCCATTGCAAGTACAATTCAAATAATATATAATTCTCTAAATCCGGCATGCACTGAATTCTATTAGTATTTTCTCACTCAAAGGAAAAATAAGCAGTTAAGTAGGCTATTTTGAGTATGATCACTGACGTGATAATACTACCGGAAACTTATCGTGGATTTCAAAATAATCGTTGTGGTATGTCCTGTATCCTAATGTGTTTGGTTTTTAAATGGCTGACTTGAAAAATAATCATGAACGAACATATATAAATTCAAAATTAAGGGGACCCATCCACTTTAATTTCAAGTTATTGTAGTATTTAAAATTAAAGATTAATCTTTTTTTGTTTTACATAACTTTGAAGAGAGCATAATTCAGGAAGGAAATGAGGTACAGTGGATGGACTAGCTAATCATAACTGTCGGACTCAGCACTACAATTCTCGTGCGCAAACAAATGTATTCAGCAGGAAAAAAAAAAACAAGCATTTTGGCTCTCACTTTACGGGCTGAGCGAAAGAGAGAAAAGGGAGTATGAGAGAAATATCTGATTGCTTTTTTTTTTTTTTTTTTTTTTTTTCAACAAGTGGCTATAATTACAAAAAAAAATGTAATTTCTAGTTTTAGTATAAAATTTAATTGTGTTAATGGTTTCAGAAAAACTAAGTATATGTGTTAGTATTTCACCGGCATTCATTCATATGCCTCTGCGTTTTATTGTATCCAGTAGGTGCCATAGTACCAAACCAACGTAAGGTTAGATTCAGAAACGACAGGTATTGATGGCTACCAATTATTCGACCCCGGAACTTGGCGTATAAAGGTATCGCCATAAGAACCTTCTTCGTGTTTGTAAAATGTTATGTTTGTTCCCAGTTAGACAGATGATCCTTTTGATTACGCTGTTTTAGTCTGTTGGATATTTATGTGTAGTTTTTATTCTGCAAACTTGTAATGCGCAAGTTTAGTCGCTACGGGAATCGAATCCTTGATGTTATGGTTTCCAACGTAATGATTCGTGTTGTTGCTACTTCACCGGGATCCCACGTTTCTCAGTGAAAGTTTTCAGCATCTTTAAAAGTCGCTGCGATATTTAACAGCATTTTTGCAAACTTGCTTTCAAATTTTATATTTATTAAATGCAATAGAAGTATTACGTGCTACATTAAAAAAAGAGATATGATGTATTTTTAATTTTAAATTAATGTAGTTGACAGTAAAGGCAATATGACGTACGAGCTGAGACAACCATCAGTGCGTTTCCAAGAATGGAATTATTTAGGGTGAAGCAGTATCAGTTCACTGGCGACAGCTATAATAGTTTCTATGGCAGATTTATTGGAGCTGTGTTGAAATACGTATGAGTGTAAAGCCGGATTCACATGTACGCCGATCACGCCGAACAAACAGAGCGGAAGACTAGAACAGCCAATCAGAAGCCGTCCGCGGTTTCCGCGCGAGTCGCGCAGAAAAGTTGAGCTCACGCCTATATTTTCTGCTCGCGGAAAGAGCAGACTTCGCCGATATTTCTCAGAAGTCAACTGGTTCACATATTTTATACTACTAATGTCTTGTATAATAGAAGTGCATAGATGTAAATATATAGAATAGTTCAATGTACGTATTTATAATGAGATACGTGAATGTAAACGTTAGTTTTATTCAACATTTGTATTAACTAAACGTAGTTTGAAAATGAACCGAAAGGTAGCGCTAAAGTTAAACTAGAGTAGAAAGACGACAGCAGCTAGCGTGTAATATGCAATTTGTTTTAGAATCTTGGCGTCACAAACCACGAATTCAACAGCAAAATGGCTACCCAGAAAATTTGCTTAAATGTGAACAACCATTGGTTCCGCCTTCTCTGTCTGTTTGGCGTTATCGGCGTACATGTGAATCCGGCTTTACTTCTCCCAACACAGCTGTCAAAGACTCGCTGAAACTGATAAGGTGCCATGTCCAAAAGATTTATATTTACTGTGGTGACTGGGTCCTTAGCCTTGGCTTCTGAGGTTATCAGACGCCGTAGACGTCCAACATGCCTTCTCGAGGAAGTTGGAAACAGGTCACAAGTGCAAGATGATAACGATTTTTTTTATCGTCCTCCCCTATTCCACTCTCTCTTTTTCCAACATAATTTAATTTTCAGTCATCTTACATTAAATTTGTATGTTTTTGCATCATAAATGCCACCATTTTACAGGTTTTTTTTTTTTTTTTTGGCTAAATTCTGGCGTACGAAGATTCCTAAGAAATCGCAAATATTACTCAGAAACTTTCATAGCACACGGTCCTGCCAAGCACTTCAGTCACACCGTCCTATTTCTGTCCGGATGCGTTTATTTTATACAATTGTAGCTGACAATAATTCAGCCGTCAGTAAATGTTAGGGGAGCACTGGAAATCATAAACGATAAAACATTGCCGGTAATGCGATACTTAATGACACATCGGAAACTTCTCTAACTTCTCAAACAATCCTATTTATCTTAGCGGTGTTTGGAATCCAAACTGCTGAAAATGAACTTGCCTTCCAGCTGAAGATAATGGTAGTTGAAGCATAAAAAATTTACAACCTGAACGGAATTCGCGAGGATATATCATTTGAACTAGTGGTGACGAGGTTTTGCAATTCCTGTTAACCTCCTAATTTTATAAGATGGTGGCTAAGACACAATCACGTCACGTACGATATAACATTTAATGGGACTGTTTTCACATGCCTATTCGCTAATTTGCTTTACTGGTTTAGCCTTCATGTTACACACATATGTAGAAATTTGTTCCACAGATACTGGAATGACTACTCTCGGTATAGACAAAACCATTATTATTAGAATTACCACTTTATACTTGCAAAACAGGAACACGTGAAAGAAAGTGAAAAAATAAAAATAAACGAATACATTCCCCCAACGATTTTCCGAAACCACCTTGAACTCGGCTAAATGTACCTACGTTCGACCAGAGCAAAATGGGTCAAGTTCTGTGCTCCCCGGGCGTTTTAAAATAAGCACACATAAGCAGTCAAAACTTGTGGTCCGGTGATAAACGTTTGTGCTGTGTACGTGCTACTGCGAATGTAGCCTAGAACATTAGGTTAGAAACGAAAAATAGTCTTCGGGAAGCGATGTGATTTCCTAAATGCTCTCCGTAAGCAGACTCGTTGATCAGTTTTCTCGTTTTATTTATTTACGTACTAGTGACCCGCCCCGGCCTCGCTCGGGTGCGATTTACAAATATGGCGTTGTTTAGGTTTACAGTAAGTATATACTCTAAATGCTTAAGGTAACTAACATAGGATTAATACTGTGTTGTTCAAAAAGTCTTCGTAAGTAAACCCCTATTTCTATACAGACAAAAATGGTTACTGTGGTACATCCGTAAAAGATAAACATGTGCCATCGTGGACACTTCTGTAGACCTTCATAAGATCTACAATTTTGTAGCACATTAATTTGGTGTATCCCCTACGGTTTAGTCAGCGTAAGTCATGTAAGCGCCCGAAAAGCAGCGTTTTCCGACTTGATTAGGAAACGTCAACATTTCTTTACTATCCTTACATTAAATATTAATGTATTATATAAGTAAACCTTCCTCAAGAAATTCTCTAAATGATGGTGAAAACCGCATCTAAATCTAAGTAGTTAGAAGCCTTATCCGAATACACAGACACACGCGGCCGGTCGACTTTGTTTTATACAGTGTATAGATTTTATTGAAGCTGTGCTCTCCATCTGGAAGCCTAGGTCATAGTTGCGTACGCACGACTATAGTCGCTACCTTCACATCTCCCCCGCATTCCTGAGTCTGCGGGGGTGTTTGTTGCTGCACTGGTACAAGAGCGTCAGTGATCAGTGGTTTGTAGTGCTGGGAGCGGACTCTAAGAGATCTGCTGCCTTGATATGATTTCCACTGGACGTATAGTGACATGCAAACAAATTTGTTAGCACTTTGGTAATCAACCTTAGAAAAATATTACTACCCCTGCCTGCATATATTTTAATTGGCCCACCGAGTGACATGCGCCCAGTAAAGTTGGTAACAATGGAGGGATTTTAGTTCCATATCTTAACGTCGAATAAAAGATGTTAGGAAACAATTTGTGATAACTTAAATTATGTCTTTCGCTTTTTTTTTTAATGCGTCTAATTGTAAAAATGAGCAGATTTGTAAAATATTTTCTTATTTAATAACTTCACAATTTCACTTGAATGACGCATGAATAAAGTGATGAGACCCATGACAATGTTAATTTAAATAAGGCGGAAGAATACACAGCGTGCATACAAATTGATCTTAAGCAGGGTTTTCAAAAGTACTCATTTTACCGTGAAAAGCCTTTACCTGTTAGAATTAAATTTATCTTGTCATTTTCAGCATTGCACCCACTGGCTTCTTAATGCAGTTTATTTTGAGAATTTTACACACAGCTGTGGCTCGCCTCCAACCCCTGGCATTTCGTTACATTGTAAATTACTTATTACTGGACCTGTAGTGTTGTTTTTAAAAGTACGTGGTTGAATAGAAACGATAATTATTCGACAAAAGCATAACTCATACACTGATGTTCGTCATGCACTATATATATATATATATATATATATATATATATATAACAACACTGTAAAATATTTTGCTCTCATTTACTTATTTAAATAGTCGCGGTGGCTGATCGATTAGCCTGCTCACCTCCTACCTCGTATCTGGGAATCGTGCCGGACGATGTCGCTGGTCGGCGGGATTTCTCGAGGATGTCCCGTCCCCCCACCACATTCCGGCGCCGTTCCATACTCACTCCAATCACCCTAATCGGCTCTCAACACCTCGCTGTTAAGAGCCGCTCAAATCTCTTTACTTCACTTTATTTCACTTATTTAAATGTTTTCAAAGTTCAGTTAATACGCCTGTTAAAAAAAGATTAACGATCTCTGAAAACCCCTTTTGAAAAAAAAAAATAAGCAAGATGAAACGGTCATTTTAATAATTACTCTGGTTGTAATAAAAATAGTAAATAATGTTTACAAATATTTTAATAACTGATTTTATGCGCATTCGTTTCAGCTATGAAAGTTATAATTTAATAATTGAAATAATGGTACATAAAGTAAACTATTGAAACTATTTTTATCATTAGTAACAATATTTTCTTACGTACAACCATATTAATTATTATGTTTTTCCTATTTAATGAGGGTTTTCTCGCAAAATGTGCTTACTAAAGCATCCGGAACGGAAATATTCTTAATTCTTCGACGATTGCGCTTTCATTTGCAACATTAATCGTACTTTTCTGAACATTTTGGTAGTGTGTATTTACTTTTAATGAGTGCATTTCTCCAGTGGAAACCACTCTACTTGTATATCTTAATTGCACAGTCGCACTTCACAGTTTGATTTCCCAGATTTTGAAGATTATTTGTATCTGACAAAAACTTGAGATTTTACAAATAATTTCGGATATTAGTGTACAAGTATATGAAGATAGCTTGAACGTTATCCATACATTGCCGTACATCTAAGAGCTCTACGTTGTTTGCATACACGCAGCAGCTGTAAATCACTACTTCTCAAGGCTGACAGCTTGTCGAGTCAGAAGGAAATGGGACGCCCACGAGTCTTACTACGCAGTTCAGTTGGGAAAGGTGTGCGCTACCCAGCAGAAATGTGCATTTCCCGCTAAGAAATCGACAATGTAAAAATGCATTTTTAAATGGTTCCATTAAAGTTATGATTTGTATAAAACGTGTATCAAAAACATACCAACAAATGTTGATAGGTTATTCCTAAGCTGGAAATAGAATGTTGGAGAAAGGCTACCTATGCTCCAGGTCAAATATCAAGAGCGGTAGACTCTTCCAAAGTGTGAGAAAAAGTCATCGTTTACTATCGTATTTAGGAAACTGTTTGCGGGACAGAAACAAAGTATTGGTTATTAATTATTTAAACCATAATCATCACAAAAGTGAATGTCGCGCACAAGTAACCCGTCCCGTCATTTTGCAAGGGAGTGTTGCCACCCTTATTACTGCTATATATATATATATATATATATAGTACAGGAACAGTTTTCTATTTATGACTATAGATTATGAAATGCCGGTAAAATGTACAACATAAACGTCTTTTTGCAAAAATTGTCTAACCCTCGCCCTTTCGCAGTAAAAAGTATGTACAGTACATGTTTGATTTCCCAGAGAAGTGTAACCGCCTACTAGGGAGGCAACCAGTGCTAATTGTATCCGCCATGTTTGTCTGAAAAAGTTGGATGGCTTCAGTTTCCATACAAAATTTGAACATTGGACCGGTTTCAAAAATTTATTTGATGTTTGACAGTCTCAGCCAATCAGAATCGTGCAAGACGAAAGTGGACTCAAATTACTTTAAAATAACGAACAATTGCTGGAAACGAAGCAGGTTATGAAGATTATTTAATTATGAAGAAGCTGTCTGGGCATGAATGCTATTTTAAGTGAATATTGCTCATAATGTTACGATCTCAGAGGCATTAAATGTAATTGTGCAGGAAATATCTCTAATAAATAAAATTTGAATTTGGTAAAGAAGCTAAAATAAATTACAACACTCCTTACATTTCTTGCTGCATGGAAAAACAAGAGAAATATCTCGCTATGAAAATAATTTTAAATTAATAATTCAAATTAGATTCTCCCAGCAAAAAAATTTTGACAGTTTACCACATTTTCAAACACATTCAACATTATTTGACAAAACTTATTGAAAGGAAAAGTTTTATGGCCGTATTTTATCTTCAAATTTTAGTGTCAAATAAAGTTGGAAGCAAAAATTTGACAGTGTGACAGGGGCTTAAGAGGCGCGAATTGTGCGTTATGGTTTTCCCCCCACTCTCATTATAAGTACTGTAGTGCCCCTCCCTAACAGAATATAGGATTGTAGAATAAGAATCCACACTTCACCTCACGTTGCATGCATTCTGCTACACGTCGACACGGCGAAGTATGCGAACTCAGAAATGACATACATGGTTATGCTTCACGGTTAAGTTAAAGGTAATGCACGCGCTGCTGTACGATTGTACCATGAGAGTTTTCCATCGCGGCGGCAACCTTATCACGAGACCTAAGCAACTGTCACTCAGAGACTGCGTTAGTACAGATTTCCACCCGCCATCTCAATCTTATGGAATTTTTGCCATACTCTGAAAATACAGTTTTGGACAAAGGTTGGGGCATAAATCATGGTAACTATGTTGTAGTGTGAGAATACCGGCGCGTGTGGATAGTGTGAAATAGACACATGACAGGACAAGATGGGCAATAAAGAACACGCCAACAGTTGTACACGTCCGCGCTGAAACGCTCTTATCCACCTCGCGACTGTCTGGTACGGCAGGGCATTATTTCCAACAGCTTCTACCAATTCCCTGTGACATTCTCTGGCAGTTATCCCACGGAGAACTGCTATTTTGAAGTACGAGCGCTGCTGAAAGTGGGTTAAATCCATCTGACACGGCAGTCACCGGACAACGTATTTCACATTGCTCTCTGCGCTCATACAGGCCAACCCTGCGCCATTTGACATTGTCAACGCGCACTAGAACCGCCTGTCTTCCCCGCGACACATACAATTACGTGCACCAATAACAGTTCGTCACAAAATGTAATAGTTGCCATGACTTATGCCCCAACCCCCGTATCATGTCATTTTTTTTGGAACGGCAGAGCACAGAGCATTGCCTAGTGCATTGTCTGAAGTCAGTATGTCTTGATTACTGTTGATATCGTCGTATTTTTAATCGTTCGCAAGAAATAATTTCGCGATTCGCCTCGACAGTTGCCAGCTAAAAATGAATAAATATAGCGAAGTTGTGAGAGTTTAATAAAGTTTGGGAAGCTGTTATTTAGGATATGCCGCGCGGGAAATTTCAATACACCTTCTGATATAGAAGCTTTATCGAAAAATCGATAAATCGAATGTGGGCGGGAGGGAATCCGCCTTAAACAGGCGCGTCTAAGGCACGAGTTGGGTCTGGTCACCCGAGGAATGTCCGTACGCCAAATGTGGAAGAAGTACTAATTGTTGTGGAGGAAAACCTGTCAACAAGCATCCGCACCATTGCGCACAGAATGAGCGTGTCCCATTTGGCTGTATGGTGTCTTATGCACGAGCAGCTGCTGCGTGCCTACCACGTGTGAAAAGTAAAGGCATTGCGATCAGCAGATCTCGCTCCTCGGCGTGATTTTTCGCAGTGGTTTCTGCAACACTGCACAGCAGTTCCTCGTAGTGCTTCCATTGTGTTGTTCACTGATGAAGCGACATTCACGAAATACGGTTATTTTAACAGCAGGAACAGTCACATGTGAGGAGACCAATCTTCGTGCAACCGCCATCACAGCCGACCAGCACAGATTTTCTGCGAACATCTTGACGGGAATTGTGGGTGACCATCTCACCGAGCCGTACTTGATTCCGCAGCGATTGAGTGATTACATGTACTGCCAATTCCCGCAATTTACATTGCCAGATGTCCTGTAGGATGTGCCGCTCGTAGTCTGGCAACGTATGTGGCTTCAATACGACGGTGGCCCTATTTCACAAGAGCTGTATGTGATCACTTCAACGTGGAATTTCCAAATCGATGGATTGGAAGAGGTGGGCCTGTTGGGTGGCCAACGCGCTCTCATGACCTCAATCCGTTAGACTTTTTCCTGTGGGGGTTCATCAAGGCTCTGGTGTACGACACACCCATTGACTCGGAGGGAGATCTGTTAGCCAGGGTTATGGCTGCCTGTGACAAGGTTCAAGATACACCCGATTAATTGTTGCAATGAGTTTGGCACCTGCTATTTTGAACACTTATTATAAAGTTGCTTATTATGGTATAGGCTGTTAACGGTAAAATGAGCCCTTTTGAAATCCCTGCTTAAGATCTACTTGTATGCACGTTGTGTATTCTTCTGCCTTATGTAAAATTAGCATTGCCACGGGCCTCATCACTTTATTCATGCATCAGCCAAGTAAAACTGTGAAATTTTTAGGAACTTATACATCATACAAATCTTCTCATTTTCACACCACGATGCATTAAAAAAACAGAAAGCGAAAAAAAAAAAAATTTAAGTTATCACAAATGGTTACCTAACACTTTTTATTCGACATTAAGATGTGGACCTACTTTCCTTCCATCGTTACCAACTTTACTGGGCGCATGCCACTCAGTGCGCTCATTAAATATATGCAGATAGGGGCAGCGACTTTTATCTAAGGTTCATTTCAAAAGTGCTCACTTTATCGTGAACAACCGTTACATTTCACTAGAAATGCAAGAACTTCAATACCTTTTCTGGTTTCATTACTCCTAACAGTGCGAAAAGCGCACCCAACTGTTATTTGTGCAACTCACTAACGTACGTCCACACTCACAGTTGCGGGAATCTCATTCCAGTACGGCGCGTTCCGCAGACAGCCAGCACTGGTTACCTACCTGGCAGGCAGTAACACTTCTCTGTCACATCAAACATGTCATTGTTGCTTGAAAAGGACGAGAGTTTTTTGTGTTGCTAATTTTGCCGGTATTTCATAATATCTAGTAAAAATAGACTACTGTTCCTGTAACATTCTTGCAGTAATAAGCATGGCAACACTCCTTTTCAACTTGATTTGGATGGATTACATGTGCACGACATTCACTTTATTAATGATTACGGTTTAAATAATTAGTAACCATTACTTCGTTTCTGTCTCGCGAGCAGTTTCCAAAATATGACAATAAATGATAAATTTTCTCAAACTTTGGAAGCATCTACCGCTCTTGCTTTCTGACCTGGACCATGGGTTGCCTATCCCATTCTTTCTATTTCCTCCTCAGGAATAACCCATCCAAATTTGTCGGTATGTTTACACGTTGCATATACCTATGTGTTTAGTCTATTCGCGTTTTCTTCACACTTTTTGCATCAAACCTTTGAAAAATCACCCCATGCATCACGTGTTTAGTTATTTCCTAAATATGCAATGTATCACAAGCGTTTTATACCTCTTTTAACATAACAATATCTCATTTTTCATGAAATTGAAATTTTTTGTATATTTTATTTATAAAATATAAAATTCTATTTATAATAAATATGAATAAAAGCAGTGATAAAATCTGTGTGTTGGTACCACCTAGTAAGATATAGTTCTTATGCAAAATATTATTACAACTGAGTGCGCACGAATTCGCTGCGATGTCCTTTAGTGTAATTTTCTACACTTAGTTTAGATTAGTTTGCATGAGGCGGAGGAATATCTTGGAAGTAGAACTTTAGCAGGGCTACAGAAAAGTCTTAAATAACCGTGAATCTATTATATACGAGTATTTGCAAGTACACGAATGTTTCGGTTTTTTGCGACATATTCAAGAGTGAATTATATGTATAAGGAAGCGCTAAAATCCGGTAAAAGTTAATTATCTACAATTAGCCACACTTTAAACTCTGATGAGTGCATAACATTGCTTTGAATACATCAGCAAAATTTCAAAAAGTCAGAAAATATTGTCTTGGCATTAACAAAACTGTGCTACATCTCACTTGACTGACGGAAGCTTTAACTCTTTACATTGTGATGTAAAAGTTGAAAAACTATATGTCTTTTCGCACTGCCACAGCTAGCCATGTTTTTCCCCTGCCGTTGTCTGTGCTCACAAAACTATTGTTTCTCTTAGTACATATTATGCACACATTTTGTTCAGCTTTGTGGTCATTAGTATCACATTTTAAAAGCCGAGATAATTTCACTGGAGCCATCTCATCCAGTCGTCATCAAACCATAGCAAGGGGGGTGAGAAGGCGGCAAGCGGATCGCTTTCTTACTTACAAAATCTTAAATTCTCAGAATCGTATAAACGTAACAGAACTTGTCACAACATGCCCGAATATAGGATAAAAAACACAAAATTTAATGTGAAATAGCTTCCATCTTTCATGACGTCATTTATAGAAAATGTACCAGGTCTCCAATTTAAAAAAAAAATCCTTATGACGACCTCTAAGCATTCCATCAAAAAAATTCTCAATACTTAAACTTTCCTAAAGGCTGTTCACGGTAAAATATGCACTTTCGAAAGTCCTGCTTACGATCTACTTGTTTGCACGTTGTGTATTATTCCGCCTTATATTAAATTAACATTGATATGGAGCTTATCACTTTACTCATACGTCGGCCAAGTAAAACATGTGAAATTAGTATGAAAGTAAATATTTTACAAATCTTCTAATTTTTACACTTGGATGCTTTAAAAAAAAAAACAGAAAGATAAATAAATAATTTAAGTTATCGCAAATGGTTAAATAACGCTTTTTATTCGACGTTTATTTATGGAACTACTTTCCATCCATCGTTACCAACTTTACTGGACGTATGTCTCTCGGTGCGCCCATTAAAATATACGCAGGTAGGGGCAGTGACTTTTTTCTAAGGTTCATTTCAAAAGTGCTCGCTGTACCGTGAACAGCCTTTACAGAAGAGGGTCCACGGTGGCTGAGCGATTAGCACGCTCGCATATCACCTGGGCGAACCGGTTTGAATCCCCAGCCGGGTCACCGGATTTTCGCAAGTGGGAATCGTGTCGGACGATGCCGTTGGTCGACGGGTTTTTTCGGGGATCCCCTGTTTCCCCGCATCTTCATTCCGGAGACGCTCCATATTCACTTCAGTCACCCTCATCGGCTCTCAACATCTCGCTGTTAAGGAGAATATGTACGGGAACATTTTCTGTGAAATCGTCCTTTGCGCGCAAACGCTTATCTCGGTAAATAAAAGTAATCGAAATACGACTTTTTGACAGAAAGGATAAAAAAAAAAAAACTATTGTCTATCCATATCGTTTTACTTTTGTCATATTTAGTGTACACTTGGAGAAAAAATTCGTGAACGTGGTCAAATAAATATAGCATTTTTGAAACTTGCCTGTGCAGTTTCCTTAAGCGGCAAGAGAAAAGTACAACGATACGGACGTAGTTAATCTGTGGCCTTTCATTGCGTGTAATAAAACCACACTGTTACAGATCTAATTTGCACAGTACAGTTTTACAGCGAAAACACTGCACGCCTTGCGCGTAGAAGCGATGAGACTCTAGGCGTGCGTATTAGTGTCGCCCGTATCGCTCCCTGTATTCTTGACCTTGGACGCGCAGGAACATAATACTGTTAAGAGCCGTCCAATTCCCTTCACTTCACTTCACAGAAGTGCACCCAGATCCTGTACTGAATGTGAGTAGCTGCTTCACCGCGCCGGGAGGGAGGGGAAGGGAGGTGCAGAGTAGCCCGGGGGTACGTGGTGTGAACTGGGCTAAGCGGCAGTTGGCGGAGCGCGGTCTGCATTAGTGCAGATCAGTTACGTCCTCGCGGGCAACCCCGCGCCTCGTTGAGGGGGTCCCGTCCCGAGTCTGTCTGCCTGCCTCGTTGGTATTCTCGCCGCGCCACCAGAGCTCATCTGCATGTCGAGTGCCGCGAGCTTCCTGCCCGGCTACGTGGCCTCCCGCCGTCCAACCACGGAAACAGCTGTGAGGCCACTGTAGTCCGTTCACAGTTACTTCACATTCCCTGCTAACGTTCTACTTCCAGGATATTCCTACGCTTGGTGCGAAAAAAAAAGCTTAAGCGAATCTAGAAAATTATACCAGATGGACTACGCACCGCATTCGTGCGCACACAATGGAATAATATTTTGCATACGAACTATTTCATACTATAGGCTGTTCACGGTAAAGCGAGCACTTCTGAGGCCCTCGTTACTATTTCCTTTCAGCCATTTCTCATCCTTTAACCATCATTTGAAATAAAATATTACCATGTAAGTAATCAACACACTGTGCATATTCCAACGCACTCGGAAGTTAACGCCTAAAGCCAAAATCTAATATCTTTAGTGGCTATATTTCAAACGAGAGAGTTTTCAAAAGTGCTCACTTACCCGTGAATCGCTTATAGGTGGAGACCTGAAGAATTCGCAAGTTCAGTGACGTGCAGGCTAGACTTTACAGTACTATGTACAAAAACGCCGATATCAGCTGCATATTGGTTGTCTGCTATCACAGTGGAAGGAGACGATTGGGCCAGCGTTCTCCAGGAGGTGTCAAACACCGTGTGGACCAATGGCTAAAGTTAACACGTGTTTTCAGTTCTAGTTTGCCCCGAAATGAATTCGCGAATTCTTCAGGTCTCTACTTACAAGCATTACCAACACTCAAATTTTTTCACTTTTGTTCTTATTATTTATAAATGAAATGTAATTTATAGATAAATATAAATAAAATTCCAATTTAACACTTTGTAGACTATGCTCGAGTGTAGATCGAGCAAAGCTAATTTGAAAATGTCTTTTTGTTCAGAACAAAACTCGCATGGATGTGCAGTCTTTGTTCGGCTAGTGCTTCACACGACCTCACAAGAACACTACAGCATAGTAACAATTGTATTGCTAACGATAAAAATTATTTTTACAGCCAATCAAAGTGACATGATTGACTGCAAATCCTTTTGTACGATAAAGGACATTTTATTAGGTCAATATCAGCTCTAATAATTTCACTGTTTCAATAGGCCGACGCATGATCAAAATGGTGAGGCCCATGATATTGTTATATTTACATAAGGCGGAAGAATACACAACGTGCATACAAGTAGATGTTAAGTAGGACTTTCGAAAGTGCTCATTTTAACGTGAACAACCCAACAAAGAACGGAGTTTGCATTTATGTATGCTCGATTCATTTCATTATTTAATGCTTGTTTTACGCACATAACAAATGATTAGCATTTTTGTAACATATTTATATTACTAACAATTTCAGCTACACTTGAAAATGACGCATGAATAAAGTGATCGGATCCTTGGCAATGTTAATTTTTACACACAGTGGAAGGATAGAAAATGGGCAGAAAGTAGATCCTGAGCAGTTATTTTTTAATTGCTCGACTAACTGCGAACTGTTTATTATTTATGTCTATGTAGAACATGAAACCGAGGGTATAAAATCAGAGCGCTGTACTGTTTTTCATAAGATTTATGTAGTGATGGTATTTCTAATATTAATTATTCGTCCCCTATCATTATTGATTCATACTGTCGTGCTTGTGACACGCTATCGGCTGTCGCTTGGCTGCCAGCCAGGCTGAAAGAGAGAGAGAGAGAGAGAGATTGGAGCCACTGTGCCCGAGCTGGCGTAAGGTGCGTGTGTCGGCCACCGCGCTACTTCCAGTAGCGGACCGCAAGCATCGGTATTCCATCTAGTGTTTGTGGCGTAACCAGCATGATGCACTTTCGTGCGCCGCGGTACAAGTGATCAAGCAACAGGCACGAAAGTGTGGCATACTAATTACGCCACAAACAGGAAGGAGGCTAAACTATACGGAATACCGATACTTGCGGTCCGCTACTGGAGGTAGCGCGGTGGCCAACACACGCCTCGGTGTCACAAACATGTTGACCCACAATTGCCTGTATGTTTATATAGGCTGTTCACGATAAAATTATCACTTTTGAAAGCCCTGCTTAAGTTCTACTTGTATGCACTTTTTGTATTCCTCCACCTTACGTAAAATTAACATTTCCATGTGCTTCATCACTTTATTCATTCGTCGGTCAGGTGAAACTATGGAGTTATAAGAAAAGAAAATATTGTACAAATTTGGTCATTTTTACACTTCGATGCAAAAAAAAAAAGTGGAATGAACAATTTAAGTTATCACACATGTTACCTAACACTTTTTATTTGACGTTAAGTTACGGAACTATATTTTCTATCTGTAATTACTAGAGGCACGAGTATTTCGTGAATGCATTCGGAGGTGAGCTAAACTCCATATACTTGTTCTTTTCTCCTACTGTAGTGATTTGACGACAGTTGTTTAGACACGCCCCGTTCAACTATGACCCAGTAATAAGCAGGAAGCAGTAGCGTGAGTATTTAACAGCCCCCTACAGAGGCCTCTCTTGATCACAGCAACCAGTAAGCAAACGATAATGTCTCGAGTGTATAGACGGCGGTCCAGCCTAGCCTGCTGCCAATCAATCCGCGAAATAATCGGGTATCTAATCATTACCAACTTCAATGGACGCACGTCACTCAGTGCGCCCGTTAAAATATATTCAGGCAGGGGCAGTAACTTTTATGTAAGGTTGATTTCAAAAGTGCCCACTTTATCGTGAACAGTCTTTACTAGTGACTGCTGAGGTTCCTTCTGTTGATCGCGTAGTGTTTGGGACGCGCAGGGGGATGGTCATCCCTTCTTGTGGGCTCTGGCTATTGCTGATTCCAGCCCATGTTACACGAGAATGATTCGTTAGGGTAGGGGGGTGGTTGAAAACCCGCTTGTGATTTCCCCTGAAAAGTCTAAAAATTATAAAGTAGTGGAAAATAAATAATGTAGAAAGTAAACAGCCGGCACACGATAACACCGGAAGGCTAATGAATCGGCACCTGTGAGTGTATTTCTTTCCTCCTTCCCGTGTGTTTGTGGAAACCGTCACTATTTTCTCGAGATGGTTTACGTTAGAGAAGTGATCTAATAGTTACGGAAGGACCAGTGAGGCGTATATTACAGCATCTCCGGGTCCATGATAACACTTTACATCCTCGTTTAATACCTTCTGAGCAAACAACGGAGGGCTATATAAAGAAGTTGTTTTGTTTTCTTTGTGACGTAGCTCAGAGGTACAGCCAGCCCGTGCTTAGTGTACTAGTGTAACATTTCTTGAACTAGCAATAAAAACACAAACGCCAGTTATAATTGAATCTTAAAACCGGACAAAGTGTCAATTAAATAGACTGACGTGATATAGTGCAAATCACGGTGTATCGGTAACGCTTCTTAGATTGGAAAACTTCTTTGGACTGCCACTTTATGGTGTCAGTTTAATAAAACGAATTATGCTGGTATAACAATCAGCTAAATAAACGATTGATTGGCTGCTTTTTGTGTGCATGTTTCACATCTGTCTTATATTAAATGTAAGTCACTTAGTAACTACACGTAAGTTGTGGCCACTGATATTATATTTCCCTTCCTCATAAATGTAGCCTGAACCGGGTGAGGTGTTAACTTCCACCAGCCAACTTGGGGCTGACACAATCCCATTTCACCACGCAGTCTGTACGATTCGTACGAGGATTTGCATAATTTCTCTGTTACTACCTAAAAATATGAGCGTTCCTCGGTGTGCTTTGTTTGAAGTATAGTCAGGGGATCGCAGTCGTCTACGAAAAATCACTTATTGTGTGGTTTCTAACTTGCGTTACCGTTGATTAGTGCAATATTAATATCCCGCATAAGATTTGTAGAGTCGTTGTTGAGAGGTTTGGTCGGAGCTTGACAAAAGAGGTCTTGAGCGCCGCTGAAGGTGAAACGAGGAGAAGATGGAGCGATAGCGCATTGCAAGTGTGAGGAAACGGGAGAGCCCCGAGAAAACCCGTCGGCCAATGACAACGTCCGTCATGTTTCTCATATGTGAAAAATTCTGGTGAACCCGTTTACCTTGGCATAGTCTTGGCTATTAGAACAACCACGGCTCCCATACGATTTTAAAGTTATTAAGAAAACATCTCATCGCCATTTTAAAAATAACTTGTAACGAGTTTTGAAATAGTTATTTTTTATTTGTACTGTAGCAGAAAGCTGAAACCTAGCCGCACACCCCAACTGACTTTGTCACTAACCGAGATGAATGGACGTTCGACTGGTGTATTTTAATTGATAGCCACAAAGCCACGAGATAATTTCCATAAAGAATGGTACAAATAATTTTCGGTGAGTTGTGTTAATTTCGTGTATGGCGGGGTTATGTTTCAACGAAATTATTTAAATAACCAAACTTAATAAACCGTTATTGCATTCAGAAGTGCCTAATCAATGATTAGACCGCGGGACCATGCCATGAGAACCACTACGAATGGGAGAATGTGTGTGTAAGGCATTTCAGAATATCCCCGTGAAACTTCTGCTTTAGGCCATTATTAAGTTGATTTTTACTGAACCGCGCTTTCCAAATAAATATATAATCGCTATAGCAACCTCGGACGGGAATATTCCGAGAGTTATTCCTTCTGCCCTCCCTCCTCCATCATCGAGTCTGTTGGGAACTGTTACAAACAGTCAGATTGCAAGAACGAATAGTCCCTTTAGCGCGTATAGCCACGTATATGGGTCTATCGTGGTTAGCTGTCTATAGTGCATTGAAATTACTGGATAATAAATTGAGTGTGTCCGTCCAAAATTTCCATATCACGAAACTCTCACTGCAGAATGATTCTTAAGGAAAAGTTTGAACTAAAAGCACTAACGACAAAGTCGTCAAGCGATAAGAAGCGTTTTTATGTTTATCGACATTTGCCAGTTATAAAAATTTTCACTTGAGCAGATAAATACTTCACATGTTGTGTGCCTAAGTATCAAAACTATTTTCTCCTTTCAATTTTTTTCTTGCAATTATGGAACAGTCGTGGCACGGTAACCACGTACAATTACACGCGTGTTTGTAAAATATTTTTTTTTGCTACCTCTGGGTGCAGTGGCCCAGTGGTTAGAGCGATCCCAAGTGAATGGCTATAGCGATGGCAAGTGGGGCCGCAGTGGCTTAGAGGATTATATATATATATATATATATTATATATATATATATATATATATATATATATATATATATATATAATGGGGCCACAGTGGCCCAGTGGCTAGAGCGATCCAAAGTGAGGCAGCAGTGACTCAGCGGATATAAATATATCAACTCCATAAAATCTGAGTGAAGCGATGGTGGGCTGCTTTAACTTGCAATTAAGGCGAAATAATTAGATGTACGTAAAAATGCCAAGATACTTTTTTTTGTAGAGAATTTAATTAGCTTCTAAATTATAACAATCCATTTTTGCCATAACTGAGAATTTAACCAAGAATTTAACATTTTTACAGTTACTTTTAAAACATAAATTTAAACATTTGTAATATAAAAAAAATTATTCTCGAAATAAATCAACGCCTAGCAAAGCGGGTGAGGGTACAGCTAGTAATTTTAATTATATTTACAGCTGAGAGCCATTTGAAACGCATACGAAGAGAAAAAAAAATACTGCGAGACAGTAGTTGATCAATTATTCGCAACATTAGCATATCTATTACGTTAGTATGCTAGCCCAAAAGTTACCCTATTACTGCAAACGTTGCCTTGATAACTCGATTGGTAAGGTAATGGTATGGAAGTGGGATTCTGGCCCAAATCTTAGGTTACGTGACATTTTTTACGTTTTCAAAATTACATTAAATTGCACAATATAAATAGTTACTATTGAAGATGTGTTTATTTCTCGTAATTATTTGATTACATTCAGTAAAAACAATATTTAATTCGCCGCACGCAGATGGCTGTCACTGATTCGGTCAGTGAAATTGTTTCACTGAAACTAGTGGTTTTCTAATAAGTGCAGCCAGGGACCGTGGTGTCTGAGCGGTTGGACTGCTCGTCTCCCACCAAGGCGAACCGGATTCAATCCCAAGACGTGGATCCGCAAGTGGGAATCGTTTCAGACGATGCCACTGGTCGGCGGGTTTTCTCGGGGATTTCCCACTTACCCCGCCCTTGCATTCCAGTGCTGCTCCATTCTCACCTCATTTCACCCTCATCGGCGCTTATCGACTCTCAAGACCTCGTTGTTAAGAGTGGGATCAACCCCCGCGTTTTTTGTGAAATAGTTGTTTGCACGAACATGCGTATCTCGGTAAATAAATGTTCTGCAAAAACAAATTTTTGTCAGAAAAAAACCTGCCCCCCCCCCTTTTTTTTTTATATATATATTAAGTGTATTCTCGGAGAAAAAATTCGTGAAAATGTTCAAATATCACATTTTTAAAGCTTGCGTATGCAGTTTCCTTAAGCGGCAAGAGAAAAGTACAAAGACACGGGCGTAGTTTAAACTGTGGGATTTCATCGCGTGTAATGAAGTTCTACTGTTACAGACCTAATTTGCACAGTACAGCGTCACAACGGAAACACTGCACGCCTTACGCGTAGGAGCGATGAGGCGCTAGAGTGCGGTTAGTGTCGCCCGTATCGCTCCCTCGCTTCTGGACCTTGAATGCGCAGGTGCAAACTCTTCTTAAGAGCCGCCCAAATCTTTCAACTCAACTCATAAGTGGAGCCGTTGTCACTGATTAGAGTAGTTGAATTTCACTGCGATTCGAATCTAGAGTGTAGACGCACGACACTAAAGGCGACTACAATGCTGAGTCGTGAGTTAATTTTGTGGAGCAACGAGAGCTGCCTCTAGATGCTAATACTGGCTTAAAAGATTAATTAAAAAATTTAACACCGTGGTATAGGCTATCAACGGTAAAATGAACATTTTCGAAAGCCCTGTTTAAGATATACTTGTAAACACGTTGTGTATTCTTCCTCATTATGTAAGATTAATATTGTCATGGGCCTCATCACTTTATGCATGCATCCGTCTAGTGAAACTCTGAAATTATTAGAAAAGTGAATATTTTACAAATCTGACCATTTTTACACTTCGATGCATAAAAGAAACAGAAAGAGAAATAAATAATTTAACTTAACAGAAATAGTTACGCAACACTGTTTATTCGGCGTTAATATATAGAACTACTTCCCATCAATCGTTACCAACTTTACTGGGCGCATGTTACGCAGTGCGGCCGTTAAAATATAAACAGGCAGGGGCATTGACTTTCTTCTAAGGTTGATTTCAAAACTGCTCACTTTTTCGCGAACAGCCTTTAATATTGCGGAAAACACGTAGCACGAAATTGATTTTCCACAGCTCGCGTTGAGCAGGCAGGTGTGTGTGTGTGTGGTGTGGTGGCGCCTGATTAGCGCGATCGCCAGGGCGGTGTAATTGTCGCCGAGAGGCCGCCGCTCTTTAATTGGTCTGTGGGAGGCGAGGTGTTCGGACGTGGTTTGCAGCCGCCAGTGTCGTGGCCGCCATGGAGCTGCACGAGATGCTGGAACTGCAACAACCCAGGTTCCTGGTCGGCCGCTGCCGGCAGACACACTCCTTCCAGCAGCTCCTGTCCTCGTGAGTAATTATTCCCTTAGTGCTTACGACCACGATCTTCTATTTATACACATTTTGCGAGAATTAATTTTCTGAACCCAAACGGGAGCCGATATTGTACGATACTCTTTCAATTTTGTTACAAATTGTTTTTGTTATGTAGTCTAACTTTTTCAACACAAAAAACGGCATACTTTCATCCAATTAATTAATTAACTAAAATTTTGTTTATTTAATAATTAGTTAAAATTATACAGTATTTGTGTTGAAAAAATAGACTATATAATAAAAATAATTTGTAACAAAATTGTAATAGGATTTTACAATATCGACTCCCGTTTGGGTAAAAAAAATAATAATTAACCCTCGCAAAAGCTCTAGAAATTGGAGATCGTGGCGTAGCTGTTAAGCTGTATTCACAACCATCTGTTTCATCCGTCAGTCGCCCGTCCGTCCGTCGGTCACATGACCTTTAACCAATCGCAAGGCAGCTTTTTTTCTCCTCCGTCCGTCCGTCAAGTATTTCTCAAACTTTAACTTTCGACGGACCGACGGATGAGCCACCGCCTTGTAATATCTTTCCTTGAACATGGCTGTCGGAAAACAGTCATTTGTTTATTTGTCTGGACATTCTTCTTTTTAAATACACAAGGGGTGTGAGGTTGTTTACTTTTTTACGTTTCACCTTTGAATTGCACTGAAGATGACTTAGATTTTCGGAGGAAATGCTGATAAATTAGTTTAGGGAAAGCTAATATATTTATTACAATCATTAAAAACGTTTGTCTGTGGGCGAGAAAGTTAAGTGTTGTTGGGTGGTACAACTAAAGATTTCTGGCCCGACAGATCGACAGACGACGGACTGTCGTGAGCCGCTTTCAATTGACGAACGAAAATATCGACGGATGTCTGACTGACGGACGGGCGACTGATGGAAGCGACGGATGGTTGTTAACCGAGCTTTAACCTGAGCTGCCATTCCGTGTTCGAGACCGATCTGCGCGGGCAGGACCGAGAAGGGCGATGCTGTCACGCACATCTAAAGTCCCTGCACCTATAGGTTGTTCACGGTAAAGTGAGCACTTTTGAAAGCCCTGCTAAAGATCTAATTGTATACACGTTGTATATCCTTCCGCCTTATGTAAAATTAACATTTCCATGGACCTCATCGCCTTATTCATGCGTCGGCGAAGTGAAACTGTGAAATTATTAGTAAAGTAAATATTTTACAAATCTGCTCATTTTTAAATTACGAAGCGTTAAAAAACCGCAAGGGAAAGAAATAATTTAAGTTATCACAAATGGTTACCAAACGATATTTATTCGACGTTAAGATATGGAACTATTTTCTATCCACCGTTACCAACTTTACTGGGCGCATGTCACTAAGTTAAAATATATGCAGGTAAGGGCAGTGAATTTTTCTAAGGTTGTTTTCAAAACGGCTCACTTTGTCGTGGACAGTCTTTACCTGCATATATTTTAACGGGCGCACTGAGTGACATGCATCCGCAGTAAAGTTGGTCACGATCGAGGGAAAGTAGTTCCATATGACTACGTCGAGTGAAAAGTGTTAGATAACCATTTATGACGATCTAAATTACTTATTTCGCTTTCTGTTTTTTGAATGCACCAAAGTGTAAAAATGAGCATAATTGAAAAAATATTTACTTTTTTAAATAATTTTGCAACTTCACTTTGCCGATGCATGAATAAAGTGATGAGGCCCATGACGATGTTAATTTTACATAAAGCGTAAGAGTACACAACGTGCATACCCATCCATCTCCACTAAGCGCAAGGCTTTGAACGCTACCCAGGTTGGGAGGCTTACTGCTTTTACAGCCTCCAGGGTGCAGTGGTGTCGCATGTATACCGGATTTTTCCGTTTTGTATGTAAGTAAATGGGATAGCTGCAATTTCTATATATAGTCTATTCGCGGTTTCTTCGCCCTTTTTGAATCAAACCTTTGAAAAATCTCCCCATGTATGACGTGTTTAGTTATTTCCAACATATGCCATATATCACAAGCGTTTTATACTTGTACTCATAAAAGTTACTTATTTTTCTGTTAAATTTAAATGTTATTCATATTTTATCTATAAATTATAACGCTTCATTTATAGATAATTTGAATAAAATAGTGAGAAAATATGTGTGTTGGTTGCGCGTAGTAAGAAATGGTTCTTATACAAAGTACTGTTACGCTGAGTGCGCACGAATTCGATGTGCGATCCCTTTGGTGTCATTTTCAAGACTTAGTTAAGCTTAACCTGCAAATGAGGCGGAGGAATATCCTGAAAGTAGAACTTTAGCAAGGCTTCAGAAAAGTCTGAAGTAACCGTGAATGGATTATAACAAATATAATTATCTAGAATTTTCCGATTTGTTTTGTATTAGAACGCACGAAAATAATTAACTGTGTTCTTAGCACTAGAGACGAAATATAACAAAATATATCGACATGTTTTTTAATACGCTGTCGTTAAATTGAGTTTAATAAAACTTTGGCTTACGCAATTAATTTATTTAAATATAACATCTGTATCGAAAAAATGTAGTGAAAATGGTTCAAAGTACTATTCCTAGAGTTTTCCGGCGCATTTTCCTTAAGGGAAACGGGAAACGTACAAAGCTTCTCTTACTTACAGCTACATTTATTTCGAACTTTAATTCGAAACGTTTTTCCATTGAAATAAGCTTGCTTATGTACACTCAAATGCCAAACACAGTTGTATTTTCATAGTTTGCTGTTATGAACACCATTGCAGGTCGTGAGTAATTGTTGCGAAGTAAAGTTAATACTTAACAATTTTGGCTGGGATAGTGTACTTATATCGCAATACCAGCACAACACGAACTTTTACATGCAAATAAATATAATTTTTCAATTTACCGCCAGCTTAAGAATGGGATGGACCCTCGCGCCCAAGGTCAAGAAATGAGGGAGCGATACGGGCGACACTAACACCCACGCTTAGTGCCTCATCGCCCCTGCGCGCAAAGCGTGCAGTGTTTCCGACCTAACGCTGTACTGTGTAAATTAGATATGTAACAGTGGGGTTTTATTACACGCGATTAAAGGCCACAGATGAAAAGCTTTAAAAGTGCGATGACCATTATAACGAATTTTTGCTCCGAGTATACACTTAATGTGACGAAAGTAAAAAAAATATATATATATGGGCATAGATAATTGTTTTTTTTTTATCTCTTCTGAAAAAAAGTCGTATTTGCAGAACGTTTATTCACCGAGATACGCGTATTCTTGCAAACAAATATTTCACGAAAAACGCGCGGGTCCTTCCCACTCTTAAAAGTGACCTTTGCTCACCTTGCGGCAGAAATTTTTCCTAACCGAAACTGTCCCATAAGAAATCTCGCATTCCTAACCTCAGTATTATAAACCTTAACGTGAAATGCTCTCGTCGTGCAGCGCGTAATTATGGGATTTTCAGCGCTGATGCTATCAGTTTATCAGTGGAAAATCTGTGGCCATGTTCGGTGCAACACCTGTGAGTATTTTAGCAGTGGTTGAATTTTTTTTCCCCATTTTGTAAAGAAACTACTAAACTTGCGCTCAATATGTTATCTACGAAAAGAAGACGCAATTCAGACTGCGCCTGTCGATTTTTTTCAATATATCACGCACATTAGGGGCCGCGGTGGTGTAGTGGTTAGACAGCTCATCTCCCACCTAGGTGAACCGGGCTCTGTTCCCGGCGGGTTCGATTCCCGGATTTTCGCATGTGAGAATCGTGCTGGACCCGCCCGGGTGGGGGAGGGGGGCTGAAAGTATCCATTCGGAATATTTACCATTCCGGAAATTTTGCATCCACACTTCCGCAGAAAAATCCGGAATGGTAACCATTCACATTTTATTAGCAAAGCATTACGTTACTGAATCCTTAAAAGTATCCATTGTAAGAATGGTTACCATTCCGGATTTTTGTATAAGATGGATTAACGAGATTTTTAGCACGACACAGCATAAATTATAGCTTCTCAAGTTTTATAAAATTGTTATGTTTTCACTATCATGATTAATTTCTTACTGGTAACAGCTGGGAAGGAGTAAGTGATTTTTCCTTGCAGGCGACTACAGCGGTTAAACTAACCAGTGTTTTCAAGCATTGCCAACTTCAGAAAATGTACAAAGGAATGTCTTGTTTCGTGTCGTTCCGTAAAATTCAATACAAAATCTACAATGCAGATTTTTACGAAAGTTTGAAATATCCAAAATGGCGGGGAATGATCCCTCTAAAGAGCCGCCCAAATCTCCCCACTCTACTCCATCACGCGCATTAGAACCACCATTCCAAAGCACTCCAGCTGAGCTTCAAACTTATTTTCAAAGCTCTGTATCTCAAGGTATTCTAATGGGTTGCATAAAAAAGTACTCTAGGGATCTGCATTGAACTTTGCTTCAGACGTCCCATAAATACATTGATAGGATCACCGCAAGTGCCATAGGTAGGGGGGAAACGAATTTCGCGAAAATATTTCCGCACATGCTAGATTTCAATACCCCACAAGCGTACCCAGCAGTTTCCTCTTGCTTATTGGCGGCGTGTGCTTGTGAGAAGACATTTCCGTAGTTGACTGGCCAATCAGATTTAAGTTATCCCGATACTGTGCATCTCTGATTCGCGGGCAGACACTTAAGACGCGTGACATCTAGATTACCAAGTCACAAAAGTGGATCTGAGTTACTGTGTTATGAAAGACAGCTAGTCATGAAACATTTATTGCATTACGCCACTAAGTGCGCCATCGCCACTACGGGCTACTCACCTCGCTTCACCCTCATCAGCTCTCAATACCTGGATGTTAAGAGCAACCCATATCTCTTCCCTCACTCACGAAGTTCGAGTACACTTATACGAAAAAGTTGAGTAAAAAAGTGTTACAAATTAAATGCTACAATATGATTTATTTAGTAAACCTCGGTACAGTATTGTTTTCCTGGTCGGTATTTGAACATGACCAAAATATGTTTTAACATTACTTTCACTCACCTACCAACGCCGTTTTGTTGTTCGCACATGTGAGATTCAATTTAATATTTTAATGAGTGTGAATTGATAACCCTTTAATATATAGTTTAAGATGTATTGAAATGTGGGCGTGTAAGCTGTATGAAGAGCCCATTTGCCGTCTTTCTTAGCATTGCTATGACGTAGAGGGTCTGACGCTTGAAGCTTTTAGCGTCTACTTCTAGATCGTGATAACATTAACAATGTTTGTAATCACTCGGCGCGTGGCTCGAAAAAGTCAATTCGCACCTCACCATTATGTAGCCTACAACATCATGTTTTCCAGTATGGTTTTTAGGGACGAATTCAGTTATTTGTAATTCTCTTTTACATGGCCAGCCAAAGGCCGGCCATGATTTCTTATCACCCCTGCGCATGTGCCCTTTCTGGGCAATGCGGAGGTATAAGGCCATTATTTTATTTTCCTGACAATTTTCCCTTGCTTTATTTTGGCCTTTGGATTGCTATCGGAACCCCGAAATTTTTCTACCCTTAGTTTTATTATATTACATCTACATTCGGGTTTTCTGGAGTAGTCGTGTGCGTGCGGTTTAGCTGTCATCCATCCACTTTCCCACACAGTTTCCGGAATCTATTCTACTTTGCTTATATCATTGTATTGCGTCCCCAAATTCCTTGACTAGTTTACTAATATTCTACTTCCAGTTCAAACCCTTTTTGTCGACATCCATAGGAGAGAAGCGGGCCTCCGAACATATTTTCGATCATCCTCCCCCCTCCTCACTAGTCAGTTATTTAGTCATGAATCTTGTCTAAATCGTGTTCCGTTTCTATTATTACTATTGTTTGCATATTATCTGGTTCGTTTTCCTGTTATCTCGCATTGGCCTTTGTTTCTCCATTCCATCAGTCCTTGTTCATTACCGCTCTCTAGTGGGTCCGCTCCCACTACAGTGTCTCAATGTCAGATCCGGGAAGTGCGTTCGCTCTCACTTTAGAGCGCCAAGAGCGGGTAGAAATCGACCATGGCCTGCTGCAGTAACAGAAAGCAATGTTCGAACCATAAATCGAACACGGATCCTCCCAAATGTGGATCCAGTGTATTACCTCTGCTTCGCCTCGCTTAATCCAAATCATTCTTTGTATCGATACTGTGTTCGCCCGAAACTAATCAGTCCTAACCGAGAAAATTTTAGGTCAATCGTAAGCATGTTGCGTACATACAGGACTCGAGAGTGGATCGCAGGGATCCAGTATAAACTAATGATTCGCAGGCGAGTCAACAGGACTTGTGAGAGGTGATTCCCGAGTTTATTGAGGACGTGCATTTACGAGGAGCGGACTTGTTATCGCGGCCCAACGTGCTGATATAACTTTAGTATTTCTTCAACCATCCTCCCCTCCAACCTTGTCATCTCTTTCTCCAATGTCTGGTCATTTAATAAAACATTTTTATTGACGTGAATACGTATTTAAATTTGCAACTATAGTGGGAGGAACTCCAGAAAATCCGATGATAACAAAAACGGGGTATACAGTTTGGCATTGCAGCTCCGAATCTATCATCTACATTCAAAATTAAATCACACCACTTGATTCCCAAAGGATCAAAGAATATTTTACGTTGAGTGAGGACTGCGAAGCATCACGTGCGGGGAGGGGGTCATCGAAATTTTGAGTTCGTTTCGCCACGTCTCATAACTTCCGCGTGTTATAACTTTTGACTAGAAGAAGCTACGGCGCTCGTTTAGGTTTCAATCCACAGCTCTCGTCAAGATCAATCGTTTGCGTGTATAAAAAATGTGGTATAGTTAAGGTGAAATGGTATGCGTTTAATATAAAAATTAAGAAAACTTAACACAATTTCGGCCTATACTCATCAAAAAGCCAAGTCGAAATACATAAATCGTATACGGTCGGAAAGAGCATCTAAAGAACAATCCATTGTTACCCATAAAATCTCATGTGATCGAGTGAAGCGGTGCCGGGAACGTAAAAAATTCAAGGCGTCCGAGCGCGTCAACGTAGACGTATTCACGCAAAACATACGGCCGTGTCCACAAGACAGCCAAACCCTATTATATATATATATAACTTATTTTGACCTCTGCAACATGCTATGTACCTGTTGAAATCGGTCGAGCAAATAAATTCAATTACAATGTTACCCATTCCCCTTCCTGAACGTACGGTATTCTCAAAACTTGAGCTCTTCAGCAACAAAATATGTAGCCCTATTTCCTGTAGAATCTATAGATTGTCTCCACATTATAAATTTTTCCAAGTTAAGATATTTCGGGGACATACTGTATGAACGTAATTGTTGCGTTTCTGTTATTTAGAAAGTTATATTTTTGTAAACACATCCTCCATTTTACTGTAGTACCTCTATCACGACGTCTAACACTTGATTCAAATATTATTATATTTCTGCTGAGAACAGCCACCCGAAAGGAAAGTAAGCATACTACGTTGTATTTTTCTCAGTTCGAAATTGAATTCAGTAAGTAACCCGCCTCTGGGACCTTGCATGTTGTCCTTGTCTGCTGTGTTTGGCAAATTGCCAATGTGTCGTGTAATTAGCGTTCTTGTTAGACTACTCGCGTGAGAGATAAGAGTTGTCAATTGGAATACTTATCACGAGACAGACCGGGCAGTGACAGTAAACTGTAATGCGAGGGACCTTGTGTAAAGCGTTTGTGTTGGCGCTAAGATGCCGTGTTCGTTGTAGACGTGACCACTGGATATAATTTAAACGTATTTATCGGTATGATGTTCTCGGTGAAACCGTTACAATGTTTGGATTCAAACGAAACTTTATTTGTGTGATTTTACGAACAAAATTAATAGGCGATTTTTTTTTTATCAGGACGAAGTTACCATCTGTGGCGTAGAAGGGTGCCTTTAGTAGATCATTGGCAGATTTACCTACATTTGTTGCGAATTTTTCTGCTTATCACGGATATTTGTAGACAGGAGCGTCGGGACCTTCTTCCGTCAAAGAAGGGCAAAGTATCGTAGAAAACTTGGCTCCCCATGGTGCTGCAAAAAGCGCCCCTTCCCAAAATTTTGTTTTGAATTAAATTGTGTAAGTATTTCCATGCATATTGTTTCCTATTCACCTATTTTAACACACGATACATATAATACTACTAAAGGCTGTTCACGATCAAGTGAGTACTTATGAAATCACCGTCGCGTGCCATCAGGTGACTGTCTGAAGTAATGTACTGCCTACCCGGTTGCATACCAACAGAGGTACATCCGAGACATTGCTCTTTCCCTCAGCGGACGTGGACAAGTGATACACTTGATTTTTAATGGCTGTAGAACGGAAACTGTACATTTCCAGACATCGATTCCTATTTAAAAGGTAGTCTACTCAGTCTCCTCTACAAGTCCTAAGAGTTTGTAAGGGGAATTTCCTAGCAACCTGTATATTTGAACAGGAACACGCGCTCTCATGCGACCAGTAAAGTCGGCAACGGCAGTGGGGAAGTTGTTCCATCCCTTAACGTTAAAATAAAAGTTCTAAGTAAACATTTGTGTATAGTGAAATATTTCCTTTTACTTTGTTTTTTTTTTAATTAATATAAATGTAAGAATGAGAACATTTGTAACAAATTTACTTTCATGATAATTTTACAGTCGTCCTTGACCGACACACGAATATAGTGATCAGGCCCGCTCCAATGATAATTTTACTGAAGGGATAGAAATACACTATTTGTATGCAAGTAGATCTTAAGCAGGGCTTTCAAAAGTAGCTACTCCATTTAACGTGAACAGCCTGTGTGAAAATTACTATTTAACATTATTATTGCCCTTAATTTTTGTAAATATACGAAAGTATGACATTTACGAGTGCTTGGGACATAAATTAACGCCAAACAAATCATTTGACGCACACAGATTCTTGAAAGCCAGCATTAAAAAACGAAGAAAGGACAATTTTAGATAACAGGTTTTGCCAATTTCTGTAGCAAATATCTTACCAGACTGATGTATTTATTTTCTATATTACAATATCCGCGATCACATGTAAGATTTACGACGCAAGAAGTAGCCAGACAAAAATATACCACTCTGGCATTGTTCAATAAGTAATTGAAAACAGCTGTGCAGGATATGCCCTTCTGTTTTTTTCTGTAATAGCTTTCATAAAGTTGTGGGAGACGATTTAAAATTCATAGCTGTGATTTACACCCTATATGGTGCTCCTTAATGTGACTGGAGGGGTGGGGATTGGGAGCCCTTGAACCCCTTTTTGACACCTCTGCTTGTATACATGGAAGAAGCTGGCTCCCACCTGGTCCCACGAATGTTTGATGGGCAACAAATCAAGTGGCCGAGAGACCACGAGTGTTGAATCATGAAGTAAACACTCGTGGGAAATTAGAACTTTGTGCGAGCTAGCGTCGTCTTGTTGGGAACTGGCGAGCACTCGCTCCGGAATGTTAGCACATTGGTGAGCAGGATGTCTTCACTGTACATTCAGTGACCCTCTTATTACATACCGCTACGCCAGCGTGAGCACCTTCTCAGTTCTGTATGCCCTCCGGCATGCATGTTAGCAGCTAAGTAGGTTGGAGAATGGGATGCGTCTCAGGGCAAGCCCTACACGCCTTAGGTCGGGTTTAATTAATAAATTGAACTCATGCATCGCGGCTGAGCAGGGTTGTCTGGTGCCATGGCGGCAATTGTAGCCATGGGTAAAACCCGGGAAGAATAAGGGTCTAGATGGTAGTGCAAAGCAAACCAGACAAAGCGGAGAGGGCCTGGGAAAATCTATGCGACAGTCGCAGAGGAATGTAATTTCTTTTATTGGATTAGGGCTGGAGAAAGTAGGGTGCTTGTTAGTTCCCGAGGTTAATGAGTGGTGATATGAAATGGGTCGAGCCGCAGCTGTGATGTATCCAGGGCCGTACGCAGTAGCGCGGCCCTGGAGGCGGGGGACAGAACTGCGCCACCTGCCCGCAGATGCCAGTCATCTCTCTGGACGCAGAAAAAAGGGTTAGTTCCAGGCTTTGAAATAGGAGTAATTAGGAAGAGTAAATATTACCTACCACCTTGACGAACGACGATTATAAGTGAAAGCTCCCAAGGTCACCACACCAGTAGTAGGGGACATAAGTCACTGTTAAGCGAGGCAGAGATGGTAGTCCTCCAACCGCTTGCGCTGTTGTCAACCATTCCCAAAGAAAAGTCCGATACCTCGCTAAAGGCATCACGCTATCATCTGTATGTAGTATTCCATGTTGCTCTACATTTGCACCACTGCAAACGAAGGCGATGACATCGGGTTATCAACTGCAGAACTTTTAAAGGTAATCGGGATTCCAGGTTTGTGGTGTATGGCGGACAAGGAAGCCACAGTATATGTTCATTCATGCTTGAAAATAAAACTGTCTTCCCATTTGATGGTGTGTTAAGGTCGTTCAGAGCCAGTCCACCATGTAAGGGTGTAGCTTAACGCCTTCATTGCTCCCAACACAGTGTTACTGAAGTCCGAACGTCAAAATGACGGGAAGTTCGGTGTGCCACTAACTGCTCTCGCGGCTGTATTTTCTGGCCTACCTCAAAGTCCGTCCCGACTTTGTATAGTAAGTCGCTTTAGTGGTAAGTATTGTACGCAGCAGAAACCAGGGTATGAGGGAGGCCCTTCGCGTATAGGAGGAATCATTCGCTTTTGAAACTGCATGCCGTATAGTCTTATAAACGGTTGGTACCAACAACATATAATACAGGATCATCGAAAAAGAATGGTACAATTTCATAACTTTATATCTACAAAACTATTTAACTGAGTTAGCTGAATCTTGCACCAAATTGTAGTGGAAGGACAAAAGTTTTTTTTTTTTGGGGGGGGGGGGGGGTGTTCGACAGTCGCACATCGAGCTTGAGATTGTGGCCGCAAGATAGCAGAAGCTGTTCCACCATTTCTTGGGACATTTTTGGCCGTTCTGGTGATTGATTTTTGTGTATGATATCAGTTTCATGCAAACTTTTAACCCACCGACAGATAGCGCTCCATTGTGGTACACGTTGTCCGGGTACTGCCATCTACAATTATGTTGTACAGTCACTGCAGACTTGAACTCCGCGAACCACAGAACACACTTTGCTTTCTGTAGCACTGGCACAATATATAACGTATACCTCATTTGCATTAGCAAAGTAAGCATATATCTTGAATAAGAATCTTAACTACTCATAATATAGAATGTATACCTCATTTGTGTAATTGTAGTACGCACATATCGTGCGTAAGCCTATTGCAATATAGAATGTATGCCTATTTTGCATAAGCATAGTAAGCAGATATCTTATGTAAGGCTCATAACTATTCGTGCCAAGCTTTTATATACTAAATATAGATTTATACGAAAATATAAATTTGTAGTAAAGTTTATTATGGCTGTTCGACCACATCTCACAAGTTCAAATAATTATATAATTACTATGATAATTTGTCTCTTTTTAGTGCATTTATAAATAAAAGTTTGGTTTAAAAGGTTTTTTTTACAGTAATTTATTTCTCACTTTTTAGTCTGAATTTTTTTTGTTATTCTTATAAAGGTAGACTATCTATACATTCACAGACTCGTGAATGTATAAATAGTCTACCTATATATTAATAATAAAAACTACTATTAGGACTAGAAAGACTAAAAATGTGAAATTAAATACTGGCGGACCCTTCCACATTTCGGGCTGCAACCTGACGAACAGTCATGCGCTGCAGGTAGACTGCACGCTACTTCAGTGCATAGAGGTCGTACAGACACCTACCATACATACAAACATGACAAGTTAAATAAAAGCTTGTGAAAGAATAGTATTAAATGATCTCGTATTCTGCACATGTTTATATTTTATTAACATAGCAATATTTATGTTTTGTTAGTTATGGAGAGTTGATGATCCCTCCTTATAAAAGGGTGTTCGGGAGAAACGGAGAAGTTTAATCTGAGATAAATGTGTATTGAAGATGTTATTAATTTTATCATTATATATATGCATATGTTTCTGTTGGTCGTACGCAATATATTGATACATAGAAAACATTTTTTAAAAGGTTGAATGTTGAGACTTGAAACTGTTTTACTTAATCCGTTGACAACTTAACTGGGAGTGTGCACGCCAGTGTGTATACGGTAGTATGTGCACTTACAGGCCGTTTATGGTTAATTGAACACTAAGCAATCAACCTGTGAAAAATGTCACTGCTCGTATTTGCATGTATTTCAACGGGTCACTGACTGGCATGAGCCCAGTAAAGTTGGTACGATGGACAGAACGTAGTTCCATTTTTTTAAATGTTGAATTAAAAGTGTTCAACATTTGTGAATACTTAAGTGATTTATTTTGCTTTCTGTTCTTAAGCATATAAGTGTATGAATCAACAACTTTGTAAACTACGAGAGCAGATTCAGAAGTTATGGAACTATTGTTTATCTTCCGAAAATGATCCCAACACAGGAAATGTACTATGTACAGTTGAAAGTGTTCGACATGTATGCTTCTAAAGGTGACACCACATGGGAATTGGATGCAGGAATGTCCGGCAAGAAACAAAGACAAAAATGGTTGCTTGAAATCACCGTTTAATTGATATATACGTAAACAAATTGCATACACTCATGTGAACGGGTACGTATCGTAGGTGGACGAGCTGTGTTTAACATATGCCATTTGCTGTTTACATCGTGTCGTGTTTGTCGCCTGGTTTCTTAGCGGTGCGCGATTTGCATTGTCCGGGAGTGTACATAGGCCCGTGTACACACACACACACACGGACACAGGTACGTGCAGTTAGCCTTTATTGGGAAATCTAGTTACTGAGAAGAATTTTCTAGCTCAGTTGTTTATTTTACTATTATTGGAAAACTGGAGTGTTTAACACTCCGTGTGTTTATATATATATATATATATATATATATATATATATATATATATATATATATATATATATATAATGTTATGTACCTATTCAGTTTTAATTTAGCTGCAAATTATTTAAGTTTTTTTAATGTGAAATTTTCGAAAAGATCGTACAGCTTCATATGAAATTTCCCCTTCGTACTGTGCCATATATTATATTTAGTTGTTAATTGCTCCGTGTAACGTCTTTAAGGAAAGTGTTGGGAAGGGATGTAACTGCTGGGGCGGGCAGAACAAGCAGCTCGTTAACACCCGAACATCCCGCAGGTGTCATAGGCGTCTCGTCACCTTGCGTCTTCGCAGTCCTGACTGATGGCGTTCACGTGACGTGCAGCGTCCATTACGCAGCGTCCATTGCCCGCAGTTCCACACCTTCCTCACTTACGGTTAGAGACCCGAGTAATTCGCGAGTTCAGTTACCTGTAAGCTAGACTTCACAGTCTCAGATACTCTCATACAGATATAGGTCATTCACGGTAAAGTGAGCACTTTTGAAAACCCCCTTATTTGGAATAATACTCAATAAATATAGGCCTATTTTATTTTAGCCTTCGAGTACGGGGGAGTATACACACCCTGCTTATTTCTTACGTGGAAATATTTATTTTTAAATGTGTTTAAATGATAAAAGATGGCTGAAATAAAAAAGTAACTAGGACCTCAAAAGTGCTCACTTTACCGTGATCAGCCTATATCAACTGTTTATTGATTGATCTTTGTGGTAGTAAAAGGCGGTGAATGGGCGTACAATTTATAGCATGTTTGTTATTGGCTCATTTATCTCTAGGAGGTGTCAAACAACACGTCGACCAATTACAAACGTAACATGAACGTACATGTGTATGAATTCCAACTTGTCTATAAATGAACCCGCAAAATCCTCGGGTCTCTACTTACGGTGTACACTACCTGCAAAATATTTAACAAGCAGAGACCTGAACATTTCGTGAATTTGACTCGAGACGAACTAGAATCCGCAATTTTTCCACACGTTGACACCACCTGGAGAATCCTTAGCCAGTAATAAAAATGCAACACAACGCAGACCTAATCGTCGCCGCCTTCGACTGAAGTCAAGCAACCAGCCAGTATGCTTTTCGTGGTTTCTTCACATATTTGAAATCAAACCTATGAAAAGTTAACCTACGTAAGACGTTCTGAGTTGTTTCCTATATGTGTCGTGTCTCACAAGCTTTATATACTGCTGTTAACATACAGATATGCCTATACGCTGTTCACGATAAAGTGAGCACTTTTGAAATCAACCTTGGAAAACAGTCACTGCATATATTTTAATGGGCACACTGAGTGACACGCGCCCAGTAAAGTTGGTAATAGTGGATGGGAAGTAGTGCCATGTCTTAACGTCGAATAAAAAGTATTAGGATAACAATTGTGCTAACTTAAATTATTTCTTTCCCGTTTCTGTTTTATTTTAATGCATCAAAGTGCGAAAACGAGAAAATATGAAAAATATATAGTTTTCTAATAATTTCACAGTTTCACTTAACCGACGCATGAATAAAGTGATGACGCCACTGGCAATGTTAATTTTACATAAGGCGGAAGAATACACAACGTGCATACACGTAGATCTTAAGCAGATATTTCAAAAGTGCTAATTTTACCATGGACAGTCTATACCTGATTTTTTATCGAATTGAATTTTTCTAATATTAAATTTATTAATTATAATATAATATTTCATTTACAATTCACATGAATAAAACAGCGAGAAATGCCTAGCGAGAAATAGTTCTTGTGCAAAATATTATTACACTGAGTGCGCTGTCCCTTTGGTGTAACTTTTTGGTCTCGATTAAACTTTGTTTGCATTAGGCGGAGGAATATACTGGAAGTAGAAGTTTAGCAGAACATCAGAAAAGCTGGAAGTTATCGTGAATGGACTATAGTTGACAGCTGTAGTACTATAGTTGTACCTCTACCATGTTCATTACATACATGGTAATATTTATTTTAAAAAGCAGCGGAAGGAGAAAAAATAACTAGCAGGAAATAAGTAACTAGGGCCTCAAGAGTACCTATACAAATATTTAGGTACAGAACTTCTTTAAGTAGTAGAGCTTTTAAGTCTCGAACATACACAATACGTAGACCTATGTACACTCTAAGACATTATTCGGAAATTTACCATACCAGTGTATATGCTTAGTGAGAAAGCGGGAATAGTAATATTTTCCCCTCTACATTCATTGCAGTGTTCCGACATTTGCTCAGTAAACAGTCAAATTCATAGGGAAGTTCTCAATTTTGTATAGTAGCGACGCTAAACATTTCTATATCTGCAGCTTGAAGTGTGATATTTCTATACTGTGTATAGGTTAAAAACTTCCATTACAGCTTAGGAAGTTTACCAGAAAAAATTTTGCAGTGATATAGCCAGATTGTCACCATGAAAATTTCTTCGGCAGTCGCACACGAACTGTAGTTGGCTGTTACAAAGATGAGCTCGCCTCTCGCGCGTGTGTGAAGGTCGACTTTATCGCCTACTTTCACTGTTGTCGTGCTCTCGTAAACACCGCGGGGTCGCCACGTGAACTTGCACGGCTCTTGGTAATTCCTTCCCCGGTAAGATTTCAGTCACAGCTGAAAGTTACTGAGAGGCGGGTTGTCGCTTTTCGTACAGGTAATGAGGCCTTTTCAGGCACGTGTAGAAATTTACGGTTACCGTATACCTTGCTCTTTTTTCCGCGTTTGAGGCTAAGAAGCACAAAGGTGATAAGGGCGACAATGCTAGGCACATCAAGTGCGCCATCACCGCTAAGCGCAAAGCTCTGAATGGAGACTGGTTGTGCGCAGCCAGCGAGATCGGTCTACCTTATCTTTAGTTCTTGGTTGTACAAGAAAGATGCCCGTGTGTTTCTGGCTTTAAGCCTGATACAGACGGGCATATCTTTTTTAACAAGAGGGTGATCACCAAAATTTTAAATTTTAATATTTATAGGGCTTATTAACTTTTCCCGGTTTTATGTTTGGAAACTTATCAGGGCACGGCTTACGGACTAACTTATAACATAACTTAAATTAACACCCATGCCGTGCCCGGGACTCGAACCCGGAGCCTTCCGCATCCTAGATCGGTGGCCCACAAACCGACTGCACCACGTGAGGTCGGGTGTGATCACCAAAAGTTGAACAAGAAAGTGAACACTCTCTTGTATGCAAGTCACATGCACATATTGTACACACAGTAATAGTACTTGAATGTTGCAACATACCAGTTACACAAGTTCACCACAACACAAAGATTTTACAAACCTAACGAATCACTAATACAGAATTAAAATCTGTATTCTACTCTCTAATTAATATTATCAGCATAAATAAACGTACGGGGACTACATAAACGTATAAAACACAAGTGTTAACAAACTATTTGCACAAGAAGGTGAACGAAAAATAGAACAGTTTCTAAATGATTCCAGCTAGCACGCAAGCCCTTGCGTGCAAGCTACTTGCAAACAAGTTATAGTCTATTTCATATAAGTGGGGTAAAATCTGACAGACAATGTGACCAACCTACACACTATGTAAACAGTAAATGCTCTCGTTCATTAAGTATTGTATCAGCTGATGAATTGCTGTGTTGTTAAGTTGGCGATTTTGATGTTGGCTTTAAAAGAAAATAGTACTCAGAACTAAAAGCTTTAATTAAAAAATTTAATCATACTTACAACATTTATGTTTTAAATTATATTTTTTGACCAATCTTAAATTTTCTTGGCTATTAGTGACTGGACTTTAAAAACATGTTTAGCAATTATGACAGAGTATGTCGACACGTACGAACAGTAAACGTTTCCAACCAATGACTAATCATGTTTATGTTTCCTGTTTCCAGCCCGGTGAAAGCCGTTGTGCGTGTGCCTTTTTCTCGTCGTGTATATTATACGAATATCTTGTGTTGTCGGATTATTTAATCGGTAGTTGATTATATTTCTATTTGCTTTTTTCGAGCGTAGTTGGTTGTAGGTACCGTTGTAGTGCGTTTTTTTTTAAAAGTGAAATGTAATATTTATCGGCACGTGTTTACCGCCTCGCAAAACTGCTCGTTCCGCCATTTTCCTTACCGCTGTCCACAATGAAGTGACACGAATATAATTTACATATTTAAGTTTAAGTTTGTTGGTTTCAGGAAACGTGCGTAGTGTTGATTTTACTGAATGCTTCTGCAAATAAATTATTTAATGCTAGTGACGAACAAGCGTGATTTTAGTGAAGTAATCTTGTAATGATTGCCGTAGAAAAACACGTGTCCAAGAGGATGCGAATTTTACAAACAGTAAGTTTGCCTGTTTTGTAAATGTATTTGTAAACCGTCAATATAATTATTGAAATGCATGTGGCCTGAAAAACAGCACTTTCCAAAATTTTGTAGTGAGTGAATGATATTTGTTTATTTTTCTATATCGTAAATTCAACGAGTGTAAGGTTAACATCGGTCAAAGTGTGTGTGTTTATATATATATATATATATATATATATATATATATTTATATATTTATATATTTATATATATATATATATATATATATATATATATATATATATATATATATATATCTGCATCTGTAGTACAAAGTACAAATACGAACAGCGACGTATGTATCGCGTTTTGTTTTTCATTAAAGTTGACATTTTCGAAGTTAAATAATTTAACTGTTGTTTCCATACGAGCAAAATTTTCCACTGCTCCATCAAAAAAATATGCAACTCAAATGCTACACTCTCGTAAGAACATCAAATTAATGCCGTCTCAGGAAAGACGTTAAACTAAAGCCTCCCATCGCCTCACTGTTTCCTTTTTCCCTCGAAATAAAATAAACAGAACCGTAACAAATTTAACTCGGTAATTACAAAAATAGAACAGTCTCGAATGTCAACTTAGCTATAATATCCTACATTAATTACGGGCGGAAGTTAGCTAACGTCAGTCTTTCAGTCGAGGAAAGAGAAAAATATGAGTGTGCATTGAACACAAACATTTGTTTACAAACGTCTTTTCCATCAATGAAAAAACAGCTGTGGTGGAAGGATACATCGTGTCTGTGCTGCTTTACTAGAACTGTCGAAATTTACCCCACTTACACGAAATAGACTATAGCCAGTCACACACAAGATGCAAGTTGACTTGAACAAGAAAAGTGTACACATTCTCCTACAAGAAAGTGAACCGTGTGTTACAGACGGGCATCTTTCTTGTACAGTACAAGAAAGAGTTCACCTTCTTGTGCAATTCGTTTGTTTACATTTTCGTTGTATACATGTATGTAGTTCCCACACATGTATTAATGCAGATATTGTTAATTTGGGAGTAGAAAACAGATTTTAATTCTACATTAGTGATGTGTTTGGTTCGAAAAATCTTTTCGTGTTGTGGTGGAAATAAGTGGCAAGTCGTGTTTGTTAACATTTGCGTTGTATACGTTTATGTAGTTCTTGCACATTTATTTACGCCAATATTGTCTCTAGCGTTGGTATTTAATAGCAGATACTATTGGAGCCAATGCACAAATTACTCCTACAGCCTCAAAAAAGAGCCTCCAGATTAGAATTTCTTGCCATGCTGCAACTTTCAAGTACTATAGGCTGTTCACGGTAAAATGAGCACTTTTGAAAGCCCTGCTTAAGATCTACTTGTATGCACGTTGTGTCTTCTTCCGCCTTATGTAAAATTAACATTACCATGGGCTTCATCACTTTATTCATGCGTCGGTCAAATGAAACTCTGATATTAATAGGGTAGTAAATATTTTGAAAATCTGCTTATTTTTACACTTCCATGCATTAAAAAAACAGAAAGGGAAGGAAACCATTTAAGTAATCACAAATGGTTATCTAACACTTTTAACTCGACGTTAAGATATGGAACTATTTCCTTCATCGTTATCGACTCTACTGGGCTCGTGCCACTAAGTACTCCCGTTAAAATATATGCAGGTAGGAGCAGTGACTTTTTTCTAAGGCTGGTTTCAAAAGTGCTTACTTTATCGTGAACAGGCTTTACTACTGTGTGTACATTATGTGAATGGGACTTGGATACAAGAGGATGTTCATCTTTTTGTTCACCTTTTAAACACGAAAGGTGTACACCTTATTGTACAAGAAAGATGTCTGTCTGTGTCAGGCTTAAGGTTGAAGTAAAGCAACTGCCTACTCAGCAGTGCACCTGACTGTACAATGTGAAGTACTCATAAAAACTTAGTACAGACACCATAAAAATTGTCAGAAAATTGCGACTTATGCTGTATATGAACGAAGAATGTATATATTTTGCAACCTTCAGGCTTTAAAGTGTGAAGTGTGAGTACTTGGGCCGCCAGCGATAGCCTCGCTCTTGCTGGCCGGTGCGGCTGGGGCTGTCTGCCGCCATTGTGGCCTGGCGCCGCTCTGGAGATATCATCAGCGCTGGCGACAGATTGCCGTGCCGCGCCAACACATCCCTGATATACTGCCGCGCCTGCAGCCATGCCCACACCCCTGCCGGAAGCCGCCTTTTCACACCTCACAGGCCGTCAACCTGACACAATCCACACTAAAGATTATTCACTATAAAGTGATCACTTTTGAAATCAACCTTTGACAAAGTCGCTGTCCCTACCTACATGTATTTTTAACGGGCACAATGAGTGACATGTGCCCAGTAACGTTGGTAACGATGGAGGGGGGAAAAAGTTACATATATTAAGGTCGAATAAAACATGTTAGGTAACCATTTGTGATAACTTAAATTATTTCTCTCGATTTCTGTTTTTTTTTTTTTTTTTTTTTTTTAATGCATCAAAGTTTTAAACTAAGTATATTTGTAAAATATTTACTTTTATGATTATTTAACAGTTTCCCTTAACCGACGCATGAATAAAGCGATGAGGGAGGCACGTGGCAGTGTTAATTCTACACAAGGCGGAAGAACACACAACGTGTATACAAGTAGATCTTAAGCAGGGCTTTCAAAAGTGCCCATTTCACCATGAACAGTCTATATGTCACTTTTATGTTGTACATATACTCGCCCCACTAGAAAATTGTCCCTTTTATCATTAGGTTATTGATAGAGGCCTGAAGAATTCGCGGATTCATTTTGGGACAAGCTAGAATTCATAACACGGGTGTTTATATTATTGAACCATTGGTCGACATGGTGTATGAAACCCCTGTAGAACGGTGGCCCAATCGTCGCCTTCCACTCTGACAGCAGGCAACCAATGTACAGTAGACATCGGCATACTTGTACGTAAGACTGTAGAGTCTAGCCTGCAGGTCATTCAACTCGCGAATTTTTCAGGTCTCTAGTTATTGACACATTCAGTCACAGGTTAATATATCGTTTGCACGCGGTGCAAACAGCGATTTTTTTTTCCTCGGAACTGTACTTATATCGGTATAAAAGTATCGGACCCGTAAAATGAGTTTATGCTTCATTTTATTGGCAACAGCTGTTTAATAAATTTCGTAATATATTCTCAGCAACGAATCATACTTCTCTCATTAGATGCACGTTTCTTCTGTGCACACCAAGGCGAACCGGGTTTGATTCCCGGCGGGGTCATTCCCCGGATTTTCGCACGTGGAAATCTTACCGGATGATGACGCTGGTCGGTGGGTTTTCTCGGAGATCTCCCGTTTTCCGCCGCCCTTACATTCTCGCGCTGCTACATACTCACCTCGCTTCACCCTCATCGGCTCTCAAGACCTGGTTGTTAAGAGCCACCCAAATCTCTTTACTCACTCTTCTGTGCAACGTTCTAGGTATAGGACGCTGTGATTGAAAGGGTTGCAATTATTGTATGAAGAATAAATAACACAAATACTCATATATACGGCTAAATGTTGTTTATTAAGGATTAAACTAAACTTCAACATGGCCTATTACATGCATATTACCAGTGGTACCAACCAATTCACGAAAACAACAAAGTTGATCACCAATCTCAAACTTAACTTTTTTACGTGGAAATAAAACAGGCGAACCATACAAACTAATAACAGAAGTCTGATTGGCAACACTTTCATGAACAGGTACACTGATAACACTGGGGACAGTACATGGCGTCTACTTCGGAAGTTCAACAATTCATGACTATTAAACCGATAAACCGGTTTCCAAAATTCAAACACCATTATGTCACAAATTCATGGCACAGTACATACATAATAAAATTATCACTTAGTTACTAAATTGAAATAACAAATGTCACAACTATGAATTATGTAATTCTAAGATTCTAAATGTTCCCATTACATCATAACAGTCTGTACTTGAATTTGTAGCATAATGGTGTTTGAATGTTGGAAATCGGTGTATCGTTCTTATCCTGGGGACTCTTAGATGTTTATTTTTATATTTTTTTAGCATCTACCTAACTGATCCTTGATATTTATGTTTATTTACAATATACTGAATTGTTGCGTTACCCTTATTCACTATTTGCCCTATCTTTCTTAAGGGAAATGCTCTTAACCAAAAGTAAAGTAATTTTTATGTTAACTCAAGTAGGTATAAAACGCTTGTGATAATGACATATTTAGGAAACAACCAAAAACGTAACACGTGGGGTGTTTTTCATAGGTTTGATAAAAAAAGTGCGAAGAAATCGTGAATTGGCTATAGATAATTATATGCAATATGCATGAAAGGTATACCTGTAATTTCAAGTATTTTCAATTTGAAAAGCAGCCACTATGTTTTCCCCGAAATTTTCGTGTAGTTGATTAAATTCGTCTGCATATATGATGCATCACCATGGTACCAGAAATGTCCCCGTTTTACGTACACGTGAAAGTCTAATGTGATTCGTGTTTACATGTACCACGAAGTCGTCGTAATTCCGGCCTAACATAGCTCATGTACCCGGACGAATCACCTATACGTGTTTTTAAAATTAACTGTATTGTGCTTAAAATAGTAGGCCTACATTACTCTGTCTAGTAGGGTATATCGTTTATCCGTATTTGCTCTGCGACGTAGCTCAGGTTGGACCGCCTATCTTTTCCATGAAATTGTAACTTACAGTTATTTAAGCACTCCGGAACTCATTTTTACGATCTGAATGTGCACTCTGTCCTTTTCTCTTAACCCCCTGTCACACTCAAATTTTCGCATCCAACTATATTTGACAGTAAAATTTGAAGACAAAATATGGGCATCGAATTTTTCCTTCCAAAAAACGTTATCAAATAATCTTGAATGTGTTTGAAAATGTGTCACACTGTCCAATTATTATACTGGGAGAATCTAATTTGAATTATCATTTAAACATTATTTTCATAGTGAGATATAGCTTTTGTTTTTCCATGCAGTACATTACATGAAGAAATTTAAGGAATATTGTAATTTATTTTCGCTTCTTTACTAAATTCAAATTTTATTTATGAGAAATGGATCCTGCAAAGTAAAATTTAATGCCTCTGAGTTTGTAATATTATGTGCAATATTCACTTATAGTAGCAGTCATGTCCAGACAGCTTCCACATAAATAATGATCTTTATTACGTATTTCGTTTTCAGAAGTTGTTCGTTAATTTGAAGTTTCCTAATGTCAATTTTTGTCGGGCACAATTCTGATTGGCCGAGGCCGTCAAACATCAGGTAAATTTTAGAACCGGTCCAATCTGTAAATATTTGATGGAAACTGAAGCCATCCAACTTTCTCAGACAACTATGGCGGCGTTTATGACGTTTAGATGACACCATAACTCTCCGACATTATTTGACCAAACTTATTGGAAGCAATTTGACGAAAAAATTTGACAGTGTGACAGGGATTTTAGTTGCAGTATGCCTCGATAAAATCCGGTTAAGTGGGCCTTCGTACCGGCTTTGCTCCATGTTTGAATTACGTTATACATGTCGCCTACCCTTGTTAATGCAACAGCACAACACGTGCAAAAATTTAGAGCGTGGATCAGCATTAAAAATAAGTTAAATACGAAGAGGACCAAAGGTAATGCGCGAAATATAAACTCTCCTCTGAACGTCTGCAATGTGTATTGCCCGTGACATGTTTATCAGTTTGAGTGGAACAATTTACAGTCGAGAGCACGTCGACGTTGCAAGCCGTTCACAGCTACTTGGAGTGATCAGTCAACTTTTTTCTTGAGCACATGCATTGTGTAGTCAGTTTATCTTGGATAGGTTTTGACGTCCATTGTGTGGTAGCGTGCAGTTAGAGTCGCCCACATGCTCGTATTTAAAAACGACCTGCTAGATTTTCTGTGGAATAGATTTTGATATACACTATTCACGGTAAAGTGAGCACTTTTGAATGCCCTCGCATTTGGAACAGTAGTCAATAAAGATATTTTATTTTAGCCTAAGACGTTAACTTCCGAGTGCGTATGAATATACGCTCTGTGTTTATTACTTACATGACAATTATTTTAAAAAGATGGCTAAAGGATACGAAATGGCCGAAAAGAAATAGTAACTAGGGCCTCAAAAGTTCTCACTTTACCGTGAACAGCCTATACTTATGTTTAGTTTATAGCTTCCATAACATCCTCTAACAGTAGATGTATGTACAAATATGTCGGCCATCTCAAGTTAAATCGGGAAATAAACGAGAACGCAGAAATATAAAATTCTTATCCACCCATTTATTTTACACTGGAGACGGCCTTGGCATGCGCTACGGGGGATTTGTTTTTTTTTTTTTTTTTTTTTTTTGCTTTATTGTTTAATGCATTGCCCAAGAGTACTACGCCAGTTGCAAGACAGATCTTGTAACCGGAAATGCATGCATTATGTCGATACCTGCAAAATTCTCTTATTGTTTGGCAACAGGTTAGGCTTCACTTCCATATATCTACCACCCACGTTACTGGAGACAGGTTACTCTAGCGTTAAACCATCACCAAAGGCTGTTCACCATAAAGTGAGCACTTTTGAAATGAATCTTAGAAAAAAGTCACTTCCCCTGCCTGCATATATTTGAACGGGCGCACTGAGTAACATGCACCCATTATAGTTGGTAACGATGGATGGAAAGTACTTCCATATCTTAACGTCGAATTACAAAGTGTTAGGCAACCATCTGTGATAACTTAAATTATGTCTGTAGCTTTCTGTTTTTTTTTTATGCATCGAAGTGTAAAAATGAGTAGATTTGTAAAGTAGTTTCTTTTTTTAATAATTCCACAGCTTCACTTGACCGACGCATGAATAAAGTGATGAGGCCCATGGCAATGTAAATTTTACATAAGGCGGAAGATCACACAATGTTCATACAGATAGATACTAAGCAGGGCTTTCAAAAGTGCTCATTTTACCGGAAACAGCCTATATAGGCTACAAGTGTCCTTGGGACGTGCCGCACAAATTGACGGACAATCGCAGAACTCAAACGAGCATATAACACCTTGGAATTTAGTCTGCAGGTTCATAACAACGCGAATTTTGCGGGTCCTTAGTTGTAAGATCTGCTTCATCGTTTTCCTGGAGTGAGACGGAAGACCGCATGGAAAGTCGCGCCAGTGCACTTGGCTAGGATCGAACTCATGACCTCCCGAATGCGAATCACATATTATTGCCACCCTCTAGACGAAACACTTCCAAGCATCACTGGCAGTTTAAGTTTTGAAATTATTTTATTTTTAACTATTTAGTTTTACTGATAAGGCTTTCATAAGAGAGTATCCAAAAACGTCTATATCAAAATTTCCCTACATGCTTTGAAACTCAATTTATGCCAAACTTACTTCTAGTAGATTTTTATGTTAGTAGTTTCAAATTGACCAGAAGTAACACTATACACTATGTAAGAGCTAAAGTCTCATCTTAGCAATTTCATTTGCCTGACGACGTTAACGGATATGTGTTCTCGAAACTTCGCTACTGTTTTGCCTTATACAATCTAGTGTTGGTAGTAGAATAGAAATGACGAATCGGGCGTAATGGCACCCGGTACAGGCACCGGTCGGCTGCCATGTTGTGACGTCACCCAACCACCATATTGGAGGTCGGTGACCTTGACCTAGTGCTCATGACATTGAATGACCTTCAACCCAAAAAATCCAACAAAAATTGCAGAAAAATTATAAAATCCCAAGAAATTTATATAAAAAAAAACACAAATAGAATTGAAAATAAAATACAAAAAAAAATTTAAAGAGGAACATATCGGAGGTTCGGAGTTCGATGACAGGTGGATCGACTAAGCTCCCGGCAGGACTGACCCTTGCCACGTCGGCCAGTGTCCATCTCGTCAGAATGTTAGATGTCGATGACCTTGACACGTGACGTTTGATCTTGACCCCGTTGACCTTTGACCTTAAACGCAAACAATCCATAAACATTCCCAAAAAAAAATTCAAAAACCCCCAAAACATTTTCAAAAAATTCCAACAAATTCCCAGAAAAAACCTTAACACTTGACTCAAGACCCTTGACTCAAGAACCAAAACCCAAGACCCAAGACCCAATACTCTTGACTCTTGACTCAAGACTCAAGACCCGTGACGCAAGACCCTTGACCAGGAATAAAAACATTATAATTTCAAATACTTGGACATAACGGGGTCCGGAGCCGAAGTCGGCATAATGCTCTGTCATTCAAGTCTTTCGGCCGCCATGTAATAACGTCATCCAAATGCCACATTGAATTCAAGTGACCTTGAACTTAACGTTTGGCCGTGACCCCGTGACATTTTATGACCTTGGACCCAAAAATCACAAAATACTCCAAAAATAGAAAAATAAACGCTTATCAAATATTTAATTTTCTACCGAAGCGCGCGTGCTGGTCTTCTTAAAACGGATCGTGTCCCGTCTCGCACCACATGTGGGGAAAGAATGTACTCATAACGTACCTACTACCAGAGCCCTTTAGATAGTACAATTAGAGCCAAGATGTGCTAGTAGAGAATAAAAATAAGGCAATTGTATTTTCCCAAGGTGCGTGTCGAAGCGTGTGTGCGTTGTTTGTTGACGTGTAGCGCGCAAACAGCGTAAACAGTTGACGCCACGTGTTTTGCACGTGTGTTTACGGCTTGGCATAAACTCTCTTGCAATCTTACTGCATACGTTGTTGTAATCTGCTGCCGGCTGCAAGCCGTTACTTCTCCTCCAATGACCGACTCTTTATTATAATCAACACCTTAACAAGTTTGTTTTTGTTAATTAGTATTAGACGAAATCATGGTAACATGTTGATGAAGTTTTAAAAAGAGTGTGTTACTTTTGCGGAAGCGTATGACATTAAATAGTTGAGTTGATTTCAACATGTAATGCAGTAAGACATCTTATTAATAGCCTGACTAGGAGAAAGGTTTTTTTTACATCGCAGCCTCTTCGTAAAGCATACCGAACAGCATTATATATCAGATGTATGCTGTCCTCTCCTAGCAATTGTATTATTTTACTAACCGAATTTCTATGTAACGGTTTTATCGAAGTTTCCTTGTAATTGCATTAGCTTCCATTTTATCCTGTGTTTATAATGTTATTCTAAGTATCATTAAATTTTCACTATTGACATAGAATGGGCAAGTCAAGAAATCCTCACAATCCTGATACGTTGCCAGAAGGCATATTAAAAAAATCAGTAAGTCAAAATCATAGTTGTTTAAAACTGTTGCGAATATTAGTTTGCAGTGTATTTTCGTTTTGTCGACATTTCAAATCTACACATTTGGTCACTACTACCCACGCTCGCCTGAAAAGAAGGCAGTAAGTAGACTGTTTATAAATTTTTTTTTCCAAAACGGAGCTGACATGTCTGTACGATATCAGTATCATGACGATGAGTAGAAATGAAATTTCAATAAACTGTCCGCTGTATAATTGTATTAATATCTGAAATGCGCACACAATAATATTTTTATATTGGTTGTTACATGTTTATTCCAAAGAGAACATAAGTATAGATATACTTTTGGCAATCTCAGTAAAATATGATTCATGGTGATGACTATTTTAATTCTAAGTCACACAATAAGGGAAGTCTAAAGAAGCTGGACAATTCATCTAGATAGAGCCAAAATGCGTGACAATCAAAGTAACGGAATATTACGAACAATCCGAAGTTAAACTCCACCTACAAAACACGTCAGAACCAATCACAGTCAAGGATCGAAATGGCAGAATACGTGGAGCGAGAAATGTGAACAGGGCTCCGAACTGGTAGAACACAGCAGACAGCTTGCTACCGGTGGCCTCTCTCTCTCTCTCTCTCTCTCTCTCTCTCTCTCTCTCTCTCTCTCTCTCTCTCTCTCTCTCTCTCTCTCTCTCTCTCTCTCTCTCTCTCTCTCTAGCTCTCTCACTAGCTCTCTCTCTCTCTCTCGCTCTGGTTCTGCCACGTTCAAGACTTCACTAACCGAGAGTTTGAATAAATAGACCATAAAGCATTAGAAGCTAACGCTAACAGAGATTCCCTACGACCACCTGGCGAAAGTTAGTCGGTTTCAGTTTCTAGATATATTTCGGTGGATGTCTGTTTATTCTTTTTTCCTCTTCACACTTTTTTTAACTGCAAAAAAAATCACTTTAAATATGCTACAAACCTGAGTACAAATAAAATATGTTTTCAAACGCCCACGAGGGCTTAAGGCTAGTATTCACTTTTTTTTTTTGCCGAAATTCTTCGTTTTCACATCATAATTTCGGATTCAGAGTATTTAATGACTGTGTACTATTATAGGAAATTGATATTTTACGAGTTGTTTAATATTTTTGTGCTTAATTTTAATCGTGTGTTACCTGTTAGTTGTTAAACCTTGTGACGGTACAACCTCACGAAGACCCTGTAAAGTAACGAGTATTGAGTAATGATTTAATTGATAAGTGTACTTGATGAATTTGTAATTTGATGCATGACTAGCCTTAGGCTCGTGAATAATAATGCCAGAGTAGGGATGATAGATATTGGAAGTGATTTAGTATTTACAGAATTTTGAAGATACTCGAATTGCGAAATACGCTTTACCGAAACTAGAAATCAAAACAAATTTAGATCATTTGCATGCTTGCATTCTGAGATGGCTTCTGGTATTTGATATATATAGGCTAGCAGCTTCTAACCATAATTCTTTATATTATAATAAAATATACACATCCTTCATAACTGCTTCGGTATTAATAAATAAAATTCAACATGCCAGCTCATGAAAGTGACCACATATATTCCAACTTCAGTTACACACACAGAATAAATAAAAAACAAAAACCAATCACAGGCAGTCCATGTCCATCGAATATTGCCTCCTGGCAAGGACACCAGATGTCGCCCCGCACACAGAGCTGTATGAGACGACCCGGCGGGCGAACAGCATCAGAAACGTCGGTGTGTCACAACGTTACGAACAAATTTATATTTCATTAAATTCCTGCCTTTTTGCAAACACGAAATAACACATAGTGAAAATTTTATATATTCTGCTCACGGTTAAGTGAACACTTTTGAGGTCCTGGTTACTTTTTCTTTCGGCCATGTTTTTCTTATCCTTTTGCCACCTTTTAGAATAAATATTGCCATGTAAGAAATAACCACAGTGTGTACATCCCGCCGTACTAGTAAGGGTGGTACAGCCTGCGAAGAAACCATGACCTCCCGCCGAGCAAAAAAAAAAGAAGCTCGTCATTCATCTCCAGAATGCCGACGATCAAGCAGATAACACTCAGCTCTGTTGTCCCGCTTCCGATACCAAGTGCCTCTAATAACATTTCTTCAAAGTCGAGACTAATTTGGCGAAGAAACAGTCTCTCGTGGGTCCTCCTTGTTGAACCAGATGAGATAATTCCCCGCGCATACACCAACAGATGTACGCAGCATTCTTCTGTATAGGTCGTTCACGGTAAAGTGAGCACTTTCTGAAGATGTTTCATCAAACATAATAACCAATAAATACATTTCATTGTGGCCTCGTACTTTTGGTTTTGGGTATGATGAATGTATACACGCTCACATGGCAGGGTTTATATTAACAAGAGGGGGAAGGATATAAATTAGTTGAAAGAAAAAAGTAACTAGGGCTCCAAAAGTGCTCACTTTATTGTGAAAGGCCTATAAGCCGGGTCGTTAATTTTGTCTAGGGATGCGATACTCTGCAAACTATAATCTGTTCACTGTAAAATGAGCACATTTGAAAGTTCTCTCGTTTGGAATATTAGTCAGTAAATAAATTTTATTTTAGCCTTTGACTTTTTAAACTCCGATCGTGGTGGAATATACACACCGTGTTTCTTACTTCCATTGCAATATTTATTTTAAAAAATGAACAAAGGATAAAAAATAGCTGAAAAAAATTAACTAGTACCTCAAAAGTGCTCGCTTTACCGTGAACAGGCTATATGCATACGCAAACCGTTGTAAAATAATCTGAAGTGGGCGCACTATGTGTAGACAACTTGCACTCTGTAAACTGATCTTATAAATGTACCAGTGCCCAAGGCGAGACTCGAACCCTCAACCTCCTTATTTACAAGGAGGCAGTTGTGACCCCTACAACCAGCAACAAAAAA